>CAHIKZ030002201.1:1195000-1407500 GCA_903632075.3 Acanthosepion pharaonis
AGGGCAGCCACATGTCTGGCGACCAGTGGTGTGGAACATTGTTGAGCAGCCACGCCTGGGTCGTCTTGACCTTGTGGGCAGGAGTCCTTCTGGTAAACGTAGAGGCGTCCGGTGGCGATCTCGTCCGTCCAGGGCTTCACCACGCTCCTCAGCACTTCCTGGTATGTCTCAGCAGTGACTCTCAGGCCCTTTTGAAAGAAGAACGGAGGCATGACGTCCCCCTCGCTGGCGATGTCGCCACAGACCATGACGGAGGAGGGAAACTTTGTATGCTTCACGACAGGAACCTCCTCGATGTCTTTGCAGATCCACCTGTAGTTCTGCTTGTTGCTCGTCTGGTCCTGGATGTAATTATTTTCATTAGAGAAAAACCTCAGCATCCCGGTGGACCCGTGCTTGAGCTCATTCAGCAAAGCCGCCGCCTTGACCTTCCTCGACTCCTTGAAGGCATTCGTGATGAGCATGCGGAGTAACCAATGCCCTTCTTGATCGTTCGGCAGATCGTCGACCTGTGACAATCCATATCAGCGGTAATCTTGCCGTAACTCTGGCTTCCATTATTGTCGACTGTCTCCTTGAGGCGGCGACGAACTGGTCGGTCCTAACGGCCGAAGAACGAATGTTGTGGGACTTTTGTTTGTCCGTAAACTCGTCCTTGTTCTCACACGCCTTCCACTTCCTCCAAATGTCCATGACCTTGGTCCTCTTGAACCCAAACCAGACCATCACTTCTGCAAGCTTTTTCCAGATGCCAAAAGAAGCTTCTACCGCTGCTCTGCGCTCATATTCCATCCTAGAAACAGGTAGAGAGAAAAAACGTTAGATAGTTGTCAAATTGTAGGTTATCTGTATATACAACTTTGGTTTTTATTGCCTATTTCGTTTTCCTTTTGTCAAGTGTCAGATTTTGCTGCAACACCCTGTACATTAACAGTATTAAGTATAACTTATAAATCTATATTCTACTATATGATACGATATAGATTTAAGGATCGCTAGATAACTTCATAGAGGAAGAATATGAGACAGATATACTTTTTAGATCCAATCTTCTTATTCATATAAACGTTTTATTTAGTGGATGCACATCATTGAGGTCAGATTCCGGTTATTTTAAAGTGTAATTTATGACAACCAACCTCAAGACCCAGTTATCCTCCAAAAGAAAATCTGCTTCCCGGCAGAAATTTTCAGGTCTGACTTTGTATTCCTACCCGAAACCTAGATAACGTAATTTTTCAAAGGAATAGATTTTTATAATTCGACATTAAGACCTACTGCAGAAAATCTCGATGCTGATGGGCATCTATTGTTGATTATGATGACTTAAAAGCAGTAGATCATAGAACCACTTCCTTGACTAAAATGTAAACATACTTTAGGAAGAAGCTAATATTTCATTGTATTTTATTAGCATTTTTGCATAAGTAACAGTTAATCTTTTTATATCATGATATACGTTACAATACATTTAAAATTATAAATTTTTAGCTATTAATATCAGCATCAATATTAACATTTGCCGTTTCACTAAGGAAATGTTAGCCATTTATTGATCGATCATCAATACTTTTTTCGATTGTAATTTATAAAATCTTTCACTTAAAACTATTTTTCAGGACAATAGGTTTAGCCCAGTAGCTGTTATCGATCTTTCCAGTACTGATGGAGGTTTCCTTCCTAACCATTTATTTGAAGTAAGGTGGAATGTCAACATCTTGATTATGGCGTTATTTTCTCTACGAGTTACACCTTTGTACAAATTAGTTGAAACAAAATGAATAATGCCGTTATTATTTACTTTTTTTCGTATTTTTTCAATGAAACATAAACCAATGCCCATGTTAGTATTTCGTATGTCCATTCCACGAAGTCTTTCCTTGTAGACTGATCACAGATTCTAGATTGGATTTAAATCAGGAAAATTTCTGGAGCAGTCCATACTACTTTGATTTGCTCACTGCTAAAGCTTACCAGTGTGTTCTTGCAGTATTACAATTTTCGTACGCTTCCTTGGAGTAACGTCCATCTCAGACAAATGCTGTAGGACAAAGAATCGATATTTGAGACAATAGTGTTTGGGTGTGATAAAAATCTGATGCAATCACGGATGACGCAATATTTTTCAAAGCCAAACAAATTTATCATACACCCCGAAAATAGATTCATATTACCACTGCAAATGACATAATCTGAGGAAAAAGAAATCGATTACACCCTGTCATTCCAGTGGGTCTAAAACTGACGTATGCTGAAAAAAAGTAAAGAAAAGCGGTTGTTTCAATTAATTTGAACAAGGTTCTACATGTGCTCACCATATGAGTTGGCATTCCTCAAGCGATATTGTTTCTGTTATTTGTTACTGTTCTTTGATAGCGAATATGTAGCGGCAGACTGCAATGTTCAAAGATGATCCTTTTAATCTGCAATTATTAGTATACATATTCTAATATAAGCGTTTGAGCCGTGCTCTCGAAACAGTGAACAAAATATGTAGAATCTTAGAAATAGAAACTTTGATTAAATGATTTTTAAATGTTTATAAAAAATTAATAATTCTGTATATTCTATAACAACAATTTGCGTGGCATCTTTAATTTATAGTTCGCTTTATTACTTGGAAAATATCAGTTTTGATTATTTTTTAATTGAGAGTTAAGTGAGTGTCGTATAGCGCCGGTGCATACAACACTCGAACCCCGACCGGAAGGATCAGCCTGGTTGCAGGTCCCGGGCAGTGCTCTGAGACATCCTTATCTTGTCAATATTTTTTTACTACCTACATTTATATACGTTACAAATTAACCTAAGATGAACTGACTGTTAAATGCTGAACATATTTCGGGGATTTTAACGTTATTCTGGAGTCCTTTTCGCACAAATCCGCGAATTTGTTTTGCTCATGCTAAGTCCCGAAAAAAAAAAACGTATAAAATTCACTATTTTTATCTCTAATGCTGAAAGGGTTAAAATTATTCAACTTGATTTTGTACATAATTAAGTTACAATAAAATTTTCATTTTATATGAATACTACCTCGTGAGTAGGGGCATATCATAGACTGGAGGGTGGAAAGTGCCGTGATTTGTATTAGTTTATATATCGTCTCAAAATTGAATATTCTTGTATTATTGAGTTTATATATAGTGGTCTACAATGTTGGCTGATATGCAACTGAGGGCGTCTTGAAAAGAAAATGAAACGGCATAATACATTCATTCTGAATGGTTTACAGTCATATTCAAGGAATTATATGATGCTGTATTACGTCTCTTCTTCCCTGTATTATGGATTGTTCTGTAAAGACATGAGGTATAAAAATCGAGTAGTAAAGGTTCCAAAATGATATACATAATGCCGAAACGCATGGAATATTTTCGAGATCGATATTGGCGATTAATCAGTTTCGCATTGCTTCGACGGTGACAGAAGAGATCAATCGTCAGTGATTTAGGGAAACGAACGGCGGTGTTATGTCGAGAGGAGGAAATTGTTTGAAAAGTGACGTGACGGTTAGCTTCATCGGTCTTTTATGTCTGTCGAAGCAAAGCAGTGGTTCCTGCTGAAGCATACGCGCTGCAAGCCATAAATATTGTGTTAATATAACTAACCACCATGTTTCTAAGAAGATAAAAGAAATGATTGGTACTTGACCAGATTTCGTTGATCTATATAAATCAGTTCATGAAGTTTGCCTGTGAAGAAAGAAAAATGATTAGTTATCAACTTGACGAAGAATGAAACTTCCGAACGATTTTCCATAAGATATGAATTGGAAAGATGTCAGTCGAAGAATCAAATGGATTAATATCCGAGCGAGAAAGATGTTGAAGCAGTAATTTCTGCGAGAATCAATTGATTTCCATATTGGCAGACTTGTGTTGATTTCACACACACACACACACACACATACATACATACATACATATATATATATATATGTTTATAGCAAATGGATTTAATGCGTCTTCCGGTATATTCTTCTAAGAAGATTTCTCGAATATTCAGGCCGATAGATGTAAATAGAGAAAAATATTGTTTAATAGATAAAGAATAACAGAGCATGTAATCAAATATGAGTCTCTTTAAGAAATAACGTTTAAAAAAATAAATTAAAATACATACACAATTAAATATATATATATATATATATATCTGTGTGCGTATGCGTATGTGAGAGGTAAGTATAGGCCTTTTATAGCTTTCATGTTGTTTGCAACAATATATTGGCTGAAATGAACCAGTATCTTTATTGTTCCTGATATAACAACGGCTTCAGAAGCATAAACGACTTTTTCTGACTTGAATAGAACTTCTCTGAAAGGCGTGTACACTTCGTATGAATATTCTCTCAGGAAATAAATCGCCATTTAAGAAAAATATGAAAATCTGTTACACATAATTTTCTTGATTTACTACCTTTATAACATATTGGAGAGAAATAGTATGGAGATTATTAAAAAATTAAAAAAATATATATATATATTACTAATTAAAAGAAAATTTTGTTCCATATATACACAAGCGTTCACAACACACACACACACCCACGAGCACACGCACATCTGCACACGCTCATACACACGAGTGAACGATTAATGTGGTTTCAAAATAAAAAAAAAATGTCTTAAAATATCTAAGCCTTGATGGATTTACCCTGATCAACTAATCGATTATGACCTTCGCTAAATTTAAATTAAATATTATAAATTAATATTGTTCCATTATGTATTGAGCCCCCATTTATTCCTTCACATCGTACCTGGACATATATACACACACACACACACATATATATATATATATATATATATATATATATATATATATATATATATATATATACTTGTTATACACATAAATATGTATGGGTGTATGAATTCCCTTGAGAAATTTCGCAGCCCGTGCCAAAATCTGACCAGATGAATATGAAACAGAAACAAAGAGCTATCTTTCTAGCATCCATTCGTATATATAAATGCATCCATACACACAAACAAAAACTCACACAAAGACATACATATCTGTGTGTAAGTGTCTATGTTTATCTTTGTATATATATATATATATATATATATATATATATATATATGTATGTATACAAAGATAAACATAGTTGTATATTTAGGTAGCAATCCTTCCTTTATGCATGTTTCATTAAAAACGACTAACAATGTACTACGGTTAAGCTTTCTATTTAATTTATCTTGTGTTCTAACAAGAGCTTTCTTTTCTGGAGAAAGGGTGTGTAAGAACTGTCCAAATGTTTTATATTTCCGAGCGCTTTCGGCTATACCTTTAGCCATTATCAAGGATGATTCGATTTTTCAGCTTAATTGAGTGTGTGCATTCTGTGTATGTCTTAGTGTGTGGTAGGAATGTTTTTAATTTCCGAACACGGTTAGCACATTGTGGTTTTGTTCGTAGTTAATATTGTTAAGAGTTGGCTTTTTCTTTTTTATTATTAAAGCTTCCATTATTTTTAGCCTTTTTTTTTGCAGATGGATGTAGATAATATATTTGTGTTTTCTACTAGTATGTTCCTAATGGAGTCGGGTAAATTTATGTGTGTGTTTAAATGTGTTCTAATGGATCTGTGATCAGCCAAAAATCGCGTACACATTGATTACAAAAACCAAATGCATACTAATTACAAACAAAACGAATCTTCTCTAAGGCATATTATAAAGAAATATACTTCTCCAATTGATCCGAATAAAAAAAATCAAATTTATCTATTATAAAAAATTTAAGACAGCCAACCTTATCCTCAAAAATAACAACACACCAGCTAAGTTAAAAATTACAAAGAACGAACATTATCTATGAGTTCAAATGCCCCTTAAGGAACTGTATTCCTGATCAAACCGGACTCATAAGCAATTACATCGGTTACACAACCACATGTTTATCCAGACGTCTTACGTTACACCTATCTGATCATAGCTCCATTAGAACCCATTTAAACACACACACAAATTTACCCGACTCCATTAGAAACATACTAGTAGAAAACTCAAATATATTAACTGCATCCACCTGCAAAAAAAGAATAAAAATTATGGAAGCTTTAATAATAAAAAGAAAAAGCCAACTCTTAACAATATTAACTACGAACAAAACCACAATGTGCTAACCGTATTCGGAAATTAAAAACATCCCTACCACACACTAAGACATACACAGAATGCACACACTCATTTAAGCTGAAAAATCGAATCATCCTTGATAATGGCTAAAGGTATAGCCGAAAACGCTCGGAAATATAAAACATTTGGACACTTCTTACACACTCTTTGTCAAGAAAAGAAAGCTCTTGTTAAAACACAAGAAAAATTAAATAAAAACCTTAACCGTAGTACCTTTTCTATCGTTTTTAATGAAACATGCATAAAGAAAGATAAACATACATTATATATATATATATATATATATATATATATATATATATATATATATATATATGATGTCATATAGTTTTAATATTTTGTAATAGATACAAAACTAGTAGCCCATTTCTTTCGAAAATTCACTCTTTTTCCTTAATTCAATCTTTATATTATTAATACCAAAGAATCATAGAATAAAATATTACATCATAAATAACAACTTAAATGTTTACACTTTATTCTCTTTGGCTTATTTTCAGCTTTTTTTATGAAAACATACATTATATTTTTATTTAAAATTACGTATATATTTTACCCCAATTTAATGTATTTAGTTGTTGATTATTCGCATAATTTTCGAAGAAAATCCGGACAAGTAAAGATCATATTCGATCATGTTATGCCTATTATTGAAAGATTCCTTGTCTTTGTCAAGTATAGGACATGTTGCATAACGGAAATATATTTTCTATCTTTATTCAATTTAGAAATGATATTAAGCAAAACTTAAACAGAATATTGTCCAATGATACCGATTTATTGACTAGAGATGCATTGACCTTGAGCGAGGTAGAAAACGAGCGTATCACCAATTATGAATATTTATATGCAATACATCAGAAACGCCATTGTTCTCTTCACGGAGATTATATGAATGCAAACTGAAGTTTAGTGCATCAAAAAGCAAAAGGAATAATTGGCAAATTTCCGTTCTCTATTTTCCTTTAGAATTATCCTAAATGAAAATATTTCCGGGGATGTTATTATTTACTGACATAAATATGATAAAATCTCAGAAAATATGGATATATCAGTTTACATGCAAACAGTTGCCGATATAACTGATGAAATATTGGTTCCTATTTAAAACTGCGTTGTCGAAAATTGAAATATTTCTGGAACAATACGTATGATTCCAACAATAATTTAAAAATGTTAGCATGTTGTTTTGAACGCTCATTAGGTTATAAAACATGAAAATATATTTTAAAGTTTCATTGTACGAAATTTTAATTCAGGTCTTCTCAGAATTTCCTTTGTTTTCCTGGTTTATAATTAAATATGGAAGGAAAAATATATTTCAGTGATATTTATACAGGTTTTTCAAGTATAATATATATATATATCTACAAAAATTCATAAGTCATTGTACTGACGTTGTTTGTCTAAGATTTATTACTGATACTGTAATTGTGGCAAAATGTCGACAAAAAGGGGAAAGGGTGGACAAGGTTGGTCATCACTAGCTAATCAGATTCACGACCCATTCATTGGTTTCAATATTCTCATTAACCATAATAATTTTATCCGTCACCATTCGCTCCTTCATACACCCAAATACCTCACACACTGGGGAAAAACACGTCATGCGTTAAAAATGCCAATATCTATCTATCTATCTATCTATCTATATAAGCAAATATATGGATATACATCCGACAGTATAAAGAAAAATTATATTAACATGAAAACAGCATAATAGGATTTTGTTTGTTTTTCCGTATATTTTTCTTCATATATATATATATATATATATATATATATATATATATATTTATTTATATATACACACACACACATATATATATATATATATATATATATATACATACATATATATATATATACATATATATATATATATATATATATATATATATATATAATAAAATGTTATCAATGTAATGGTATGGGAGGAATGATAAGAGTAACCATTGTCTTCTGTCTTCCAACAAAATCAAAAGGCTCTCTAGCTCAGGAAGAGGGAAAGGATTTTTCAGATTAGATATGGAAGAAATATAATTTGTTGCTTAAATCCATTGGAAAGTAAAGTGTAAGAGAAACAGTTAAAAATCCATTACTTGACCTGAGAGAATACAGATTCAATTTTATATTTCATCGTATATAACATTTTATGACATCCCAAAATAATGTTGTTTAATTTGACAATAGTCCTTTCAAAATTAGGCTTCCATTCGTTAAGTATTAACACCTTCTGCATGTGGGATTGGATAATTTTTTCTCTATAATTTCACTCCCAAGGAAGGCAATAAAACTACTATTAAAGATAGAGACAAATAAAAGTACATGAATTGAGAAGACAGATGTTAAAGATTGACATTGCATTTATTTATTGAAGATCAAAGTTGACTCGAAAGCTAGAAGCATGAAGAGAGTTCCACAAGCGAGAAGTGCGATAAAAGAAACGTGTAGCATAGAACTTTGGTTTATAACTAGACATGTCAAGTGTAAAATGATGAGACCTTGCTGCCAATCTAGTACTGCGCTTAAATTCATAACGCCTGGCTAGCATAGCGTAAAGTTCATCAGAAAACTTACGATGAAAGTAGTATAAGAAAAGACCCAGGGAAGATACGTTCTTGCGGTGGGAAAATGACTAAAGCCGAGATGCCAGGCCAGGATCAATAACATTGTTGATTATTCTTTGGATTTGATCAAGAATCTCTAAATCTATAGGAGGAACATCAGACCGGATATGTCATCAATATCCAAAACAGAGTCGAATGGTAGACTTATAGATATATAATGAACAATTTAGAAAAACTTTTGCTACTCACTCATAATAATCTTATATACGTGCTATTTCAAATATCAAACGATCTCATTTGTTTCTGTTTCTCAGATGAAGGCATTTCTTTTTATAATATAGCAACTTTAACGGTTTGATTCAACTGAATGCTTTGAAAGACGAATGAGAAATTTTAGTTCGGAATAAGTTTTCCTCATTGGTTTTAATATAATTGTTTATTAGATGTGAAATTGGATTTGCTTCAAGTTACTTCAGATGTTTATGAAAATTACTGTAAATGAAAGACTTATATGAAAATAAACTTATTTTTAATTAAAGTTATATTTCAGATCGCTCATACTTGAAAATTTTATTAAAATCACCTTAATAATATTTACAGGCGCTACGGGAATTAAGACAACAACCAACCGCTTTTTTCGCATAATCATATGAACAGAAATCATAAACTTTATTCTTAAGAGATATGTACTCAGAATAAAGTTGTAGAATTAATGAAGGAACCAAGTCGGATTAGGCCATCACCTTAAATTCTTCATTTGTGCTATTTACCCGTCTCGCCAAATGTACTAATAGTGAAATGTGGAATCGGCTTGAAAAGTTCATATTACGGACTTTTATTTAAATATATTTCTTTAGAAATTACTTTTCATAATTTTTTAATCGCTATCACCGCAAGCGACGCCGCTAAAACGTAAGGTTTTACAAGGTGTGGAAGAATTATTAACAGAAACATTAATGAGCAGGGAGAGAAAAGAGTCATCAAAAGGCCAGTAGATAGCGATTGACATCGCATTTCAATTTTTGAGGATTAAAGTTGGTTGGAAAGCATGGAGACGAAAGAAATTTCCACAGTCGTGAATTGTCAGAAAATAAACTGTTAGCATAGAATTTACGGCTACATCTAGCTAGCTCAATTGTAAATTGATGAGATCTTGACGCCAGTGTAAAATTGCGCTAAAATTCATAGAATCTTAGTACTATAGAGAAGAGTTCATCTGAACAATTATCATGTAAATACTTATAAAAGGCACAGAGAGACAAACTTACGGCGATGGGTGAGTGAATGAAGCCGAGCCGCCAGATAGGGACGAATAATATTGCTGATTATTCTTTGGATCATATCAAGAAGCGCAAAGTTAATAACAGGGGTCCTGAACAATATGTGGCAGCTATATTCTAAACATGGAAGAATGGTAGACATATAGATATGTAAGATAGATTCCGGGGAGAAAAAATGATTAAGCACAACACAGTGAACCGACCTCCTTAACAGATGAATAGTCTTTCCACATCATGTCAGCTGTGAAAGTTTGTACGAGAACTTGCAACCAGTTATTATCCTGTTAGTTTAGTTTTGCTGGCGTTAAAATATTTAATAATGATTAAATTATAGATCCAACTAGCAGCATGGCCCTGCGTTGCCCGTACTTGATTCAAAAATCGTACGACGCATACAGCAATCTCTACCACTTGACTTAAAATATTTTTGCATTTCCTTGCCTTTAAAGGAGTGTTCTTTGCCGTGCTGATGTTGCTACATACCTTACTTCTTGCCTATCTCACACTGCGAATTTTTTCTAAGCTCTATACTAAACATTAAATCTGTTACGAAAAAGAAGAACTAAACAAAATGAACACAAAACGATCAGCTTTAAAAAAGGACTCGTAACTGGAAGAACCGAATGAAAAAAGAATGTTAACAACAAATACTTTCTCACACCCGACCCAGTTCTGCGGAATCAGAATCAACATTGAGTTTAAGCAAGCGAATGAGCCAATTGGAGTAAAGTGTCATGCAGATTTCAATTTTCCCCACTTGTGACGAATCCAGCTATCGATTTTTTTGTATGCTAGCATGTTAGTTAACATTCGTGTCAGTCAGCTGTTGGCTCTCACGCTGGCCAATAGAATCTTCCTGCCTATTCGTGGCAGCCAGCTATAGGCTCTTACTCTGGCTAGTAGAAAATGGCCGCAAACTACATGAAAACTGCCGTAGAAGCATGAAAAAAAATCAATTATTTCCACTATCGATGGGAGTTGGGAAATGCAAATTCGGTCTTGTCCTTCCCGCTAACTTGGAGCATGTACATGTAAATTTTGGTACAAATCCGTCGAAAATTGCGGCCGTGCATTCGTTACACACACACACACACACACACACACACACACACACAACCTTTTATGGATAGAATTAAAAATACAAACAACTTATAATAACAAAAAGAGAACCATTTCAGCAAAGACTCTAATACGGTGCATTTTATCTTTTCTTAGACCCTAGTTCTTCTTGACTGAAGGCAAGTTTTCTTTTGGCTAACTGAAAGGAAAATATATTAGTCTTAGTTTTAATCAGTCTTCCCAATCACATCGATAACTAATCTGATTAAAAGTTTGCAAGATCTTGTTACACAGCAAGAGATAATATATTACATCTAAAGTGGATCGAAGATTATCCAAAAGCCCATTATCCGGATATCTTATTATTTTAAGGTCACATGATTATTTAAATTTCTTACTTTATCCCGAGTAGTAACATATTAAATGGAATGATATTTATTGATTAATTCACAAATCTCCACGATTAAGAATCTTAGACATTAATAGCTGAATATACAACGAATAAAACACGGACTAGAAATTAGATACGACATCGCTCTCGTAGGCATCCTCTCTGTGGACCACATCACAAACTCGAAAGAGGTCCGTGGGGTTGCATCATATGAACGATCAAGAACAGATATTTATGATATAAGACACTACAATCTTTTAAATGCCATCATGCAATTCTCTACAAAAGAAGGAGTAACAGAGGGAAAAGTGTCTGGTAACATTAAAGGGCGGACTGCAAGATCATTCACAGAAAAATAGACATTGGAATGCAACTGTCATGTGTATTTTGTGGGGGTTGGGGAGCTGGTCAGACGCTCACCGATCTTCTGAACACACCCAGTTACGGGGGTCGATGATGATGATGATATCTGGAGTCTTTATCGGAATTATCTTCTTTCATGTGGCATGCCCGTTCAGGATGTGAGCGATCACAGCTCTCCACATCTTCCAATCCGTTATAGTGATATTTGCCTTCCTAATCTCTCTCCCTTTCCATGTCCTACAAACCATTTTCTCTCGTCCTTTTTGTTTCCATTTTAATTAAAAATCTTTGCTGTTCATATTATTCATCCTTCATGTTATCTAGTGATCCTTAAAACTATATTATAGCCCACAGACACACGTGTGAGTGTGTTTATATATATATATATATATATATATATATATATGTGTGTGTGTGTGTGTGTTTATTATGCTATATTTATAAGTAAAAGTGCCCAATATCACGGATAGAGCGTATATAAACATAAAACTAGACATTGAAGTCAACGCCCAGTCTGTTACATGCTTAAACGCAATGTTCAAGTCATATATATATATATATATATATATATATACATATACACATGTTTTGCCGAAAAACTGCTGAAACATAATTACCGACAGTCGTTGTATATTTTTTCATCCAAACATGTAAATTATACTCTTCTATAGCAACTAGGCTTTAATTACGTAATAAGTTACTGAAACAGTCGGAGCTATATCTGTGTATTGAGAAATCTGAGACTGGTTTATAGGGGAAATTAATCTCTTTCTCATGATAGATATAATTATATATATATATATATATATATATATAGAGAGAGAGAGAGAGTGTCCATAAAGTTCGTTTGCACTTTAAAAATTTATAACTTTATTTGTATTTGCGATAGAAATAATTTGTCAAAAATGTTATAAAGTTTAATATACCTAGTTTTATGTATAGCTAAAATAACTAATGTGATTTCAGGTATTACTGTAAATCAGTTGGCAAATTTTTCCGTGAACTGCAAAATCGTATTACCCTTTGTATTGCTAATGGTGGAGGACATGTGGAAACTTAAATAAAATCTCTGTAAAATCTTAAAAAAATCTAGATTTACTTTTTTTCTAATCCTTTTTAAAAATTGTATCTATCGCAAATAAAAAAATGAAGTTATAAAGTTTTTTTTCGCCGAAGTCTACTAGTTTTCACGCCCACTCGAAAAAATATAAAACTGTCAGCTTTGTAACGTACTCCCAATGCACAAGCATACACTCACAAATTTCGTATGGCAAGCTTTCTCGGTTACCCACCTGTTCATTAAAATATGTCCATTTTATTTTAAACAGTCTTCAAATTTGTTTCATTTCAAAATAATGATTCTACTGATATTTATACCACAACCTTTTTTCTCCTACTTTTGTTTGTGCAGTGCTTGAATTTGATTTCTTCCTTTTCTTTTCATTCAGTTATTAAAAACTTATATATTTGTTGGTGAAATTCAGAATTACGACATTATCAACACATGTTTTATAAATTCTTTTATTTGCTAACATTCCAAAAGTGTCCATGCGCTTCGAGATTATATCATTCTTGGTACTAGAAATTTTATAAGCAAAATACCGTTTTAGTAGATATCCTATTCGCTAGAAATTTAGCATACAATCAAGAAAAAATGGGCCAAGTTGTATCGTTAAAATCGTAATGCTTTTAGTACGTGGAAAGAATGTTTTAAATTATTAAATCATATTTTTATCCTTTTTAGAACGCTACAAATTTTGTTTTTTTTTAGGTCAGGGTTGGGAGCAAAGAATAGTATAGGTCATTTCAGCGTCTTTTTACGGTTAAAAACACACTGATTTTGAAAGTCTTGCAAAAATCAAATCAATGTTTGTTTATAATAAATCTTTCATGACTTATTCACAAATGAAAGGAATTATTTCAGAATTTTTGTTTCAAAAACACTAGGTTAAAATATTTTTTTTAGATCTGTTATCCCTTAATTATTTAATTTATGACATTTTGAGAAATTAAATTGTGCCTTCTTAATGTGCATATTAGTTAAAAGCTGAACTACTTGGAGAAATTAAAGACCACCACAATCCAAAATCTCCCCCTATCGTAAATTACAAAATGTAAAAAATCAGATAGTATTTAATTGAAAATCTTTTCAATGCTTTTATGAATGAAGATATGTTATGGACAATAAAGTTTTAAGAAAAACAATTGATGTATAATGACGTTTAACATTTTTTTTCATTTTCTGTTATAATAATTAATAATGTAATAATATTTAAATCCTTTAATTTTCTGTCTTTCTATATTCCGCTTAGGTGGTATAGTTTTGAAGTAAAAACTATATTTACTAATCATAAATGGAAAAGCTTAGTACAATTCATCAAACACTAATATTTCTAAATTAATTTCGAACTTATGTGTGTGTATAAACGTTTCGATTTTTTCAATGCCGAAGTCCGTACATCAGGAAATAAGAGCGACAACTATTGCAAATTTAATGTCAAATACCTAAATGTATTTGAGAAAATTTTTCTAAATTCCTATGGTTATTAGGTTGTGAAAAATGAATATAAAAAGGAGCTCACTTCATTTTCTTCAATTATGTTTTACAGGTACTTTTAGCGTACAAAAATTAGACAGACTTCCTTCTGTCAATAAAGCTGTCAACCCTCCCTCATCTTAGATAAACAGCCGTGTTAAAATCAGGCAATATTCCTCAAGTAATATTACAGAAAATACTTTTTTATTTAGTAAATATATTTTTAAATAAAGAGAGTTGCATTGTGATGAAAGATGGTACTAAAATTTGCAATTATAGCAAATCCAAAAGGAGAATTGTTTCCATCAATTTTTAATTAGTTTTTGAATACTGCAAAGTATCTTGCTTATTGTAAATATTAAATGTAATTTATTAGCTTGGAATTGAACTAAAAAAATAAAAGATTCAAGAAAGATTTTCAATGATCCATTTTAAACTTTATGTATCAATAATCTGTGAATTTATCTACATTTTTGTATTTAGTATTTAGCTAATTATTTTTTTTTACCGATTTGAATAATCACTTTAAACCTTATCAAAAGTTTTTACATTACTTTTCATAAGATTCTGTTCTACAACATTGATATGACTATCTGTTCTTTTGAATAGTCTACTGAAAATATCAGTAAGTGTGTAAATGTATGACTAAGTTTGTCATGTTATGTACAGTTGAATGTAAGTAGTTGGCACAATAAGGATGTGAGTTCCATATGTGCGTGCTTTCCGAAGAAGAAACGTATGTTTTCATTTTTTTTTCTCATGAAGCAACAAAGACTTACCTTGACGCGCCTCTTGAAACGGCGGGTCGTAGACAACAAATTTATGTTTGCTCAACGAATTTGATCCGTAAGGCCCTATCCCATCTGTATTTATTTGGTGATTAAATAAACATTCATTGGGAACAAAAATGTGCCGACGATCTGGACAAAACCTGAGAATTGTCGGGCCCCTTTTGCCTCGAGGGTCACCAACGACGCGGTGAGCGGAAAGACTGACACAAACGCTACAAACAAAAGTAAGAAGGAATGAATAACAAAGTATAGATGTTAAGTGAGACGACTAAAGGACAGTGTTGGGTATGGGTAACGGTTAGGGGGTACTTAAGGAAGGTTATTTAGAGACAACCCCACTCAAAGGAAACAAAAACATCCCGAAAAGAAAGATGATTTATGTAAAGAAGAGAGAGATTTACAAGACAAATAAAGAAGCGGATAAAGAAGAAGAAGAAGAAGAAGAAGAAGAAGAATTTGCAAAGCTGAAGAAAGAAAAAATAGGGATATAAGTAGAAGAAGGCAAAATACAATTTAGGAAAAGAAGTAGATAATGAAGTGGGGGAGAATAAAAAAAGAAAAGAAAAAATGAAGAAAAGAATGGATTAAAATAACAAAAGTAGAAAAAGAAATGGAAGAAGAAATCAGTGCTGAGAATGAACTCAGTAAAATGACAAAGGAAAACGTGAAATAGAAAAGAATAGTAAAAGAAACATAGGTGTTTAGGCATTATTATTATTACCAGTAGTAGTAGTAGTAGTAATAGTAGGTGTTGTATTAATATGAAAATGAGAAAAAAAGACTTGGGCAAATTAAGATAAAAAATAATGATGATGACATGAGGAATAGTGTAATGTGGGAAGAGAAATTGAATGAAGATAACAAAGGTGAAATGAATAATGAAATATAGAGAATTAGAAAATATTTTGAATATGTAACAAGTTGCAAAACATTATTACACCAGATCCTTGTTATAACATTAAAGTTAATTTAATATAGCATAATTATTTATATTTGTGTTTTGCTTTTACACATCCTCTTTCAGAAATAGCTGATATTCACTATTTATATTATTCGGTCTATTGTCCCCATCTTTGTCGCCATATTTATTACAAGGTTTCGGCCGTTGTACCCTCCGGCCTTCTTCAAGTGGTTGGAATGTCGAACTAAACCATATATTTTGCTTACTGGTGTACATAATAGCTCATCACAGTGATATACAGCAGTACTCAATTTAGACATTTAGGGGTGTAGTTTCTTAGGGGTGTACTCACCTTTTAGGGGTGTAGTTTCTTAGGGGTGTACTCACTTTTGCTGCCAGGGATTTAGCTTTTAATGACTATATTTTGAGGGAAAAATAAATGAACTCTGTTATATATGCTGCAGACAGGCTACTTTTCATTGTGTCAAAGTGTCATTTTGTCAGTGTTGTTCCATGAAGAGATATACTTAAATATTTGAAGAAATGTGAGGGGTGTACTCACTTTTGTGATACACTGTAGACATATACTTAAAGGCCGGAACGTTGTAATAAATATGGCGACAAAGATGCGGACAATAGTCCGAATAATGTAAATAGTGTACATAATACCTCATCTCAGAAATATAGACAGAGTATATTTTACATTTTAATTCTGCTTCAGAATTATTATTGCTATTGGTATTTTTTGTTATTATCATATCCTTAATATTTTTTGATATGCTTCTAAATATTTTGATGATGTTTAGATTGTGTGGGTTTATTTAGATAGTGGATGTATTGGATTAATTAGTATTATGTCACTGTTGTTATTGTGGTCGTATATTTAGTAGGCTTTAATCTTAGCATTGTGGTTGAAATAATAAGTATATTGAAAGTTTGTTAATGTTTTTTCTATGTTTATTTCCTCTTTGGTTAAAAACTGGATGCTGACAATTCTCAGAGTTCTTAATTAGAATTCGATAATTATTGCCGATTTGATCTTGTTACAGTCGTCGTAGTAAAAAAATTGACCTGATTATTCTTTTAGTAATTTTTCTTTAAATCTCAAATCGAATTTCGTTATTATTTCTGTGCAATACGATATCTATGAAGGGCAAAGTTTTATTAAACTCTTTGGGCCCTGTCCCTGGATCTAACTAATGACTTTATCCACTATGCCATGTGTCCTCGAGGACATCCATTCGACATGACACGTGGAACTAGGACAGTCTACCCCAGTGAGCGAAATAACAGGCTCAGTTCGACATTCCAACCACCTGAAGAAGGCCGGGGCGTACAAAGGCCGAATCGTTGTAACAAATATGGCGACAAATATGGGGACAATAGTACGAATAATATAAATAGTGTACATAATACCTAATCTCAGAAATATAGACAGATAACTGATATTATTTTCAATACATGTGTTCCCCCAAAATGGTTATAGATAAAATTAATTTCGGTATGTCTTCTTCATGGTTCAACAAATATATGTCCTTTGTGTCTCTTAGGAATATTTGGCTTTTTGTTATATGTCCTAATATGTGTTCTACCAACCATTTACACAAGTTTGTCAGGTAGGTTATTTGCTGCTTTTCTCCGTCCCTCATGTTTTCAATATACCCTACATAGAATTAGAAAGATCAAATGAACTAAGTCGTTTTTGTTTCTATTCCTTCTAAAAATTTGTCGTACTTTACATGTTCATTCCATGGTATTCCTGTTGTCTCAAGACTCTTTTTCATCCGTGTAGATTGTCAAGCATTCACTGCCATATAAGAGGACTGATTTTATATAATATTCTCGTACTCTTTTCTTCACAAATATTCGTCAGATGCAGGAAGAGAAATGATTCCCTACAAGCAATATATATATATGTTAAATCGATTTCACCCCATGCAAGATAGCAAAGCCACTAAGACAAAACGTGTTACTGGGTGGGGGGAGGAATACAATTAGAAACATTGCTAATGAACGGGAAGAAAAAGAGTTATCAGGAGGACGGTAGATCACGATTGACATTGCATTTAAATTTTGGGCAGTTAACTGGCAAATATCAAACCAAAATGGAATTCGACGAAAGAGAAGAGAAACTGCTAGCAGAGAATTAACGGCTACAATTATCAAGTTCAACTGTAAATTGCTGATGTCTCGATGCCTATCATGTACTGCGCTTAAATTCAAATAGATTATGCACTGTAGCTAAGGGCTCATTCAAACATTTACTGTGAAAGTATTTATAGAAAAACACAGAAAGGCAACCTTACGGCGATGCGAATGCGACTGAAGACGAGCCGCCACATCTGGCCCGATAATATTGCTGATTCTTCTTTAGATTATATTAAGGTGCTCAAGATAAATTGCACGAACATCGGTCGATTTGTGACAGCAATATTCTAAGCATGGTCGTATGGTTGACTTATAAATATGTATGATAGATTCGGAAGTGAAAACTT
This sequence comes from Acanthosepion pharaonis, assembly GCA_903632075.3. Taxonomy (NCBI): domain Eukaryota; kingdom Metazoa; phylum Mollusca; class Cephalopoda; order Sepiida; family Sepiidae; genus Acanthosepion; species Acanthosepion pharaonis. The sequence continues at coordinate 1,213,536 of CAHIKZ030002201.1, forward strand.
TCTAGCACCATTTTTCTTATCAGATGACCTAACAATGGTTTCAATACAGTCATTCGACTTCATGCCAGCTATTTTGCACTCTTTATGGAAATAAAGAATTAAGTAACAGGAAGTGCCAGAGGCCATTTATTTTAGATTCGGTCGAGCAAGCGCACTCTAAAAAATCTTCCCTCCTTCTGGAAGGCGGATTTCAATCACGCTTTCTGAAATTAAATTGAAAATAATGAAACCGATCATAGAAATGACACATCAATTCAATACAACACGTAAAACAATCAAAACCCACCTTAATGGGATCGATAAAAGGACAGCATCTGTTTAATAAATTTCACATGATCTGATCAGTTATCGATTTAAACAGAAAAAAAAATTATAACTAAGACTGAGTCCTAAATTTTCTCACCAGTGATGAAAAGTACTCATCATATTCATTATATTAATCAAAGGAATAAATGCTGGCGAAAATATATAGACTTTACCTGTAACAAAATATTTACGACCATTACGGTATTTCATGGACACGAAACTGTATAAAATAAATTCAACAGGTTGAACATATAAACATCAAATTATGCCTTAAACTCCGGAAGATTAAGCGGAGGATAATAAAACCTTGTCTATCTTATATTATTCTAAATTATAGGAAAATAATAACTTTGACTGAATTTGTAAGTGATCAAGAAATATAAAAGATATATCTTGCGAAAATTGAACATCTTTTTTACAAATTTAATATTTAATGAATTATGAAATATATATGAAATTATAACCAAACAGGAAAGAACATTCCGCCACATAAAGTTTGCTTCAAAGACACCGCTCGAATTATTCCAAAAATGTCATAGTTTGGGTCACCCATTCACACGGAGGTGACTCACATCACAAGCCGAATAAATAGCTATCCAAGAGTTTTTTTTTAAACAAAACATGCTATTTCATTTGTAATCAAATACTTATTGCAGATTGAGCTAGGAATGAAAAATGAACTACTGAATGCATTCCTAAATGGTAATAGGAATAATAAGTTTCCTTATGAGAAAACATTTGACATTCTTTGACCGAGCAGTCAGTATGAGTATCGTATAAAAGTTTATAAAATATTACACTTAAAGAAAATGATTCAGGAAAATAGATTTCTCAAGCCCAGTAGCTCTTGTCGTTCTTAATTCTATTTATTGTGGTTTCCTTCTTAATCTTTTATTTGAAGTAGTGTGGAATATCGACATCTTCATTATGTCATTTTCTCTGCGAATTACATGTGATAAATTGTAGTTTTTGTTAGTGAGACTTTTAGTAGAAAACTTTTTACTGGTCAAGATCATTCTTATATCAGCTATGAATATCTGTTATCGTCATATCTCCACACTTCCTCGTGATTAGTATATTGGTATCGGGAGGAAGAGCCGTGATCGTTGACTTTTATTAGTAGATTTAGTTTAGGATGTGGCACAGACTGTTTAAATGGTCAGTGCCCATAACTTCACATTTTTATAAACATATAAAAATCGCATGATTTAGAAACTTATAAACCGTATTTTAATAAACCTAACATTAATATACAATTTAAAAGAATCTGTTTATATTTAAGGTATCAGCACATATGTTAGGCCACAAAAATCTCCTGAGCCGACCAAGCATAGAAATGAATAAATATGGGAACCAGTAATGAGGATAAAACGATAATAATAAAAATAATTGCAATATGAGCTCTGGTAAAGAAAAATGCAATGATAACAGCAAAAATTACAATATGAGCACTGGTAAAAAATCGAAGACATTGGGTTTATAATACCCCAAAACTCATACACATGTGCCCTTATGGACACATGGCACAGTGAATAAAGGCGTTATTTAGATCCAATGACAAAACCCAAAGAGTGTGAGTTCAATACCTGGTAAAGGCGGCGGAGAACTTGGAGAAGAGAATTAACAGGAGATAACTGATAACTGGCATCCATTAAGAACAGTCTACCCCAGTCTAAATAAAGTGTTCGGAATTCGAACCACCTGAAGAAGGCCGAAACGTTGTAATAAATATGACGACAAAGATTCAGACAATAGTCCGAATAATGTAAATAATTTAAAAGAAACCGATTACTAAAGGCGAAATTTTTAAGTCACATATTACTATTAATGGATTTTTCAAAATATCTGTAATTGATCCGATAGTTTAACAAAATATCTAGTTAATCTGAAGCTATTATTAAAACCGAACTTTTTAAAACCACATTTTTAAAAACATATTTAATCTTTCTTTAGACTATTATTAATACCGACACTTTTCAAAATTTATAATTAAGAGTGTATTTTAGAAACCTGTAGTTAATACCTGATGTTTTATAAAACTGTTACTAATACCGTACTTTTTAACCTCTGATGCAGATCGTATTTGAATTTTCAGAAGGAATACTGAAGTTTATAATATAATTTAATGGGATAATGCTGTAATCCATTTGTGACATCTAAAAATCATTAAATGTTGTTTTAAAGCTTCTGAGGTGGACAATGTCGTAGGGGCTCTTCAGATCAGCAGTTGGTTGCCATCGACTACGTTGGTGGCCCAAGCGGTGATCAAGTGGTATTAGTTATAGTCTGTCTAAAGAAATTAACCATCATGTGAAGAGGAAGCTTTTTCCTACAGCTGTCAGTTATTCCAAATAAGATACATGGGCCAAAAGGAAAAGACATCAAAGAAAGACGCTATTCACGAGACAACATCAAAGGGATGTACTAAAACCAAATAATTTTTCTGATAAAGGCAGACTTTTTTAAGAAACACTGCATGTAAATCAAGTTATTTAGTTAAAAAAAAATCACGTCAATAAATTTACAGTTTCTTATAAATGACTGCAGAACTGGTAAATATGAGTTGAAATGATGAAAATATACATAAAGCAATTTGATGGAATAATATGTTGTGGTTTTAGTTTTTTTAAATTAATCAAAATTTGATTATTTAAAACAAAAAATAGAGAATAAACAGCGGCAAATTCTTATAGTGCAAAACTGCATACAGAAATATATATAAGCTATAATGGATTAGCATCAAAGCATAGTTATAGTGTGGATAATATCTCTGGAGCCAGGGATTTGTGGTTATTCTAACACATCACCGCACTAAAAAAAATAAAATAAAATAAAAAAGAATGGTCAAATCGCTGGATTGTAATCTGCTGAAAACAGGCACTACTCTTTTCGAAACACACACACTCACAGACCGACGGAGAAAGAGACATAAACGAAGAAGTACAATCATTCCATGAAAATGAATGTGGGCTACATGACTGAACCCTTAAATAGACGACGCTCATTTGCATGTTGACATATTTTCATGTAGTCGCATTACGATATTATTAGAAAGGAAGATAGCGTGACGTGATGTTCACCTTTTAAATTTACATTTTGTTATCCGATTTATCTATTGATTAAACCGATCTAATTTATATATTTATTGTTTTTATTGATACTAGTTTCTACCTGTGAAAATTGCACGCTTTTCCCATTTGAAATTCCTGATGGATCTTAATTCTTCACCTGATCATTGAATAAACTCATAGTGAGTTCCACAACAATAAAATAAAATTTTCCTATTTGCGCTTAACAACATATTGCAATAACAATCATAAAAAACGAATGCTGATCGTTATTTTAAATTATGAAATTCACAATTCTTTCCATTTCGCTGAATCAGACTGTTTCTTATTTCTGTCATTTACTGACTGAAACCATGTCTCTTCTTTCATATATATTTTATATTCTGAGGCTATCAAAATGCAATATTGCATTATGTATGTGGTATTAGGGGGCGTTAAAAACTTTTTTTTTCCTTCACTGTAGCGTCTCTGATAAGTCTTTTGTCTAGGTATCTCCACGAAATCGCTAAGAAAGAGCATAGCTTGATGAAAAAGACGCCAACCTTATCGAAAATAAAATTTTATCGTCTAAATTCTTATATTATTATTAAGAGGAAAGACAAAGTTTTTTTTTTTAATTATTTTTTAAAAATTTTTCCTTCTTTTTAGATCATTCTAAATTTTGATTAAAAAACCTTGTTTCTCTTTGTATCACCGGAACTAGTAAAATAACATAGACAATTTTTAGCAGTTTTTTTTTTGTATGACACACATTAAATTGGAAAATCTTGCAAAAATAAAAATAATTATTGGATGTTAATGAAACTTTCAGAGACAATTAACAGATGATTGAAATTATTACAAATATGTTTTTTTATATTTGTTTTATATTTATTACCCCCCACCATAATTAATTTTATGAAAACGCTAGAAATTCGATCGCATCGGGTTTAGTGATTACAATAGTGAAAAGCACAAGGCTTTGAGGAATGCAAATCACTTTTTTTTTAAATAACGCGGTAAATAATTTGTTCAATTAAATGTAAATTATTTCACTTTTCTCCTTCCATAGAACAAATTAGCCTCACGGAATCCGTCAATATGTCATTCATCACCTTTCAAGTGACGCAAAAGTTTATGACCTGCTTTCTTTTATTTTCAAATTACATCTTTTTGGTGCAGAAGCTAAGTTAAGCTTGGTTAAAAATATTTTAAATAAACATTATAATTTCTGATTTTCTTAAAATACGTTTTGAAAAAATGATAATTGATATTTAAAAGAATTTCAAAATGAGATTTCCAGTTTTTTTATAAAATGGAAAAAAATGATGATGCTAGGAACGATTAAAAGAAGTAAAAAAATACCCCAACAATACTTTGATCTTTCCTCTTAATAATAACATTAACATTTTGACGATAAAATTTTGTTTTCGTCAAATTAGGTGTCTTTTTCATCATGCTATGCACTTTCTTAGTGATTTCCTGGAGGTACCTACTTTTGTCTTTCCAGACGAACAAAATGGAATAGTCCATTATTTATTAGGTATTAGAAAGTCTTAAGAACTAAAAAAGCGAAAGTTATGCTCAATTAGTATATGATTATTTCTTTTGTTATATTTAATTAGTAGCAGTTTTCTGAAGAAAGGAAATTCTGTATATTTGTGAATGTATTAGATGTATTCAAAAATCTGGACACTTTAAATACATTTTAATCTTAATATATTACGTGCTCTTTTAATGAGGACCGTATTATATATATCTTAATTCTGTAGAGACTTGTTATCGCTTTGTCAAAAGTACATATTATATTTTATTTAAATTTTTAGGTGCAATGTTGAGACAGAATATAAAACCTGGAATTAATAAAATAATTATAGTAATAAAGAATACAATTAAAATTTCTAAAAACATTATATATGATTTTTAAATTTTAAAAACCAAGAATATTCTAATTATGGAGAATATGCTAAAGAATTTGACGAGACGGACTAGGAAACAGTTTCAAAAATATATGAAATTAAAGACAGATCATTTGGTCAGATTATAAAAACTCGTTCAGGCTGATAACTTTTCGTCACCCTCTTGGATCAGTAGTTATAAATAGGTTTTATCAGAAAAACATAACGGAAAAATTACAAAATAAACATTTATAGATTCCATGCTTTAAAAGGATGTCTTTAGAACTACAATGGGCTAAATAAATTGTGAAATAAGTTTAGATTTGGATCAGCAAATGTGATTTATTCAAAAGAAATTGTGGTTGGTTTTGTGGGACCTTTTTTTGAGATACTTTTCAAAGAAAAAGCATCCTGCAAATGTTAACACACGAAGCGATTCCAATAATAAAAATAATAATAATAATTGGCTATTATCGCATGTCACAACGTTGACTCACCAACATCGCCACTGACATATGTGCATAAGCATAAACTGCGCCAGTATGTATATTTTATGTATGTGTATACAAAAAAGAAACATTTATACACACATATGTTAATACTTCATGCATTGAAGCAGGAGAAAAAACTATACATCAAGGCTTAAAGTAACGCACACAGAAATACATATACCTAAACACACACACACACACACATATATATATATATATATATATATATATATATATATATATATATATATAGTACAGGTAATAATTCCGTTGGTATATAATCCAAGTGGGTCTGAGTAATATAAATTATTAGAGAAAAAGATCTCACTGTATTTATTACAACAAAACGTACCATCGGGTGTAAATAAGCCTAACGCAGTTTTCGTCAGCACCCCCCACCAAATGAGCTAATTTTGTTTTGTAATACTAAATATATATATAGTGATTTTCTAAGCTCTATTTAGATGTGGCACAAGGCCGGAAGTATGGACCACCCAGTGAGGGTCTAATTCACTACTCAGTCGTAATTGTTCAAGCTAGACAAGCTTGCTAACCATTCCGAGGTGCCCATATATATATATATATATATATATATATATATATATATGTGTGTGTGTGTGTGTGTGTGTGTGACGTCCCTCCGGTGTCGCTGCGCCAGTCGTGCCGTCTGCCTGGCCGCGCCCGCCGTGGCTGTCCTAGTCGCGGCGCCAATTGTGACGTCACCCCGTCTGTCTCCGCGCCGTCGCCGTCCTATCCTGTCTTGTGACGACCAATATGACTTGGTATTGGTCGCGGCACCAAATCTGACGTTCTAACCTTTTGCTGATTCGGATGGGAATCTGGTTAAATTCGGTATCAGCCTTGTCGTTCCCAGCTCGCCTCCAACGTCTGGTTACCGAAGTAACTGTTTTGATCTCTAATCTAACCTACCCACATTGTGATTTGATCTTAGGTAGACGAAATCAATCAGTCGCCGGGCCGTAATGCAAGCTGAGTCCGGACAAGTGTAATATCGCACAAGTATATGTAAAAAAAAATAAAGTAATAACTCGAAAAGTCCCAATGTGTTAAAAAAACAATAACAATATTTTATATCTAGTTTCTGAATACAGGACTGCGTCTTCTTCCCAACCCGCTATATGGATTCATGACACTTTGTGTTAATTAGGCGAGTCTTAACATCTTAAGTTGTTTGTTCTTTAAGAAACTGGTTCTTGGTGTATCTTCAGGCGATATTCGTAAAACTTGTTATGGTGGTGTGAGTCTAAGTCGTTCTTCAAAAATAAATTGTTCTTGGTTAGAAGTTGAGTTCGGAATTGCGTCATAGATCGAAAGTTACATGGTCGTGTAGCACTTGTTTTGTAACCTACAAAGGGTTACTCAATGAGGAATAATCAAAGCGATGTCTGAAAATGAAATGGTAATCATTATAGCATCAATAAAATAAAATACTCGCCAGCGGCGTGAAGTAGTAAAACACTGCAAGTGGTGGACTACTTAGACAGCATATTACTCACACTTACAGTAATGTCCAACGTATTTGTGAGGATTGGGACATACCCATTAGTCTTCATAGGCAAGACATATAAAACTTGACTGATTTTAATCTATATTCAATTATTCTTAATTCCATTTCTAAATAAAACAAAACTGTGCTAAAATGTAAAACTATTAGAGCTATTAAAAATTGTTGCAAACACAAAATGTAATCTCCAAAAAAATATAATTCTTATGACTAATGGGATATTTCAGACAAATTGGTAATTTTATTTCTTTGTCAAAGTGACGCCCAAGTAAACTAATTCAGTGTTTATCAAATGGTATTTCTCGTTTCAATTTCTACCCCATGCTGTTTAATTAAAATTAATTTGCTGTAGAGTAATGTATAACAAGTAGAATGTTGTGATACAAAAGCAATAAAAATAATTGGACATTTTATGATCGCTGTTTTCCTCTCAGGTTATTTCCTTGCAATCCTTCACCATCACCAGAACATTTCTCAAACGTATTAGACAAGATTTACTGTTTTATAGGCGATGTAAGACATCCTACTTCCAATCAGGAGAAGCCAATCAAATCAGGAAAACAATTAAATCCAACATTCGACAAAGTGTAATACTTCCATAAATTCTGGTCGATAAATCAATTCCATTTCTTAGTAAGAGCAGATATCAGAGAAATATGTTTATTGCCGACTGTAATGGCTCAAAGTAAGATGATTATTTATTCATATTAATAATGCTCAATAGTTAGCGCGCTTGCCGTTACCCGGGGTTTCGGAAGCTAAACCTGCACACCAATTAACTAATCTTGTAACTTCGACAACAGATATGGAGCTATCTTGATTAAGCTTCGTATATATATTTCAGACATACATTTCTACTTTAGGTAGATACATAACATGTCAGGTGTGTTAGTTGTTGTGCCAACCTCAGTAAAACCATAGAATTTCCGATGATGATTTTCAAAACTTTATAAAATAGAAGATTAACACATCATAATATTCTTTGCAATAATAATCATTTTATTAAAGAGACTAACTCTCCAGCATATCCATTCAAATGCAGAATTGTCAGCAAAATATTTCTGTCCATCGGTAATTTTTTTTTTAATTTAGAATTTGCATTGTGTTTATCTACGCAATCATTGTGATGTTTTATGGACAATTTACAAAACAAAATATATGTCCCTCACTCATCTGAAAGTGAATTCGGAAATTTGAATTTGATTCTGTAATATAAAATTCAATATGATTATTGAACACGCAATCTGATATTATCGTCATTATATATATATATATATATATATATATATATATATATATATATATATATATATATATTCAATGAAAACAGATAACTTTAAGGGCCCATTGCTTATAATTTATTTCCCCGGAAAATTTCTTTTTCCCTGGTTCATCAGATCACACTCCAGGGGTGAAAAAATGAATTAAATTTACATATATATTTTATAAAATTTCGAGGAGTAGTATTAAATTGATGTAAGGTGATATTGAAAGTGAGGAGAGATGGTGACAGGCATGGTTGAAATTAGAGAGGGAAGGGAGAGAAAGGAATTTTTTTAAATTTATTTTTATTACAATACTTAATAGTGAGGAAGTGGGTAAAGGACCAGACATTGACTTATTTAATAGGTCATCTCACAGGAAACGATACAGTGAGAAAATAGAGAAGTAAAGAGGTAAGAAATAAGAGGTGGAATTAGGGTTTTAAGGAAAGAAAAGGGAATAGAAATTTGGAAAGGGAAATTAAGACAATTAATCTATGTGGGTATATAGCGGTTACTTTGGAAAAAAACTAAGATTTATATTTTTCCGCTAACGTTAGATTGCAATTTAAGCGTTTTAATTTTTCAATAAATTAAAATAGGAAATAAATTTATTTTGAAAATAATATCAATAAACAAACAATATTACTATTATTAATATTTTGAATATTGTGAATAACAGTTAAGGAGTAATGTTTCCTAATTAAAGTCTATGTCTTCAAATCCAATTAGAACATTATTTCGAAATGAAACAAGATTTAAAGTTAATAATAATAATAATAATAATAATAATATAATATATATATATATATAGTGTGTGTGTGTGTGTGTGCGCGCGTTCTTTCCGGCCTTCTTCAGGTGACTGAGATTTCGATCCGATGCATTTATTTCATCCACAGGGATAGATTGTTCTAAAACCACCTGCCATAGGTCTTCCGGAATAACTGAGGTATCCGGAAGTGGCACGACGCGTAGAACTAGAACAATCTACCCCGGTGAACGAAATAAAGTGTTCCGTTCCGAATCACCTGAAGATGGCCGGGGCGTACAACGACTGAAACGTTTTGAATCTGGAAATGATAATTAGGATAACAGTCCGAATAATGTAAATAATATAAGGATCTATATATATATATATATATATATATATATATATACTATGTTTCTCCCAATAAAAGGCACAAAAGCTACAGTACGTCTTATGAGGATATGTATGATACATAGCAGTTGAAGTGGTTAATATTGTAGCGCCCAGTATACACCCGGGAGTTTATCCCAAAAATTGAAAATTGTGGAGAAGTAGCTCCTTAATAAACGATTATGAATGCAATGTAGGTGATATAATGCCGTCTCCGTGTCATGGCGTGTCATCGCCGTGAAGGTCTGAACTGCTGACTCGCAGCAATGTAGAGAGGAGATTAACTTTTCATCAGTTGAAATGAGTTTCAGCTTGGAATATAATTCATCATGCACAATGTCGCGTAATCACTTTTAAATTCTATCAGGGCTGGACAGTGTAGACTAGGCTGCAACAGTCCAAATATGGTAGCAATGACCTATTGCATGAACAGTTGAAAAACTTCGATATCAAGTCTACATCATGTCAGCGTAGATAAAGGAGATGAAGTTTCTAAATTATGTTTTTTTTTTTAGATTTCAATTTAAGATTATATTTTTTGCTGATTTGAAAGACGAATTATTTCGTGCATCGACAACGGACTGAAGTACAGATTACATCCCAATTTAAACAAGCATAAATGAATTCCAAAGCCAGTTCATAATTGCGTAAATATTGCTATCAATATTTATTGTCTGGATAAACAGATTACAAGATATTTATCAAATATACTTCGGTAATAACATTTCTATAGGAATATTACCACCCTGCATTCTTGTAGAAATCACAAATTGTTTGGGTAGAATAAATAGAAAGGAATCTTATTTTACTCTAAACGTATGCCTTCTCGCTACCTGGAATGAAAAGAGTATACGATGCAATAATAATGAATATGTATCTGTTAAAATCGCTAGTAAACACATGGAAAAACGTTGAGTAAACTTGACATCAAGTTTATAAACTCATCTTGGATTGTGTAAACATAATGGAAAGGATGTTTAAGAAAATCTGCTTGACGTTCAATGAAAAAAAAATGTTTCAACTGTTTGGGTGAGTGAGAGTGGTTGTAAGCTGACCGGCAACCCGGGAAAACACATTTGATTTATTTTCACAGTGAGCAGTCATTTATCTTTACCTGCAACCACACCCTGCACAGTGGGGCACTCAAACTATAGACGAAGCTTGCCTCACATACCCTCTCTCGCTTTATATATATATATATATATATATATATAAACACAAATAAATAGAAAGAACAGAGAGATTAAAAATCCAATGTTCTTATCATTTTTTTTTTAAATGTTCTCAATACAATGTACAGTATATATATGCATATGTGTGTGTATGTAAATATATATATATATATATATATATATATATATATATATATATATATTATTTATTTTATTGAGGATAGTGTAACCGCTATCGAGACGGGAAAAATTATCAAAGAGTTGGATTTAAACACCCGCTTCTTCTGGTGGTTTTAGTTTTGTATATATTCCCTTAAGAAAGGAATAATTCCACCCCATCCCCCCGACAGCTATGGAATAAATAACATGGTGGTAGATAGCCTAAATGGAGAAAACCGAATTCGTGGAGAAGGACACGAGGAACATTCTTTTTTTTTTATCTGCCGTTGATTCATAAGAATTTATTAACAATGAAGACAAAGAAGTTGTGGAGAGAATATGCTAGAAGCGTAAGGGATATTGTCAGAAAGAATGGGATTGGTAGGCTGAGTTCTAATTCTGGTCTAGTTTATTGCTTTCCGTTTCACACCAGTATTCTAGTCTATTGCATTATCATTTCCCAATAATTTCACTATCCACTATTTCGCTATTCTTGTGAAATAAATGTCTCCTTCTACCGGTTAAGTAGTGGGGTTGACAGGATTATTTAGCCTTGGTTGGCAATCATTATAAGAGATTATAAATCCAAATCTAAAAACCATGAAAATAGCTAAGTGAAAATAATCCACTGTGTTAAGTATGCAATGGAATTCACATGTAATAAAGAAATTGAATCACCAGAGAATCATAATCCCCTACGTATACATGTGTGCGTGCATGCGTGTGTTTGTCTGATTGAAATTGTGTTAATTCATGTAACGCTGAAAATCATTAAATTTATAGATTTTTTTTTTTAATGTTTTATACCTCAATTCGCCTATAAACCTTTTCATCCGTTGTTTCCCTACAAAAGAGATTGGAATGTATTATTAACATTCTTGTCTTCATTGATCTGTCCAGTGTAAGTATCTCAAACACGAGGCAGACATCTGCCCTTTGTTTTTTTTTTATCTTTTAGCTTCGTTTCCCGTTTCTTTTTTCAGTTTACTTGTAAATTTTCATCTGATTTGTCCACACAAATTCAGGGTGTGTCATGTTATCTTTTCTTCCGTATGATGAATCTTTCGATTAAATGATATTAAATACAGCTGTGAACGTATGCTCTCTTTGGTGAGCAAAAGATTTGTGTCAATGGACCAAGCATTGACTCATTAAAGACTTTATATTTCAGCGGCTTACCTTTGTCCTCCTTCAAAACATTGCTTTACAAAATTATTTTCCAACACTGCATTCATTTTTGCCATTTAAAATAAACAAAACTCAATGGAAAATTGAATTTATTCTTTTTTTAAGCTAAATAAAATAATAATTATTAATCTGTTACTGTTGTGGATTCCGTGAATGGAATCCTGCACAAATAAATAAATAACGCCAGTAATTCAGATCGAAAAATAATTGTATGAAACGTAAGAATACAGACTTGAAGTGAAGATTAGTAGTCCAGAAATGCGGGTTAGTAGAAAGTATATGTACAAGTCTCTGTAAGTAAATCCGTAATCATCTCTCTCTCTGGACTCTTATATAATTCTCGGAGAACACCCCGTTTCTGTCTCCGTATCTTTCCACCTGTCTCAAGGTATCTCAAGGTATCTCAACCGCAGGTATTCTCTCTGTCAGTATGAGTATACTTTGCACGAGTTCCTCTTATGTAAAAAGGGGAGAGCCCCACAACACCCCACTCCTTAGCTTCTTTTTGGGGGGTGTTAATATTTTTTTCGCTTATGGTCTATTATTAGTGGTTCCGTGAATTTTTTTTTCGGCTTGTTCTTTTGATCTCCGTGGCTACTTGTGGTTTTTGAATTTTCGAAGGCTTCGAAAATCGCCTCCATCGCGTCTTCATTTTCGGAAGGTGATGTGTTTTGTTTCTCTACCCGTCTTTTCTGTATCTGATTTATGTGTCTCCTGTGAGTGAATTTTTCCCCTTGGATCGTGTATAGAACATTCCCCAGTCTGTTTATTATCGTACCTGGTTCCCAGTATGCCATATTATTCTTGAACATTCTGAAATAGACCCGTTCGCCTTGTTTGAAGGATCTTTTAGGCATTATCAGTGTATGCCGGTTTTTATTTTTGCTGGGCAATTGTTTATCAAAAACCGACCGTATTTTGCGGGCAAACATCACTTCAGCTGGCGAAAGGCCAGACGGTGTATTTCCGTTCAGGGTGATTATGTAGACTTGTAGGAACTGTTCTATGGAACTTTCTGTTGGTACGTCCTCTGCTTTTTTTCAAGGCTCTCTTAAGCGTCTCCACAAAACTTTCGGCTTGCCCGTTAGATCGTGGATGGTATGGTGGTATTTTAATATGTTTGACTTGATAAGTCGCACAGAATTCTTGAAAGTCCCTCGAGGTGAATTGGGAACCATTATCCGTAAAAGGCAATCTACAACGCCGAATCTTGTGAATAACTCGTGTAGACAATTAATAGTGTTTTCCGTCGTAGGGTTTTTGTATCTGAAAACTTCTGGCCACTTGCTAAAGCTATCTACCGTTATCAAGTAGTAATATCCATCTATGGGTCCTGCATAGTCCCCATAGATTCTATACCAAGGTCTGTCCACCTTAGGCCATGTTTTTTGTCTAATAGGTGGTGCCTTTGCTGCCGCAGCACAGCCTCTATATTTTTCTACCATTTGAGTAATGTCGTTATTCATATTAGGCCAATACACGAAACTTTTCATTAACGCTTTCATGCGATTTTTCCCTGGGTGTCCAAGATGAAAGTCCTTCAGAATTCGTCTTTGTAAAGATTTGGGTATGACCATTCTTTCATTATAAAGTAATACGTAATTACAAATTGAAAAAAACTCCGCTAGATTTCTTTCTTTTTCTTTTTTCTTCTATTTTTCTCTTTGTACTTTGTATGAATTGATCCATTTCAGCTTCTCTTCTGATTTTTAACAAGGTCATTTTTAACAACGTCACTTACTGTATTGTTTAGAACTTTACTAATTTCGTCTTCGACTCGCAAAGCCGCTATTACCGAGTCTTCCAGAGGTTCGCATTTCGCAGGTACCAATCTAGATAATCCATCTGCATGGCCAATTTTCTTCGACGGTAGGAACTCTAGTTTGAAATTATAATTAAATAATATAGTTCTCCATCTCAGAAGTCTGTTGGCTGTGTAAATTGGTAGTCCTTTTTTCGATCCGAATATAGTGAGAAGAAGTTTATGATCACTTTGAAGAGTAAACTCTCTTTAATATATGTATCTGTGGAAGCGAGTTATGGCGAATATTATGCCTAACGCTTCTTTCTCAATTTGTGAATAATTCCTCTCTGCTGGTAACAATGATCTAGATGCGTGAGCTATAGGTTTCCTTGTGCCATCCTGCATCTTGTGTAATATACAAGCTCCCACTCCGTGTGAGCTTGTGTCACTAGCAATAATAATAATAATTTCCAGTTCGAGGTCAAAATGCGTCAGTGCTAGATCAGGCATTAATTGCTTTATGATCTTCTTTAATCTTTCTGATAATCTTCCGTCCAGGTCCATTTGTTATCTTTTTTTCAATAATTCTTTGTGGGGAGCCCTCACTTTGTGCATGTTTTCAATGAATTCACCGTAATAGTTCGCTAGACCAAAAAAGCTTTGCAACTCTGCGACATTTTTCGGCAAAGCTTTTTATTGCAGATGCCCTATCTGGATCTGGTTTTCTGCGAATTTCATTGATTATATGGCCTAGATACATGATTTCTTTTAGAAAAAATCGCATTTTTTCTCCTTCACTTTAAAACCCAAATCCTGAATTCTTTTAAAGACTTCTTTAATATGCGTTGCGTTTTCTTCTACATTATCGCTTTTGATTAAAATGTCGTCTAATTAAGCAGTAGCAAAGTTCTATCCCATGAGTATGGTATCCATAGTCTGTTGAAAGATTGACGGTGCTACTTTTACCCCAAATGGCAATCTGTTAAATTTTTAAAGTCCTTTGGGAGTATTGATACATAAAATCTTTGTACTTTCTTCTTCTACTGGAATCTGAAGATAAGCTTCGCTTAAATCAATCTTAGAAAATACCTTACCACCGTTAAGCTTGTTAAATATTTCCTCCGGGCTTGGCAATGGGTAGTGATTATTATTGATAGACTTATTTAACCCAGTCGAGAAATCTGTGCAAACACGTGTTTCTCCGGATTTTTTCTTTACGTAGACCACTGGTGCCGCCTATTCACTGAATTCGATTTTTGAAAGGATTCCAGTTTGTACCAATCTATCTAACCCGTTGCCATTTTTTTCTATGGTTGCGAAAGGCACGTTTCGCTTTTTCTTGAATACTGGCTGAACATTTTCCTTTAGTTCAATTTTAGCTGCAAACTTATTAAATCTTCCCAAACCGCTCGAGAATACTTCGGGAAATTGCCTTTTTAGTTTTTATTTTAATTTTGTAGCTTCTGACGGTTCACTCTATTTTCTTACAAAATGAGCTAATGGGTAGATCCCATACGCCAACTTTTGCATCCAATCAGTGCCCACCAAATTTTCTTTGTCTTTCATTACAAATATCTTCAATTCTTTCGTTTTACCATGGAATTTTAGGTTTAGAATTACTTCTTCAAAATTGACACGCCTTCCTGTAACAGACTTGGCGATTTTCTGTGTATGCATCATGGTCGGTCTATTTAGCTTCCTCCATGTGTGTAAATTAATTTTAGTTAGATCCGATCCTGAGTCTAACTGTAATTTTACCTTCTTATTTAAGATCTCGAGTTCCAAGTATTTTCTTGTTTTGTTTGTCTTCGTAGTCCATTCTAGTAGTTCTTACCCTACTAGTGTGTTTTTTGTTTCTGAATTGAGAAGCCTTATGTAACATTTTCCACAAGCTAAACAGTTCTTGTATTTAAATCGACAGTCTTTATTACAGTGGAATTCACCACATCAGTAATATGCAGATAGAGGAGGCTTATATTTGCTTTGATTTCTGTCATTAATCGCCTTATACCTTGTAATTTTTTCTTTATCATAAATGTTTTTTTCTTTCGGGGCAGGGTGTGAAAAACGTAACTTTTTGTTCAACTTACGTATGTGTGCTACTCTCGATTCCACGATAACCTTAGAGTCTTTTTTTATACTCAAGCATTTTTTTGGCAGTCTTCTGACAATTTTTTGTAGCGTTAATCCATGCACGTTTTGAAGCTTCGTGAGCATTCTTTTTCGCATTTCACTCTCCTTGGCTGAGACTAATCCCTGTACGAAAATAATACACTTAAAATTGTCCGGAGTCAATTCTGCCAATTTAAAGTCATCGCAATGTTTGTTCACAATTGTGGCGAACGTGGAGTAGTCCTCATTTTCGCTTTTTACGAGGTTGAGACATTTCCACCTTTTGTGAAAAAGTGAAGTCTTTGGCCTGAAGAGCTCCGTAAGGCCTGTAACTGCCTTGTCAAACGTCAAATCGTTTGTCTTTTTCGGTAGAATATAGTCCACAAATTTTGTGTACTCCTCTGTTCCCAATTTCCTGAGTAATAAACGTAGCTTCTTAGCTTCCGTCCAATTTTGGCAATCAATGTTGAAAATGTCTTCATGACGTCTGTAATAGTCCCCGAAATTTTTATCTTCTAGAGAGTATTTAAATGTTTCTATTCTGTTCCACACTGCGTCTTGCGAAAAAGTCGCCTCTTTTTCGATATTCTTCTGTTGTGCGTTAACCAAAAAATATCCCCTTTGAACCCGCATAAGCGGGTTCGGGAACTGTCTACCTTCGGCAAAGCCTCGTCCTGGTTCCTCTCTGGCAAAGCAGAGAGCTCGACAGACGTCGAGACTGTATCTCAACGTATCTTGGCATTTAATATCCCATCCACGAGGAATATGTGTGGCACAAGGCCGAGTTTAAAGTGGGTTTCTCCGAGCCCGTAGGCTCGGCCAAAAATATGCCTTTGAACCCGCCAAGACGTGTTCAGGGCCTATCTACCTCCCCGGACGAAACCTTGCTCTTCGGTAAAGCTTCGTCCGGGTTCCTCTCTGGCAAAGCATAGAGTTCGGCAGAAGCGAGAGCAAGATCTAAAAGGTCAGACAATCTAACAGTGATCTCATCTCACAATCCTCACACTTGCTCCATTTGTGGCCTCCTTTGCAAATCAGTAGCGGGTCGTAAATGCCACTTAAGATTATCGCACAAACATTCATAACTGAATCAATAAGCTGTGAGATCCTCATAGGTCGAAACCGACGGAAGAATCCATTATTATCATTATATATATATATACACACACACACGCACAGACAAATGCACACAAACACAACAAACACACACACATACACACACACACACACATATATATATATATATATATATATATATGTGTGTGTGTATGTATGTGTGGTGGGAGTTAATGTTTATGGGGGAAGAGTGTTCAATAGTGGAGACAAATTCAATACTACATGGTAACTCTCATCAAGCGGCTTTAAACAATGTGTCACTATTTTTTCACGCTTATTATATATAGGACATGGTGGACTAACGTGAAATTGGGGAAAAGTTTGAGACTTGCTCTTTTCAAATTTCAGTATGAATATTACAGCTTACTTATTTGATTATTATTTAATTTATTTATTATTTCGCACTTCAGGCACTACCAAAACATTTTATCTATCTATCTATCTATCTATCTATCTATCTATCTCCCCCCTCTATCTCTCTTTTTCTCTCTCTCTCTCTTATATTGGGTTCTAAGTTTCTAAAAAAAGTCCTTAGTCCTTGGTGTTTTGCAAAGCGCTTTCATTTGTGTTCAACCGTCCTCATGGCTTTATATTTCTTTTTGAAGTTTATTATTTTATTTTATAGATAATATTTGATTATTTATGTAGTGTTGTTGGATTAATTCATTAACAATTGGGTCGGGGTGGTATTTATTATTTGCAAGAATAGTTGTTAAATATGTTTAATGTGTTTCTACCGGTCTTGACAAGATCCAGAGACGGATATGTAATCTAATTGGCCCTGATCTAGCGTCTTGTTTGCAGTCACTCTCTCACAGACGCGCCGTCGCCTCTCTCTGTCTTTTCTACAAATACTTCCATGGTAACTGCTCTGACGAGCTGCTCTCTCTGGTTCCCAGACTCCATGAATTCAAGCGCCCTACGAGGCTGGCATCCCGCTCTCACCCTTACACCGTAGAAACCTTCAAATGTAGCCGTCTCTTCTACTCCAATAGCTTCATACCTCGCACCTCTCACCAGTGGAACACCCTTCCCAATTACTGTCTCCCTGAAAGCTATAATCTCCAACTATTCAAATGTAATGTCAATCGACATCTCCAATTACCTTGATCTACCCACTATCCTTCTCCTCTTCCTTTCTCCTATCACTCTTATCTGCTCTCGCTCCAAATCTTCCGCAACACCCTGCATCCTAGTGGCTTCACGCCTTGCTTGGGGCACAATGCTTAAAAAAAAAAAAAAATTTATGCTGTTTTTTTTGTTTTTGTTTTTAATTATGATGTCTGAATACTGACATGATGCTAACATATATATATATATATATATATATATATATATATGTGTGTGTGTTTATATATATATATATATGTGTGTGTGTTTATATATATATATATATATATATATATATAAGGAGAGAAAGCGAGAGAGAAAGAATTTTGGTGATGAATCCTTCCATTTTGGGGCTGAATGTTTTGCGTGTGTGAAGTGGTAACATATAAAAGAAGATTATATTACGTAGAGAGTAGGAAGGATTTTTTTATGTCGTGTGAGAGAATGAAGAATATACGTATATTGAATGTCAAAATTGAAGGTAAAGAGAAGGAAGACGTGGAAAGATCAATTGAAACGTCAAGAACGAAGATATAAAAAATAAATTGAAAAACGATGCGAAATCGAATAATATAAAAAAATTGTAAAGGAATAAAAAGGAAACAGATGAAAAGAAGAAAAACAAATGAAGATGAAAGAAAGTGAATAAAATGAAATGCTGAACAATAAGTAAAAAAAAATGTGGAACAGATGATATGAATAGTGAAGATGAAGAGGAAGACAATGACGCCGAAACTAAAACGCACACAACGTTAAGGTTGATAGCAGAAACAAAAATAAGGAATTCATTATAATCCATTTGCATGACTTTGTGAACTTTGGCATTCTTTGTTTCAGGAATTAAGTCTGGAGTCAGTGAGCCAAATGGCGCAATGGACACCGGGGAAAATATCGTCCCCCAATTCTTATCGGGACGTCTCATATGACAAAATCAATACAATTAGAAAATGGCAAAAAAAAAAAAAAAAAAAAATACATAAAAATTTACTGTAGTAAAGAACATGCGATCCAACGAAAATATTCATGGAAACAATAAATGAACAAATAGTAAGAAAAGTGTGCTGTGGGTTTAATCAATTGAATCACAGATAAACAAAATGGAGCCGATGATCTTGCAGACGGAAGAGAAAGACGTGATAGATGGCTCGATTAAAGTGTGTAAGGGGTTAATACAGTAGAAATTTAATGAGAAAAGAAGGAAATATGAAGGCATTCAATGGCGAAAAATTCGAAAGAATAGGAAACGCAGAGAAAGAAATTAACAAAAAATAAAAAAAGAAAAGAGTGAATGACTTGAGTGTTTTAAACTGGATCAGAAAATGAACTCTACTCGTCATAGAACAAGAAAAGAAAAGCAGAGGAATGGATATGAAAGAAGACATTTAAGAAAAAAATAGGATTGAAAAAGCAGAAATAATGATAAAAGAAAAGACAGCAAAACTGAAAGAAAATAGAAAAAAATTAATTATAAATATGGGTAAGAAGTGAACGCGGAGAATTAGATTGTATCGAAAATGTGTGACTGGCTTAAGAAACATGTCATCTCTGCCAGTCGCGTTGGCCAATATTTTCGTTAACATTGCAAATCGTACAATTGCTCGCATAATGTCCTACGAAAAAACACAAATGAAATAAAATAATATCTGTGACCTGTATATCTGTCCGTCTAACATCTAATACATGCATACATGCATACATGTATATATGTATATATGTGTGTTAGTACGTGTGCGTATATGGATGCAAGATCATATAAGTGTTGTGGATACGCAGCTCAACATTCTGTGGTGAATGGCGATTTTACATCATAGCTGTTAAAACGGGAATAAGTTCTACAAACGCTCTATCCTTGATTTTGTGATCTCTTTTCCCATAAAAATATCAAATTTTAAGCAATATTTCGGCTATAAAATGATATGCACGTCTGTGCATATATATATATATATATATATATATATATATATATACGTCTGACGATTGCAGAGAGCGTGAAACCCAGACTCAAACTCACATCAAACCAAAAACACACACACATATATATATATATATATATATATATATATATATATATATATATATATATATATATATATATATTTATACAGCTGAGTCTTCTGATCTCATTGGTCTTTTTATATTATACAACCTTACAGCGCACTATGATATTAATATAAATGACATTGGTTTGTACAGAGACGATGGATTTATGGTTATAAGACACTCAACTAACTTCAAAATAGATAGAATTAGAAAGGTTTTATATAAAGAATTTAAAAGCATGGGCTTAAAAATTACGGTTAGCAATAAATTAAAAAAGTGGATTTCCTAGATATAGCATTAGATCTAAATAAAAATACATACAAACCTCATAAAAATCCTAACACCAATCCTTTATATATTCACCCTAAATCAAATCACCCCCCCATCTGTAATTAAACATATACCGTTATCTATCAGTAAACGAATTAGTACAAATTCAGCAAATGAAAAGATTTTCGATGAGCATATCAATTCCTATAATAAAGCTCTAAATGAGAGTAGCTACAAAAACCCAAAACTAACTTATATAAAAAATGAAAATGGAAAGCATAGAAAAAACAGATATAGAAAAATTATTTGGTATACTCCCCCATACAACCAAATGGTAAAGAACAAATTAGGACATAAATTCCTCGCATTAATAGTCAAGCATTTTCCTAGTGAAAGTAAACTAAGTACTATTTTCAATAAAAACACACTAAAATTGAGTTACAGCTGTACAGAAAACTCATAAAAAATTATTAAGAACCATAATGCTAATATCTTAAATAAACACTTATAACAAAACCCAAAAAATTTAGACAATGGAAAAATAAAGATAAAAACTGATGAAAATAAACAAAAACTATGTAACTGTAGAAACCCTCATAATTGCCCTCTACAAAATAAATGTCGCACTGAATCATTAGTATACCAATGTAATATCTCTTCGATTGAAAGTCCTGAAAACATAAAAATGTATATAGGTTGCACTAGCCATGAGTTCAAAAAAAGATTCAACCAACATCAAAGTTCATTTAGGATAAATAATTATAAAAATAAAACATCTCTCTCAAAATACTTCTGGCATCTAAAAGAATTAAATAAAACGCCTGCAGTAAAATGGAAGTTAATAAGAAAAGCTAGAATATGTAGGTCATTAAACGACCCATGTCCTTCGTGCTTACATGAGAAACTATATATTACAAAGTTTATAAAAAATAAAAATTTACTGAATCAGAGAAATGAAATAGCTATTTTAGGCCATCATTGTCAAAAGTTTTCCTTGAATAATATTTAAAAATTTTAAAATAAAAATAAATTTAAAAAGGTGCGATCAGGTAATATACATACTTATATTTAACATGGAAAATAATTTTATATACTGTAAGTAATTCTATTACATTTGTTTTTTCTTTATGGAAAAATATGGGAAAAAAGTCTATTAAAATAACAGTGAAAATATTTTAAAATTGTGTTTAAAATTGTAGTTAAAACGAATTCTAACCTAAACATCTTTTAAAATTGTAGTTAAAGAAAATGTATTCTAAACGAAACACCTCTCAAAAAGTACTACCGACACTTAAATGAATCCAGTAAAACACTTAATGAAAAATGAAATTATAACGAAAAGCTAGATGACGTAGGCCATTGAATGACCCATGTCCTTTGTACATACATATGAAACTATATATTACTAAGTTTATATATATATATGAAAAATAAATAAATAAATAATGTTTACTAAATGAGAGAAATGAATTAGCTATTTTTGCAGTAAGTGCCATAAATATTACTTAAATAATATTTAGATATAAAAGATTAAAAATCGTAATATACATATACTTGATATGGAAAAATAATTTTACTTACTATAAGTAATTCTAAAACATTTCCTTCTATTATAAAGTAATATAGTCTATTAAAACTAACAAATAAAATATTTTAAAGTTGTAATTAAAATTGTAGTTAAATAAAATGAATTCTAACCTAAACTTCTTTTACTTAGTACTACACGCACTTAAAAGAATCCAATAAAACACCTACAGTAAAATAAAATTAATAGGAAATGCCAGAAGATGTAAGCTTTTGAATGACCCATGTCTTTTGTACTTACATGAGAAATAATATATTACTAGGTTTATATAAAAAATAAAAGTTTACTAAATCAGTGAAATTAAGTAAATATTTTTGTTGTCATTGTCATAAATTTTACTTAAATAATATTTAAATACAAAAAAAAATGTAACCTAATATACATACTTATACTTGATGTAAAAATAATTCTACATACTATAAGGGATTCTAATACATTTAATTGTTCTTAAAAAATATAGTATAATAAAAATTAAAAATTAAAATATTTCAAATCGTAATTAAATAAAACGTATTCTAACCTAAACACCCACAAAAAACTTTAAATATACAAATAGAAAAAAATGCCGTTAACAATAAATTTAAAAAAAAATCCAGACGACATGCATTCAACGGATGTCAGATTTCATTGAAAAATACATCCCTAACCCCTACCAAAACTTAACTAATAACGGATACAATAATACAGACATAATGAATCATAATGTCTAGTGAAAGTAGATTTATCTGTAACCTTGGAAACGTGAATTATGATTTTAGCTGTGTCTTTAAAACCCAGTAATTTTAAAAGTTACTTCAAAATTAGCTTGAGGATGAAATGGAACTAATGTCTTTAATTTAATTACAAAATTAAATTCGGAGCTTTTAGCTTCCATTTTTGAAACATGGTTAGAACTGTGTAGCGAAAATAACATATTTTAAATAAATCAATTCATAATATATATATATATATATATATATATATATATAGAGAGAGAGAGAGATAGATGTGTGTGTGTGTGTGTGTGTGTGTGGAGAGAGAAAGAGAGAGAGTGTGAGAGAGATGTGGACAGAATTTTTCACCTCGTCGTCTTCCATAATTGCAAGTAAAGCTGGAATACGTCAATTTTCATAGAAACTTCACGTGCATTTAAAAAATGATGAAACAAAGGATTTTAAAGTATGTTCAATGATAAACGCAACATAACTTTTATTACAATACAAAACAAAATAATACGAAAATCACCCAAAAACATTTAACATAGGACAAAATTATTGGCCCTCTTTCGTCAATAATCAATTATCTTACCTTAATTCGTGATTATTGTCTTTAATCATTTTCGATAGTTCTTTACTGCATACACTGATATGTATTTTGCTCCATTCCTCCTTGGCAATAGCTTTGTGTTCATTTAAATTCGAAATATTTGTTTCTCTTACATCTTTCTACAAATATGGCAACAAATTTTCAATAGTGTGTAGGTCAGCATTCGGGGGTATTTCAATACGCTAAATTTGTGGTCATCTAATTATTTTGTAACAATTCGTGCCTTGTGTTTCGGGTCATTGTCATGTGGTACAAAATGACAATAAGCCGTCCAGTGATGCCCCAAACACATCTTTCGTGCACCTTGACTTATATTATTTTTAAGAAGAGTCAAATACTGCTCTTAATCCATGATGCTCTCTACTCTCAATTGTTCTCCTGGCCCAGAAGCAGCAAAACCTCCACAGGACATAATGCTCCCACCATCATGCTTAATTTTAGGGTTAGGGTTATCTTTCGGTTATCTTTCGGTTCATTCACTTTCCTCTATGCATAACAGTTCATATGACCAAATAATTCTAGCTTGGTTTCATCTGAACATAAAAGGGAATTCTGATATTTACTCTCATGGTCTACATAGCTTCTAGCATTAGCTAATCTGCATTTTAGGTGTTTAGCCTTAAGCAATTTCATGTATTATTCAAAACTAAATAAGGAATCAACTATTTATGGTAATTTCAGGACGCATATTCGCAGTTCCTTAGAAAATATTCAGTGGAGGCGAATCATTCTGTTCACAACTCTCTGTGTATGTATGTGTGTTGGCGCACTATTTCCTGACTTATCACGTTGAAAAACTGTTCTGGTCCATCCACCGAAGTTAAGCAACATCGATGCTTAAACGTGCGGGTGGTGCAAAGGATAACGGATCGAAATGGGAAATCGGCGGGCCGAGTTCGAATTACAGACGAATTTCTTACATTTGCTTACGCATATATACCGTTGAGAAATTTATGAATGCACCTCCCCCCACTTGCTATGGCTAGATAGCAAGATATATTGGGCCCTATAGCCTTGTTTGGCAACCAGGCTAGAAGAAGATAAACTGAATTCAAATCTGCCTGGAGAGAGTTGGCAAAGGGCGGATGAGCTTCTTATAGGTCAACATATTATCTGTCATTGGAAGATAAAAGATGGGAAAAACCTAATTAGCAAAAAGAATAAAAATACGGCGTGTAATTGTAGAATCATCTGACAAGTGGCATACAGGACACTAGTAGAGGAGATATTGCGACCATTAAAAGCATAGGTAAGTAACCATTTTTAAACATTCTTT
Organism: Acanthosepion pharaonis; assembly: GCA_903632075.3. Taxonomy (NCBI): domain Eukaryota; kingdom Metazoa; phylum Mollusca; class Cephalopoda; order Sepiida; family Sepiidae; genus Acanthosepion; species Acanthosepion pharaonis. Next base: position 1,238,280 of record CAHIKZ030002201.1, read on the forward strand.
TGAGCATGTTTTAATTTTCAAAAATAAAACTGAATTTTCTGAAACCACATTCGTCGTTCTCAAAGGAAAACCTGTCCATCTAGGCACGGTGTTATAATGGATAGCGGTTCGGATTGAGGAATCGGAGAGCCGAGATAGAATTTTAGTCGAAACAATTACATTGACTTATGTGCTTGGGAAAGGTATGAATCCTCTTCTTCTCCTCCCAGCTATGGGTAAATAGCAGGACAGATGTGTTCCATAGCCTTGGATTGCAAAGAGTCTAGGAGAAGGACAACTCTGAATTCAAAACTTACGGAGGTTTGATTGGAGGCCTTGTGGCACACGGTCCACTTGGTCCTTGTATTCGGCTCTTCCAAAAAAGTGTTGTCAGTGCTACCCAAATCCTTCACCATTATAATCAAACGATTAGTGCTGGTGGTCTGGTTGTTGCCTTCTAAAAACTCAGTTGCTTTACACTCATACGTCTAAATCGACGGGAGAGTTCAATAGAAAAACAAAGAGAGAAATTGATAAGAATCAAGATCCAGAATGAGATAACCACCAACAAATGAATTAATTAGCAAGAAAGCCATAATTAAATTATAAAATATTCGATATTCAAATAAGCAATGGAAATAAGCAGAAAACGCGGAGTAAATTAGAACCAATGGAAAATGGAAGAAAGTGTTAATGTAAGAATCAATGAAACTCGAGAAACAAAGAATCAGTTTATGAAAAAGAAAAAAAAAACGATGGAATGTGTTGAGAAAGTCTGAAGGGAAAATATATCAATCTGAATATTTGATGAAAGTAATTATTTTAATGTCGGGAAATACAGGGACAATTTAGTTATAAATGTAAATACTTAAGAAAAATAATTTTAAAAAATTGGTTAAAAAGCAATATCACATATATAAGCACATAATCTTTGACAATGATTGTTGCCTGAAACAGATTTCAGCAAATTTCAAAATAAAGAATAAAAAACACGATGAAGCTCCTGCGTAGAATATATGAGCCCAATCATTCTTATGCTTGGCCGTTTGTTTAAAGTTTGGAAAATTAGTTAAACTGAAACTTTTTAGCGCCCGTCCACCTAGAATGGGAAATAATATTTTCCTATCTTTTATTACTTGGCGTAGCTTCTGGAAGACGTTATTCGACGTGAATATCCGCCTTAGGGTTTCTATGTCATATTTGCATCGTCTGTTGCTTTAATAAGCAGATAAAATATACGGAACTGCATGATGCGGAGATCAAATATTGGATTATCGTCTTTACTGATCGCCATGCATTGTGACTTACCACTGGTATTTGTCTACTTCTTCTTCCACTACCTTCTTGAATTTTTCTTCCTAAACCATTTCACCCCCAAAGGCAAGGCAACAAGGTTACTAAGATGCAAGGGATCAGTGAGTATGAATTATTATGAGAAAAAGATAAACATTATTAACCCCTTCTCCGCCAATTATTTTGGGAAAAGCTATCATTTTCTGGCAATTTTTTAAAATTTGTTTTAAATATAGTAACTAAGACATCGAGGCACATCGATGTACCAGAGAGGTGTTTAACACTTGTGCCAGACGTATGGGTTGGCAACTGTTTTCGTTTAAAGCTCAGAAGTGCATAAATAGAAACAAGATCGATGGACAAACACATTTAAAGCTTTTTTCTGAACGCTATGCGTTGAACGTCTTTATTCGTCTGTAACTGAAAAAGTCACTTTCGGTATAACCGTATATAGACGTCTACGCCGGCGTAGGGGTTAAATAGTTATGAAGAGTTTAAATTTACAATTGGCATTGCAGTTAATTTTTTAAGGAACAATCTTGACCTGAAAGCAAGAAAACGGAAGTGATTTACACAAGGGAGAAGTGCTAGAAAATATACTATTAAATTATATCTAGTCATATCAACTATAAAACAGTGCAATCTTGACGGCAATTTAGTACTACACTTAAATCCATACACTCTAGGTACAATAGAGAAGATTTCATCAGAACAATTTCCATGAAAGTATTTATAATATAGTCACTGGGAAGCTACATTACGTCGGTAGGAAAGTGACTGAAGCCAAGATGCCAATTAATGACCATTAAAAGTGCAGATACTTTTTTGGATAGTTAAACATATATATCAGTTGTACCAGACCATATATGGTAGGAATATTCTAAACATGGACATATATTTGACATATACAGAGTGGTCCGAAAATAGGTGGACAGTAAATGATAAAGTTTTTTTGAGGTTAGATATACAATAATATTTACTAATACAATTATCCGGAAAAAATAGATAAATTTAGTTATAAAATATAAAATAATATGCCACAAATACCATAGTTATAATGAACACCATTGTAATGATATAACTGATACAGTGACTTATTCCACCTACTGTCCACCTACTTTTGGTCCACTTTGTATGTAAGATAATTTCGGACGATAAAAATTCTCTAGCACGTCGCGGAAAACCAACAATCTCTGTAGGAAATCTGGTCATTGATTCTATATAATCTTTCCATTTATGTTAGCTGAAAACGTGAGCCAGAGAAGACGCAACGAGTCGCTCAAAATAAACAGGATCTTTAGGTAGAATTCGTCTGTGTGGAGACATATGAAAATGTGAATTACACAATAAACGAATGCAATTAATTTCAGAACCTGTGTCAAAGAATAAGTGGCTGTGCTGATACAGTAGGTATTAGACATACGACATAAATTTGAAGATGGATTTTTAGTGTATCGACGTACGTGTTCAAGAAAATAAGCAGGACCAGAAACTCCGAATTTTTAATTTAAGGAAAACCTCCCTGGCGTTTAATGACACCGCCCAGCAGCCACAATTCGAGAAAATCAAAGAATATAACATTTAAGAAAAAAAAAAACGTACTTACAAAAATGTATTTATGAATATGTAGATCCCGGACAATTATTCGTGCTCTTGAAACATTTGCAGGGAAACTTGCAAAGAAATTTCAAGTACAAGGAAGCCGTGAGATAATTTAAACCCCGAAGCTCTAGCATTAATTAATTCGGGAACACGATCGGCGCTAGTAATGAAATGTTGAATAGATTTTCTGTTGCTTAATTCCCAGGGAGAGCCACCTACCACTTATGGCGTCATAACAGAAAGAATGATTATATGAAAAGTATAAATTTTATGATTACATAAGCTATCAACACGTATAACGCTATAAATTACAACTGAACTCGTCCAAGTGTACAGCAGTCGTTGGTATGACGATAAACTACGTCCAGCAGCAGCAGCAGCAAGACTTCTGATTGGAATTTTGAAGGTTTGAGGAGAACAATAGCTAATAGCTATAGAACAATAGTGAAACCCATGCAAAGCACTATGAAAGTATACAGATATTTTGATAGTAAAAGTACCAGCAATACATTATTATATAAAACATTGCCAATATTTTCATAGCAAAATTACCAAACATTTTATCTGTCGTTGAAATCATACATTTACGTTCAAAGTACATTTAATTGAAGCCATAAAATTCTGTTCAAATATTTAGATTTCGGCATCACAAGTTCATATTCCGCTAAATAAAATCAACCACCCGATTGTTCGTTTGAGTTCATTTGGCAATAGATTCTTCATTACTGTGATATTGCTAATATTTTAAAGTATGCACCTCCACTTTTTCGGTATAAATATTCGATAGCTAAGTTCTAAATTAAATTTTTAAAAATGAAAAAAACATTTTTGAAGATGTCATTTTAGCTTTAATTGAAATCAAAAGAATTAAATTTATTATTTCCAGTAAGTAAAATGTTCTGGTGTATTTCAGATAGAAATTGTATAGATTGGATTATCTAATTTAATTTCGATTTCTTAAAATTTTCTTAAAAGCGACCATTTTCTTAATTTTAAGAAATATGTAAACAAAACAGATTCATCGATCTTAAAACTATATATATATATATATATATATATATATATATACGATTCTGACACGTTAGTTGAGTAAAATTAGAATATTTAAAGTTAAATTAATCTGATTTTAAATAAATATTACTTATAGCATAAAAAAAATAATATACATCCATTTTTTAATAATTGGTCCTGTTTATCTGAGGCGATGATTGATGGACGATTGAGTGACGAAGCGATGACATCAAGTATGGCTGACTAGAATTGACATAAAATTTACGAAATCTAAGTGAACACATTTTTTTTCTGGGTTTTAAGTTGCTAGTAATTTTTACGAATGAACATGTTTCCGCAATTATCTTATAATTTATTGACTTTTATTTACCTTTCGAAGATGAGTTACACAAAAATAAAAATGAATTAAAATACTATAAAATTTTCTCAAATTAATTTCTCCGTAAAACTACAAACATCTTAGATCACGTTACCTTTTTAACCTTTTTATAGACTAGTTTAACTCTGTTTATTAATCTTTTCAGTTTTTGGATTTGAAAATTTCGTTTCCACTTAATTACTGTATGACATCCAAGAAATAGTCCAATACACATCTTTACGCGATTTTAAACTGTTATAAATTATTATGATTAATTTTTTAAAAAATTAACAAATTCTTGTAAAAATTCGTTATTCATCGGAAAGAAAATTATTTATTCAGACAATAGTGTCCTTAATATAAAGTATTATAATTAAATTTAAAAAAAAAATGAAAAAAATTCTTGAAAAATTCATTATTCACCGGAAAAAAAATTTCTTCAGACAATAGTGTCCTTAATATAACTTATTTACAAAAGCCATTGAAAGCTTTTCTAATTAAATAATGTCATAGTTTTATTGCATTCATTATTTTTCAATTCAGAGTAGATTTTCAGTTAGAATAGTACAAATTTATAACAAAAATTAGATGATTTACATTCTCCAAGACGTCCTACTTTTAACGAATTAAAACATTGTGTCACATGCAACCCTCGTGGGGGGGTGGCTAGATACTACTTTTAACGAATAAAAATATTAAAAAGAAAAAAAACACATATATTTTTTGCGAAATTTCATAAAATTAATTAAGCTTTTGTGTGTGTGGGGGGAGGTAGCATGTGTAAAAAAATACCGTAATTTTCTAAAAATATTCAAAAATAATTTCATTCATTTGTGAATAAGTCCTAAAAACTTAATTAAAATCGGACAATTATTTGATTTTTATAAGAATTTCCAAATTATTATGTCACCCTCTAACGTAAACAAAACAAGATTTTAACCAAAATTTCGAATGTGTTAGAAAGGATTAAAAAATTTCAAAAAATAATAAAACATACTTTTGTCTTTCATCTTAATAATAACATAAACATTTTGACGATAAACCTTTATTTTTTTTATTAGGTTTGTTGCATTTTTCATTACGCTGTGCTGTTTTCCGCGAAAAAGTAGAGGTACCTATTTCAAAGTTCATGGAAAATGGATAATAATTTTTACTCGCAGGTTAAAACTTGCGTAATTTCAATCCTCATTGTGTGATTCTTTTTGGGTTTATTTTACCAGATAATATTATATTCACAGAGTATAATATCTTAATTTCTTTAGAATGTACAGGTAGTGACTTGTGAAGTAAATTTAGACAACTGAGCTCAAATTCTGGCCTTGTTTGATGTCTCCACTTTCGTTCTAATGTCATTTTGAAAGGTATGAAACTATCTCTTCCGCCTTAGTTAAGGTTTAAATAGCAGGGTAACCTTCAGTGGCTCACATCTTCCTTAGTTATGGTTTAAATAGCAGGGTAGCTTTGAGTGGCCCTTTTCTCCCTTAATTATGGTTTAATTTGCAGGGTAACCTTGATTTGAAACCTATCTAAGGGACGGAAATCTCTGAATTCGAGATTGCGCAAAATTCAACGGGAAATACATTCTGATATACATGTAGATAATTTATGTAATAATTTTATTTCCGTGCTATTATCTACACGATATTAGGTAAAATGTAAAAGGGTCTTTGTGTTAAGCGAATGTTTCAATTTTAAATCTATTTAATTAATTTTGTTTTCTTTCGCGTGTTTTGGAGACATGAGCGCATAGAATACAATCAGGAGATCAAACGAGATGAAGTGTTCGATTAAGCGTCTATTTTGCTGCGGATAAAATATGAAAATGTATCTTGTCGATTATTATTATGATAAGAGGGCGAAAATCAGATTTTACATATAAAAAACAACACAAAATTGTGTCACATTTCTCATGTATTTTAATTGTCTTAACAGTCGAAAGGGGAATTGGTTTCCCATTTCGACGTACATATTAGTTTTTTTTTTGTTTTTTTTTTCTGCGTGGACAAGACAGCCGCCGCTGACAAAGCGTTGAACGCGCCAACAGAGGTCAACTTAACAGAATTGGGTCAAGTCAAGAGAATTTGGGTCGTGTCATTTGTTGTGTGGCTTTCACGCGCTGGCTAAAGGAAAACAAATGGATTGGGGTGTGGAGATAAAGAAAAACAAATGTATTGGAGTAGGTGAGAACGGGGAATATAAGACATAATATAAAATGAATCCAAACGGCAATTGCGGGATATTCGTGATGGGGGTGGCAGGGTCATCCTCCACCCTGACCAAAGATAGTTATAGACAGCAGGGATCGTACGCCTATTGGATTGTAACAAAAGGGTTACTATAGAACGTTTACCAAGATATGAAACCAGATATCTTAGGCCTGTCGCAAGGCAGGGTAATGACATTGGTAATCATAGCGGGGTTCGAACGATTTGAGAGGGTCGGTTGGTATATGTTAATATTATATCAAATATTCATGTTATCCTACGCTTTACACTTTTCCATTGTTTCTTCCCCTGTTTACACACGCTTTTAGTCGACAGAAAACAATGATATATTTGTGTCTATGTGTGTTTGTAAGACATCATGAAAAGAAAGAAAATAACACGATGAGAAATGGTGTTTATTATATGTGAATACTAAATGATCACGTACACTGCATTAGCTCTTTATGGCACCCTAACAATTATGAATTAGTGAAAAGCAACAGGGGTTCTTGTAATGGTAGAAAAAGCGGTGAGTCGGACATGGTTGAACAAAAGAGAGATTTCTTTTCCCAGCTTGCTTGAAAATTAATATCCAAAAAAAAAAAAATAAAATAAAATAAAAATAAAGACGGTGGGGAGAATGTAAATAAATCAAATTCTGAAAAATAAAAGGAATAATTTAGCGTATCACCATGAAAATGTTAAAAAACCAGTTTCACAGAGAATTACTACTGTCGTGTGTTTTTTTTTTTTACTAATGAAACAAAAGTTATAAATCACAATGTCTGGGTTTCCTTTTTCCTAATCATCCCAGCAATCACGTAAAACGCGGATATATATTTTTTTTTTTCAGTAGTTATGGGACATGTATTGTGGATGTCAACATCAAGGAGGCATAGAAATTTAATTTATCAAGGGTCGTGTAGTAACTGATAACAGAAAATCCCACACATTCATCAGAAGACGAGCAGGAGTAGCGAAAGTTGCCTTTCAGAAATTAAACAAAACAATTAAGCATAGGAAACCTTCAGTAAAAACAAATAGAATTATGTTCAACTGCTATGCGATATTTAACATCCACCGTGCCAATGAATGTTAGACACTCTTCCATCAAGTGAATAAAAGATGTAATTTTTTTGTTTGTTTGACAGAAAATTAAGTCCTGATTTGTCATTTAATGTCGAAATTTAATTTCCTTGGGAGATTCGATGTAATAAATATAAATGTTATTCTGCTTTCACGATTGAGTACGAGGTAGATATTATTCAGCTTTTGTTGATATAATTATTTGTGGTCATAATTAATAGAGAAGGTCATGTGTGTGTTTTATGTTGTAGTTTAAGGTATACTTTGATATACAGTTTGATTTTTTCAGAAATATTAAGATATATATCGATTAATTTCATGAAAAAAAATATTTTAATTTAGTTGTTAGGTTGATTGTGTTTAGTGGCATATTAACCTGCATAGGTTATTTAATACTAAATATTTAGAACTTAGTTGCATGCCTTCAACTAGAGTTAAAAAATATTGCTGTTCATTTTGCTATAAATATATATTTTTATACACACATCATGATTTGTTTTTGCGTGGGGGTTCAGTATTCGCCCGTGTCTGGAACGCCAGAGCAGGGATGAAGGTGAATTTAGACGTGTATATGGTTTAGACAATCACGCCTGTGGCCGGAGAACTGGATTCGTCGTGTGTGTGACACTTCACTTTGGTGAGTGAGTGAGAGAGAGAGAGAGAGATGCATATTGTCTCGGATTGAAGAATCGTTTTCACTCATATGTTAATATACTTGGGAAAGGCATGGATTCATCTCTTTTAAACCCAATTTATGGCTAGATGCAAAAACATAATGCGTCCTATAAACTTGGGTCGAAACTTAACCAATATAATCAAATCATATGTAAAGGTTCTCTGGCTGTTTGTTTCTCAGAAATGAGTTGCTGAATCCTAAAATTAAAGACGAGATAACCCCCTGTATACTGATGATCTGCGATACAGCGAAACAGTCTGTCTGTACATTACGATATATATATATATATATATATATATATATATGTGTGTGTGTTTGAATAAAAACCGTCGACTATAAAATTATTGGCGGGAAAACCTTTAAGGCATTCACAATTTTGCAAATAATGTGCGCAAGATTAAAATGCGGTATATTAATTGGAAATAAAGAAAAATATCAGTGACTTATTTTTCTTTTGAGTCGGTGTTTTGCAAAAATATATCATAGAGACAGAATCTCTCAGTCCAAGTCACTTACTCTCCCGACCTTACTCCCTCCCCCCTCTCTCTCTCTGGGTATATATATATATATATATATATATATATATATATATATGTGTGTGTGTGTGTGTTTTCAAATTCGCGTGCATTTTCTTTTCACAATGTAAGGGATGTAACTTTTTATTTTATTTACACACACACACACACACACACACATATATATAATTAAACATGTAAATGTTGGTATATATACATAATTTAAAAAGATTATCAAATATACGATTAACCAACTAAAATAAAAAAAAATCAACAAACTTATCACAGCTAATAAAGCAAGGCTGGATAGCATAACTTAAAAATTCCAAAAGTATTTGGGGATTATAAACATAGATATATGTATGGAACTATAAAAGACATAAACATAACTCCCGTCTCCTGTCTATCATATTCCAAATCCCAACCCATGTTTATCAACTAATCAATGTTCCTAATCAACTAAGTACACCTTACATTCCAAATAGATACAGCATAAATTCAACACACTAATTCTAATTAATTCTAAAATTAAATAATAACTATTCCAAATACTTAAAAAATGAAAGAAACAAACAAAAAAAAAAACAATAATGAAACTTTAGCCTTAGTCCACGTTGGAAGTATATTCACCAATCTCCCAGTCAGGGAAACAATATATATAATGATAAACAATATCTACGCGAATCCATCCACCCTCCATTAAAACTTCGTCGTAATATTAATAAAAAAATACTTTTGTTGTGCACCACAGAAGTTACTTTTTATGCCCACAACAATAACATATACGCGAAATTATATGGTGTCTCTATGTATCCCGTACTTGGATCAACATTTGACACTTCCTACATGACCAATTTAGAAAATGACGTACTTAATATAACAAAATCATACAATAACATACCCTCCATTTAAGTATGATATGTAGATGGCATTCTCATTTTAGTCAAAGACTCAGACGAAGGACATGAACTATAGGAATAGATAAAAACAAACTCCGGACTTCACATATGAACTTAACAATGAAACGAAATCCCGGTTTTTGATGTATTGATAGTAATAATTATAAAAATATTTACTACCTCTCCTTATATATATATATATATATATATATATATATATATAAGAAAAAAAAAACTAGTATAAACACGTGTACTCTCAACGATAAAAGTGAATGCTCTAACCATTACAAAATAACTAGTATATGAAACTTATTAAAGCGTGAAAAATTAAATCCATCAATCTTTAAAGATCTTCTACTCTGAATTAAAAAAAAACCAAATTAAACAAACCTTTATTAATAATGACTTTCCCAATTACATTTTTAATAAAAAAAAGTTCGACCAGCTCTTAGGAATACACAAAAATAAATATAAATGAATATTGTATTCATCACAAAATAACTGTAAACGTATCTAAGTACTATACCCTAATCAAATGCACTCGAACTATATGCAGGAGGAAAAAATATCTAAAAATACACGTAAAATTGTAATATATCCACCACTGATCTAAGTAAAAAGTATAAAAGTAATTACAAAGTTGTCCAAAACAATTCTTCTCCGTCAAGTAGCATTTTACAAAAGACCAACATTGTATATCATTGTAAATGTCTTTTGGGAGAGTGTATCACTGATAAAATGTTAATACATATGTCGGTTTTACGACGACAATGTGAACAAAAAGGCTTACATTCCATTTGAATGAGCAGAGTTCAATCTCGCAGCATTTAAAGGAACACTCATGCCCATACTCACAGTTTAAACAGATATTAAATGTACACACACACACATATATATATATTATATATATATATATATATAGATAGATAGATAGATAGATAGATAAAGAGAGAGACAGAAATACAGATAGACACACACACTGAGGAGAGGTAGAGAGTAGAAATAGAAAGCGAAAGAGATGTGTGTGAGTGTATCATTTACTTCTTACATTGCTAGCATCTTTATATTTTAAAGTTATACAAAAATGATTACTGGACAAGTGCAGAGACATTAGTTGAATATCCTGAAAATAACTAATTATGCATTATATTAACATCTCTTGTAATCATTCCTTTCTTTTCTTTAGGTCTTCTTTTTTACGCCTGGTCAAAATATTAGGTCTGGTTTTAGAGTAAAATTATATCATTTTTTGGAGAGCCAATCGTTTCAACATTTCTCATTGTCTCGCAATTTCCTCTGTCGTTCTTTTTTTTATATTCATTTTGGAACAGCTTATTTCCTTCAATTATAACATGGCTTTCAGCTTAAACTTGCCTTGTTATACCTATCAATACTTTTTCACGCAATGACCATTCCTTCCAGTATTTACAAGTATATTCGCGATCGAAATGCATCTATTTCTAATGTATGAGATGTCTAGATGGTTCAATTTATTCGATTAATTTCCAGTTCTTTCAGGCAATACGAAACTATTTCTAACCCTAACCCATTGTCAGTTGCATGTTCAAAGAGTTGTTCCATTTCTATCAGGCAATGTCAACACAACTTATCTATCTCTGCATTTTCTTTCAAATATGTCTGCCGGAACACCAAAGTCCATGTTATTTCCGTGTTTAATAATTCCATTTTGGATCTTCACGCTTGTACAGAATGATTCCTTCTTTCAGACAGATAATAGTCTATCGACAAATCAATTATTTGTTCGTAGAAAATTATTGTTAATGATAAACCACCGATATTTCAACTCTTAAATTTCATAAAATTAATTACATATACAAATTATTAACGTCCCACCTTGGGGTACTTAAAAATAACAGGATAGTTTCAGTTAATTTGTACGAAAATATTTGATTAATTTCTTTTACTAATTAATCAATTGAGGGAATATTCATGCTGAACACGATCCCTATGATTTAAAACACGTTTCAGTTTCAGTCCATTTACGCTGTTTGTGTTTCATTCGCTTTCTCGCGTTGATTACGATTTTTCTCTCACGACAAGATTTCTATTACTTTTTATATCTTTTATACTCATATGCGTTTCCTAATAATAAATTGAAGACAGGGATACAATAGAATATTGTTAACATTGGTAAAAAATCTTTTAGTTTTCTTTTTCTTTCATAAATTCCACACTTCTGTAATTGTTGCAAAATATTTCAAGTGTTACATCAATCATTTTATATTATTATTTTTTTATTTTTATTTTCTTTGATTTCTGGCGTTTACACATTTCTTTCCGGGTCCCGCCCAGGGAACTAAGGTTAGAAATGGCATCATGACACTTCCCACTGAAGAAAAAAAAAAAAAAAAGAAAAAATTACCTAGATAAAGCCCTTCGTAAAGTTTGGGCTGTACTTGTCAGAACAATTTTTTGTATCTCCTTGAGGCATGGACTCCTAGGAATCCCTTCAATTAGTCTACTGCAATCTTTTCCAACCAGTCCTAGGGCTCCAAATACAACAGGGATTGTTGTAGTTCCCATATGGCACATTTTCGAGATTTCTATTTCAAGGTCCTTGTATTTTGACAGGTTTTTGAATATCATCAAAGATACATTGCAGTCAGCAGGGACTTGCCATATCAACAAGGTGGCACAGTTTTTGTTTGTGGTCTTTAATAATTATTATTATTATTATTATTATTATTATTATTATTTCCTAGGATTTCTTTAAAGCAGGAGCTACTGGTAATCATTTCAACAATTCTATTGAAACATTTTCCAATCTATCTGAGGGATTCAACAAAAAATGAAAATATTGTAGTCCTCATGTGCTACATTTCTGAGATGTCGATTTAAAGGTCCTTGTATTTTGATATTTGTATGATGAAATTCAAAGATACATTACAATCTAGAGGGATTGCCACGTCAATAAGAAGGCATATTCTTTTCTTGTGGTCTCTGATCACGTTTAGTTGAGAGACTAGCTTTGATATCATTTTCTGCCACTAAAGATGATATCACGAGTTTCATTATCGAACTTATTCAAGATCTTTGATGAAATGCTTCACAGTTCATTCGTATCTAAAGTTCATTTTATGTCATTCCCAGTGTCGTTTTATTATTATTTTTTTTTTTAACTCCGAAGGGATTAGATTTACTTCGTCAGATCTAACTCATGATCTAATTTAAATTTTCACACACACAATGTGGTTATTTATTAATTTGTGTTTTTGAAATGAAGGAAATCTTTAAAAAATCTAGTTTGTTTACATTTGCACAGTATGAAAATCTCTGTATCCAACAGCACAGATATTTCAGCAGCTATTTGAAACATTTCAGCCTAAAAATTAATATATATTTTATGTTCTTTTCTTTTCCGCATTTAATAATTATAGAAAGAAAGGAATGAATGATATTAAAAAAAAACTGTTTGGTTTTTAAAATATGATGGAAAAATTAATAAAATGGAAAAATAAAATTGTATACAGGATTGAATTCATCCTTATATTGTCTGTTTCATAACGCATTAATCTCTTTATTTACATTCATCCTTATTTCCAGGTCTTATTATTAGCGATTCAAGATAGGCAGACAGTGCAATCATAGATTATCGCTTGATCCTGAAGAAAATGTAAGTTCATCTATGTAAGCTCCTTTTGTGTTAAAAGATCAACATCATTTCACAACCCAATCATGAATCCATGTCATCAGTACACAATTGCACGTTTTCAGTGAACTTAACAAACGGCCGAAAAAATGACATCTCTCATGATACCTGATACTTTCAGATGAGAACAAAGACATTTAAATGAAAATAGCAATAGGGAAACTCATAGCTGACAAAAAATTTAAATTTCATTTGGCAATAGGACAATTGGAAAATAGAAAACTGTCATCGTCATATGGAGAAGGATTATTTTTTATCCAGTTAATATCTCCAGCTGATGAAAACATTTTAATTACGTTGAATCATGAATAATTTCTCTTTTAGTTTCTCAATTTATTCTTCAAATTGGTTCCTGGAAACGAAAATTACTTATAATATACACTAATAATATTCTTGAATATTTGAGTTTTTACTAAATGTTGTGATTCAATTATTATAAAGTAAGCGCATTTTAAAATAAGAATAATTCTGTGCGAATTATCTTTAAAATTATGTCACCACAACATTTAATACGAGTGATAAAAATATCCACATAAACAACAAAAATTGAGACATTCGACCGCACTGAAGAGGGTCCTGAAAATGAAATAGATAAATGACCAAACGATACCTTTAGTAAACATAGTCCACAGAAGAGGTCTTTTTTTCAATATCAATCTGTACTTTAATCTAAATCCTAATAATTTATTTCTGTCCGATATTCGATTAAAATCCTGTTTTTCTCTTTGATAATTATCAAGGAGAAAGTCGAGATTTGTACAAATTTTATGTTAAAATTTCTAAAAATTTGAATTTAATTATCGAAATTTACCTTACTGCAACACATATAGTATTTCTTGTCATGGAATGTTATAAAAGTAATTTATGAATAGATTGCCTTAGTTAAAGTCAATGGGGAACGTTAAAATAGCTAAAACCTTAAATAAGGTTCAACAATAGGCGTCAAAAAGAACTCTCATTATTACTCATTTTTGCCGAGTATATTTTTATCTCTCTTTTTATTGTTTTTATCTCCACTCTGATATCGTTATCTCCCGATCGCTTCAAGTAAAAATTATTAATAGAAATAAAGATCACATACAAATTCTGTGTAAATTAGTGTCCTCATCTTGATTGTTAATGTCACAGGGTTCTCTGATTTCTTGAAGTTTCTAGATTTGGTAAACTTTCCCAATTTAAACTGAACAATTTAATCCATAAAAGATCGCTAGATTGTTCTCTCTCTCTCATGCTAAAGACTATTTAGCAACGAGTTAATTCAAACTTGTGATATCGTTTTTTTTCCTCGTCTATTGAACTAGAATACATGACGTCTTTGTAATACCTAATAGGGATTGAAATAACAATAAAAAGATGAATGTAAATCATTCACTAATGCAATCATCGATTGGAGCATGCGTTGCTAAGTACAATTGTGTCGGAAGGATTCTGAAATTTTAGCGTCATGTTCCTTTTCTCCTTCTAAAGTAAAATCTTTCTATCTTTTATATTACGTTTAATGTTATTAGTTACTGAGAGATTTCAGGCTTCAGCCTAATTCCCTTTCTTTCCAAATTAGCATTCTCTATGTTTTTCCTTTTAAAACAGACAATGTTCTGAGACACTGTATATCATTATGTCGTAATTCAGTTTTAATTTGATGGCTTTTCAAAATTACTTGGAAGATCTTATCCTATACTAGAAGGAGAAAAGTTACAAAACAGCAATTGACATTTTTAGGGAGTTGTACTAATGTCGTCTAGTAGATTTTGTGGCATATTAATAACTCTTGACTTCTGAATGTCGGGTTTTTATACATTGGTATTTACCTTACATATTAATTATACCTGACGTGCTTGACCGATTCAGCACCATAGGACATAAGGTTAAGCATAGCTAGTAAAAATGCTTTTGAAATTACGACCTCTGGTGATTCACGAAACATCCATATTTGCTCTGGACATATATATATATATATATATATATATATATATATATATATATATATATATATAATCTAACATAAATAAAGATATATCCGACATTTTTCTGGCAAGATTTCTCAAATATTCAGACCGGTAAATATAATTAAATAAAAATAATATTTAAGTAAATGAAGAGAGCATTTACTCGAATAGGATATTCATCTAAATAAACGTTTAAGCAAAAATAAATTAAAATATGGCGGATTTATTTTAATGTATGCTGTATTTATATGTTCAATAACACGGATTGATCATATGTAAATTTCAAAATCGACCTTGAAGTCACCACCCAGTGCTGACGTTTAAGCTTGAAACTGACTACCACCAGACTGCCACCATTCTGAGCATTTTATATATTTGTAAAATAACTGAAATATATATACACACACATATATATATATATATATATATATATATATATATATATATATATATATATGTGTGTGTGTGTGTGTGTAGACTCAAACGAACATGAACCGGCGAGTATGTGGTTTAAAATGTTCTTTATTTAGAGAGGAATATTTCTAAATATCGGATATAAAGTTTTTTTTTTTATGGATTTATAGACTTGGTCTCCTGATGGAATTAAATCGTAAATCTGAACAGGGATAATTTCTCTGCACTCGCTGTATTTCTGCACCCTCTCTCTCTCTCTCTCTCTCTCTCCCTATATATATATATATGCGCGTGTGTGTGATGGCTATTTCTATTTCTTCTAATATGTGAAAGGAATATTTGAAGGGAAAGGTATATTTTACAATTTCTGAATTCTCAGTAGAAGTTTCGGATTACTGGATATTAAATGTGTCTGATTATTTTCCACAAAATATGGAGACACTTACAATTTTTACGTTTTTTTTTCTTACCATTTTTACACGTTTTTCAACGCCATTTAATCTGATGAAGAATTTTATTACTTTTTTTATATTTTTATTATGTGCTTTACGCCTTCAATTCAATTTAATTATTGAATTTTATGGGCGAGTCACTGCATAAAACCTCATCAGTACAGAAAGTTATACCATTCATACGGCTTTAAGTGCAAATGTATTTGGTTATTTACGACTTTTAATTTTGCCTGGAAAATCTCAGCTATGTAATTTCCTAAATGCAAGCAAATCTAGATAAATATATTTTAATGTAGGTGTTTACGAAGTATTCGTCTTTTTTTTGTCCAACAACACAAGTGTCGTGCACCCAATGAAAACTAACTCAGTGCAGTAGTAAAATTTTACGATGTGAAATAAGAAATTCTATTCCAGAGTATGACATACATTAATAAGCTAAACATTGATATATATATATACAAATAGAGACTCACAAACAAAAAAGTTGGTACACTATTTACATTATTCGGACTATTGTCCTCATCTTCGTCGTCATATTTATTACAACGTTGTAATAAATATGGTGACAAAGATGAGGAAAATAGTCCGAATAATGTAAATAGTGTAAATAATACCTCATCTCAGAAATATAGACAGATACTGAAGGATGTAATAAATATGGCGACAAAGATGAGGACAATAGTCCGAATAATGTAAATAGTGTACATAATTTCTCATCTCAGAAATATAGACAAATACAAAAGATGGTGGTGAAACGTTTTCTCTTCGACCCACAATGGATGATACACTTGATGTATCATTTCCTCAGATTTTGGAAGAGAGTTTAGCTTAAAAGATTCCAGCAATACTCCTCTCTCTCTCACACACTCACATTGTCTCTCTCTTTCACAGACACACACAGGCATGCAGACACACACATACACACAGGCATGCCATCACACACATGAACACACATATACAAGGTTCAAAATGTAATGAGAATATAAAAAATATTAAAGAAAGACAGAAACACACGAAACTTTTAAAAATACAATAAATTAAAAACAAAAAAATGAATTTTCAGGAATAATCATTTTCGGTGAAGAATGTAATGTTCTTAAAATTTAGGTATACATAGAAATCATTAACAAAAATGTTAACCAAGAAATTAAAAGAAACATAAAAATATTTTTAAAAAACTACTTGGATCGTATAAAAAAACTATATCCAGGGTACGATGGGTAAATTATTGCCATTTTAAATATTTAATTTCACGCATGCGCGTTGTTTGTTTTTATTTTGTCAACTGCATAGTTTTGTTGACCCGTTGGCTAATGTTTTTGAGAAAAAGAGCATCAAGACTCAATTCACATCGCCAGAAATTTCGAAACGGCATTTGCTTGGTATTCGCGACAGAAACTCCAATATGATCATATCAGAGTATTTGGCTGTCAATCTGTGGAATGTGAAGAAGATTCAGTAATATTTGAATGAGTTTAATGGTGATTACGAAGGTACGCCAACACGGAAAACTCGCTCTGATCGTTTTGATGAGAAAAAAATTCTCGAATTAAACGAGGAGAACGTCCAGAAGAGTTGCAGGCGATTCGGAATTCGTCTGAAGACCTTAACTGAAGCCAATTGTGAATTTATTGAATTAATTTACTTTTTTTATATTTAAAGATATTTTTGTGTAATTACAGTAAATATGTCTGTTAAAATGAGAGGAGAGTTTTATTTTCATTTTTGCGTCATTTAGACAATTTATCCATTCTACCCTCTGTAAGTACATATATATATATATATATGATAAGATAAAGAATAAAAATAGGAAACGTTTTCGGATTCCAATCGATATTTGATCTACATTTGATCTTTAACTCATATATGTATATATATTTGTGTTTGTGTGTGTGTGTGTGGACATTGATTTAAACACAGACTGTTTCGATTTAAACGCAAAATGCAGGCCATCAACTTTCGTTTACGCATGAAACAGACTGCCATGGCTGTGTGCTGACCTCAATTTCCTCTTCTGTATTTAAATACACTCCATCACTGATACTGAAGCTTTTAACCCAAATAGCATAGCTTAAAACTATATTTTTATATATATATTATATATATATATATATATATATATATATATATATATGGTTCCAACGAGAGAAAATATGCAAGGTGCCGCAAACGTTTTTTGTTGTAATGTTTTTTAGAAAAATATTATGCTTTGTTTTACATTTTTATGGTTTTACCTTGTAAAAAAAATTTTTTGAGATGATGATTTTTTCATGTTCAATAAATGTTTCTAAGAATTCTCCATAGCTAGAAAAAGGACGTGACATTTGAAACACGTGGATCAAAGTATAATATTTTGGTGATACATTTAACGTTTAACTTTTTTTTATATATAAAATATATATATAAATATAAATAATTTGACCTTTTTGCAAATTGGACCTAAAATTTTTGAGATGATGATTTTACTGATAAATGTTCTACTAATTCATAGCTAGGTGGATTTGATATATTTTGGGAATTAAAAAATGAAAAGCGACGCTGTGAAAATTCTTAAATTTGAGTATTTTTGAAAATATAAAAAGAATTCTATTTTGATCTAAAATGTATATGTACGCTTGTCCACGTGACGACAACGTGACCATGTTTTAAACGGAGCGCTGATCTTATAAAACTTTCAGTTATCTATTTGGATAAGTCTTGTTCTTATGTACATCGTCTTAGTCATGATGAATTGATAATGTTAATTATATTTTATGAATATGTCCTGAAGATGGTTTATTAGACCGAAAAGTCCGACGTTGACATGTTAACATTAAAACAGCATAATTGCATATAAGGATTTTTGTTTGTTTTTTCCGTATATATTTTTCTTCATACTGTCGGATCTATATCCATTTTTTCATATATATATATATATTATAATAAATGCAATCAATTTACAAATATATATATTATACAAAATAATGCAAATATGATTTAAATGGCGAGACATCCATCTCGCAAACGATTCATCAAAACCTCTAAATCCGTTATTGAGTTGATCCTTGTAGTAAAAATAACAACTAATACGGCAGAAATTTATATGTATATGATGGACCATTTAAATCACATATCATTCTAGTGTTATATATATCCAATATCATATTCTCAGTGTATATGAAACATTCATTCTAGTGTTACGCACTATTCTACGTTTATGAAACATCCTCCGCCGTCATTTCGATTTATATAAAGCTTCTCCACATTATTTCTAGGAAGTAAGCAACATCTTATGTTCATTATCCTCTTTGTCATTCACTCCAGGTTTGCTTGGTCCTCTTTGATCCATTCAACAAGACATGCATCCTACTTTACAACCGCAACTGCCCAAGCATTGATACATGAAACTAAATTTCCATCATTCAACTTGAATCTGCAAAGCTTCTTTACACGCCGAATATTCTTCTCTCGTATCTGTTAATTTACCTTGTCATTTAAAGTCTTTTTCATCCGTATAGTGACCACTGTTATCCACTTACTGCGTAGATTCCGTATTATCGAGCTCTATACTGTCCACCATTCTTCCTTTCAAGCACGTCACACTTATCGATTCCAAATGACATCCTAATATTCAGGAATATCTCATCACTGTGTTTAAAAGTAAGCCATGTTGTCATTATAGGTGGCATATAACTTAACATCATCCATGAATAACTGTTGTTTCCTGGGTATTTACTGATCCTCAGAATGCTATCCAATCTCTGTTTTTATTTCAGTTTCTGAAAATTTTCTTCATATAAACATCGGCATTCATTTAATGATCAATATCAGTTGCGTTTTAAACGCAAACTTCTTATATTTTCTAATTCTAGAGCCATTATTTATTATTATTATTATTTAAATAATATATTTTTAACCTGAATTTATTATTTATCACATGTCAGGTCATAACCTTTGACCTAGGTCAAGAGAAGACAGCTAATAGAAAATATAATTAAATGAATATAAATCTATTTGCAGGGCATCAGTTGTGTTTGCTAGAACTGTTTGTTTTTATTGGGATTCCCTAGAGAGATGGTGCACTAGGGTTCTTGTTGATTTGTTCTTTAGGTCCTTTCTTTAGCAGACCCAAAACACCAACCACAAAAGAAATAGTCTAAGTTTTATATGTCACACATTTTCTATTTCCATCTTCAGGTCTTTGTGTTTGCTCATGGAATTATTTTTATCAATTTATTATTATTATTATTATTATTACAATACTCATATTGAAACAACGTTAAACATATTAAACATCGCTAAAAACTGTCATTTCTTTTCTTGAATTGCGTTATTTTCTAAATGCATCAAAATATTGGTTGATTTACATCAATTTTTGTTGTTGTTGTTTCATTTGATTTCTTTTGTCAAACTAACTTCCTTCTGTTTCCCATCGAGAGACCTCAGGTCAGAAATGGCACCATGACATTTTCCACTGAACAGTTTTGGAAATAAATAAAAATAAAACAACCTAAGGCCACACACATTTTATATAGATAAGACTTTCTTAATGTGTGTGCCGTATTATTATTATTAATATTATTATTATTAACGTTTCTTTCTTTTTGTTTTCTGTTTTCCCTCTTAGATCAGTTTTGCTTGGCTGACGCATTTGTTTTAATTAATGCGAACTTTTTCTCAGTGTAGCAGGAGAGAGAAGAAACAGTCATTAAATTTATTAGCAGACAGTTTTCGAGTGGGGTGGGGGTGGATTCCAACCGCCCCCAACTTCCACGTTGCTTTCATTGTTGATTTCTTTAGTTTATAGAATTTATCTTCTAACGTCATCTTCTTTTTCATTGTAGCCGCATACATTTTTCATTTGTAGTAAAGTTCTTTGTATATATATATATATATATATATATATATTGCATATGTCTAACTTGGATTATATTCATTAATTTTTCTGTTATTTCTATTAATGTTTACTTACTAAATGTTTTTTTTTCTATATTTTTCCTTGTCTATACTGTTACACATGTCCGAATAGAGATAGATTTATGATATAAAAGTATTTGTTTTACAGTGCTTTACAAGATGTCTGTGCTGAATATAAATGCTCTAGAACTTTCTGTATTGACTATTTTTGATTATAACTTAATATTATATTGTAGTCTATGAAGTTATTGATGCAATCTTTTCGGTGTTTATATATAAAGATATAGGTGAGATGGCGTAAAATTGTTGTCTTTCCTTTCTAGAATGACTAAAATTTAAAGACACGCTGAGGTAGGCAAATATTTTATCGACCTTTTGCGCATGCGTATACATTTACTCGCCCCTTTTGCTGCGTCTATTTTACTTTTGGTAATCATAACATGGCAAAATATGTTTTTTTAATTACTATTAATTCCCTTACACAATAAATCATTATCGACAAAAATGCTTTCAAATAAAACTTGTGTCATAAAAAATAGCCTTACCACGACCAACTACTTTTAGACTTAACGCAGCAAGAATATAATATCATTGACGATGTTATATAAAAGATAAATAAACCATTAACTACCGTTTTCAGTTGATTTAATTTTGACAAACATTGAAGTGTGGTCGGGTTTGCTTCACTCCTTATTATAGTTTGATATACCAAATACAAGGCCGTCCTGGGTATGACAATGAACTACATCCACGTCCTGGGTAAGACGATAAACTACGTCCAACAGCAAGGCTTCTGATCAGGATGTTTTGAGAAGCATGGAACCACCTCTTAATAGCTGGTTCCAGGTTAGGATCCCAGCTATGGGCAAATAGTTAACCCCCAAACTGAGGTCAAAACGCTATGAAAGTGTAAAAATAGGTTTTAATACCAGAAATAATTTGTAAAAAGAAAATAACAGCAATACATTTTTGAAAGAAAAGCAAAACAAAACAAGACATTACCATGTATACATTTTTGAAAAAAAATTACCGGCTACATATTTTTTGAAAAAAAATTATCAGTGAAGGAAAATTATTACCAGAAATAGAATTTGGAAAAAAATATTATCAACAATGAAAATTTTGTCAGCATTAAATAACCCACTGAGTTTGATATGTCGTAAAACAAACCAAACCAAACCAAAATCAAACCAAATATAATGGGGGCAGTTTTAGGAATATCTGTTGAAGTAGAAATATGTGCTTATACATTTATATAAACAAATAAAAATGGATAAGGCGAATTTTAAAAAAATAAACGTGATAGGTTTTCTTTTCTAGAAAGGTAACATGCTAACCTGATGTAGAAAGGTGTTACATGCCTTCTATCCGACCTTGAAATGGAAAGCTAGTGCATACTAAAGATATGTCTTTATTTACAAGAGAGTAGACTATGTTGTAAGAGTCCTCGTGTCATCACAGTCTCTACCCAAAATAATGTCCTCACTAATATCTGGGCTTCACTGTCTGGCCCTAAAATATTGCGTGATCACACAAGCGTAATGCATGCTAAGAATAAAATAAACCTAATATTAAAATATACTGAAGCTTGGCAAATTTCCAGATATTGAATTAAAATGAAGTCATTAACGTCAATTTATGCCAAGTACAGATTCTGCAAAAATACCAATATTCAGAAATAATTGTGAAGTTTCAGATATTTTTTAGGCGAGCATTAACTCAGTTTTGTGATGTCAGTTACCTGGCATATAAACTTACATATATATATATATCATAATAAAATGAAAAATTCTCCTATTTTATGAACGAATAAGTGTTATAAATGTACAATTTGGGTGAGGAAAAGTTGGCAATGCAATACATCTTTTATTTCACAAATAGTAAATGTTTATATTTTTAGCGTTTCAAAGGTAAATTCGTCAAGGATCAGATTTAATTTTGATTCCTAACAAAAATCAATAATTATAGAGCTTATTTAATAAAAGAAGCGAAATTTTTAATTATATATTTACCACTGACATGTTTATTTTCCATGAAATAGTTGTTAACAAAACCTTTTCAAACGAATAACTTTTTCAGTGTGTTATTTCTCATACGTCATTCTTTAAAAAACGTGTGGTAATTTAGTCGAATAAATTTCATAAATGTGTAGTTTTATAGGAAAATTAATGGGAAATTTAATACATATTTTATTTCAAAAATTGTAAGAAAATGTTAGATTCTTAATCTCTCAAGAGGAAACTGATCAGCCACCATATTGGATTTTGATACTTCCTTTGGTAATAAACATTTTTATTAAACATTCCTTAACCATTTTCTTGTGGACTACATTTTGCTCAGAAAACTTAGGGTGTCAACGGAATAATAAGGATGTAGTGAGTATTGTCAATGTTTCCAACCCGCTGCGTGTCATTTAAAACACGACGGGCGTCGACATATTTGATTTATTGGTTTAGACACATGAAAACTTTGAAAAATGTTTTCAAATGCTTGGGAGCGTAGATTTGAAGCAGCCGTATCATTTTATGCTGAATACTTTCTGTTTTCGTAAATATAATGCTTATCTTTAGAAGAGGGGGAAATATGTCTGCATTATCTACAGCAGTGTTTCTCAACGTGGTCCAAGTGGACCACCGTTGGTTCACATAGCATTTCTAGTGGTCTAGAGAGAATTCGTAGCCTTAAAATATTGTAGCCATTTTAAAATAATGTGTCTAAATTATTCATAATTTGAAGAATTGAAAAATGTAATATTTACACACATGTCCATTATATTTGAAAATTTCGAAATTACATAGATATTATGCAGTGCTGTTAAGGAGTTTTTTTCCTACATGTCGATAAATGAATAACACCCAAATATTTTTCAACATGTAGAAGCAAGCATCATTACTTTCCCTGCCACATGGATGGTAAAATTTGGATTTTCTGCTGTCGTTGATGTTTTCAGGAGAAAAAAAGAAATAAATTAGATCTCAGCAGCTAAGGAACTATCAGACTAAGACTGAATGACACCATCAAATTGATTATTAACTTGTGTCAGAAACACCAAGATCAAGGTAGTCACGAGCTGAATGAACTAAGACTGAATGACATCATCAAAATTGATTTTGATATTCTTATTTATCCTTATTTACTGAAATAAAATTTAAATTGTAAATAAACCACTTTCCCGTTTCATTAAATATTTTAGTGTGAAAATTGAACAGCCTAAGAGTAAAAGTAGGAGTGGTCCATTTGTATTTGTTGAAGAAAAAATAGTCCATGGGCTAAAAAAGTTCGAGAAGCACTGATCTATACTTATGGTTTAAAATCATGATAGAAGAAAAATTGCGTGAAAAATGTTGTCTATGTGTTATTGAATGAAGTCGTTTTTGTCGGCGGTTTTTGCTTTTATGTTTATGGTCTAATTTTTTTTGATTTAAGAAGACAAGCCAAGAAAAAAACAGAAAAAAAAATAGTACTTAAGGAATTTAATAAATCAAGGGAGATAATAATAATATTTCTGTAACTGACGTGCTTATTTTACATTCGGACAAATGTACTTATTTTTCTTATTCTTACAACGATATTGTGTCCTGCTGTCTTATTTAAGTGTCGGTTGATCCGTGTAAACCTATCCTTTATTTAAATTATGGGGTTGGTAGATATTTCTCTTTCCACCGTCCATGATGAAGGATATCTCATTGTTCTTTTTTCAGTATTGCTTAATTATTACGTACAACGTTTCCCCGTGTTCGTTCTATCCCTCCCCCCTTCAAAAAAATAGCTGAATAGATTAATGCAATGGTTCGTAAATTTGGTTGCATAGTCAGGATGAGTTCAATCCTTGGTCCTGGTAGTAGAGACTCAGACTCAGGCACAGACTCAGTGAAAACAGAGTTTACAGTATTGGGCAAGACTAAAATACAACAAGAGACATACCAAGCCAGGGACAGATGAACGAGCAAAATATATTATAATAGATTAAATAAAATTCAGGTTGAAAATACTTTGACGGTTTTACCTGAAGTTAGACGGCCACCTGGAGAAGGTCAGAGAAAATAATGACCAAAATTTTGTGATAATAACAAGAAGAATGATGGTACTAGAATGTAAATAATATAAATAATAACTTCTAATCATGAAACGCATATAGCAACTAACGTTTCCTTTAAGACGTCATTATCTGTTCAAGCGAATAACTTTCTTTCAGCATCTGTTATTTTACAACAGAGCATTCTTAAAAAAAGGAGAAACGATGATGCATGGTCATTGAGAAATGGCTTAAGAATGATAATTTAATGGTGGACAGTGAATTAAGAAATAGAAGACGAATAGAAATGTCTTTAACGAGGGCATAAGTGTAAAACATTTGGGGGCGAATGATTGTCTTTATACTCCTAAGAATTATGCTATATACGTCAAGAAAAAAATTGTCCTTATTCATTTATTTGCTTTGTTTACATGTCACTTCTTCCTCGTGATTAGTTCGGGTCAGTGGACCCAACTAACCCTAGATGCACTTCAAGAAAACCTTTTGTTTGTCCCCGGACACATTTTCCTACACAAGCCCCTAACCCTAAATAATCTCAGCTCTGGTGACAGCAAGAAGTTAAAAATAAAAATAAAATAAATATTCTCATCTACGTTGGTTATGGCCAACCGGAGATGTGACTTTAAGTTGTGTCGGAAGCGTTGTGTCCTCTCTCTCCATTTTTGCTGTTAATTTTTAGGTTTTATTTTAGCGTGTTCTTACGCGCGCGCAGCTTCCCTGATGCAAAAAGAGTGGACATTTGAAGAGGCGGGAAAATGAGAATGCAGACCAGTGAACAGCGTTCATCTTTATTCGGAAACAAATAAATCATAAAATATAATAATAAAAAACAACAAAAAACAAAACAAATGGAGATTAAAATAATGCCACGATGGAAATAATGTATGTGGATGTAATTTGGTGTTGAGGTTAACTTCCTGACATAATTCTTTCCTATGTTATATTTTTAATAGATTTTGTTTTTATTCTTGTTGTTACTTGTTTTCGCTCAATTAACCTCATCATTTCCCTTCCCTCACTCCAACTTCCTTTCTATCGACTGATTTTTATATTGTTGCCTTTTTATCATTCTTTTCGTTTTATTATTCATCTCTTTTCATTTGTTTCTGTTTCTTTGATTATTTCATTCGTCGACAATATTTAAAACAGGTATTAACTCTTCTCTTTCCGCTTTTTTTTTTACCTTTCAACTCATTTTATTCTTATTCACCTTTTCACAAATTTCTCTTCTATTTATTCTTGTTATTTCACCACAATCTATTTCTAGATTTCCATTTCGTCGTTTATTCATTGAATCTGACAATCCAATCTGTAGGATTGAAAATTTCAGATTTTCTACGGTCGTTCTCTAGTACAAGTCGATAGATTTTTTTCCTGGAATAAAATTACATAAAAAAATTATAGATAATTTATATAGATTTATAGATAAATCACATATAAATGTTAAATTTCATATTAAATTGATACAAATAAATTTAAACATAACTATCACATTAAATGTTATATATTTCATATATAAATCTTACATAAATCTATATAAATAATTTATATTGATTTATAGATACATGACATCGAAAATTGCATTTAGTTGTATGTTGAATTAATCATTATTCATTTATTATTTATTACATCGCATTTATAGCGTAAAAACTATTGAAAATACTTCACACACAAACACACACATATATATTATGTGCGCGGTACTTAGTGGAAAGTGCATGTGCACGTCTACATACGTGTGTAGGTGTATGTGTGAGGAAGTGCAAGTTCCTCTGTCGGCATGCGGTAGATGACAAAAGCACATAGAACACCACTACTCCTTCCTTGTTGAAAGGAACATCGCTATATATATAAAAGCTAAGGTCCCGAAAGCAAAATAGAATTACAACTGCGTATGTATGTATGTATGTATGCCCGAAAGCATGGATATGTATATGCGTCTTGTCTCGAATTGCTTATGTGGATGTGTTGGTGTGAATAAAATGCGTACACATTTATGCATGTGTGTATGCCTTTGATTGTACCACCCCAAACAAATAGAGAAGCAGATTCCCTCTCTCACAACCAACCATATCCAAACAAGCAGATAGATCCAATTTTAAAAAAAATGAACCATTTTGTGTGATGATCGCAACAGCTTGAAACCCAGTGTTACAAACTCATATTATTCACAGATAGATATATATATATATATATATATATATATATATATATATATATATATATATAAATTTTGGGTTTCAATTCTCGGTAGTGGATGCACACTTTTGATGAGTCCCAAATATAGCACGAAACGGCCGTCCAGTGTTTTCTGAATACTGTAGAGGTTTCTTCTAGACATTTTACTCTTTGTCATATATATATATATATATATATATATATATATATATATATATATATATGTGTGTGTGTGTGTGTGTGTTGTGGTTTCCTAACTCTAAAGAGTCTATGTTGGACTCTTCCGCCTAGTATAAGAATAGGAGGAGAGAAGGCCTTGGGGGAATAGATTGCTCAAACTGTCCAAATCTTTGCCTCGGCAGAGAGGAACTCGGATGAAACTTTGCCCTCCGACAAAGCTTCGTCCGGAGAGGTAGACAGTCCGTGAACCCGTTTAGGCGAGTTCAAAGGGAATATTTTTAGCTGAGCCTACGGGCTCGGAATACCCACAATAAACTAGCCTTGTGCCATATACATCCTCGTGGGACGGGACTGTTAAATATTAACAGTCAACCAGACTGTTCATTACTGTAGAAATCTCTGCCTCGGGCGGAGAGGAACTCGGACGAGACTCTGCCGCAGGGCAAAGTTTCGTTCGGCGAGATAGACAGTCTCTGATCCCGTTTAGGCTGGTTCAAAGGGAATATTTTGGGCCGAGGCTACGGGCTCACAGTACCCACAATAAATCGGCCTTGTGACACATACACCCTCGTGGGGAGACTGTTAAATATTTACCACGACCAGACTGTTTATTACTGTCAAACTCTCCGCCAAGGCGGCGAGGAACCCGTACGAGTCTTTGACGGAGGACAAAGTCTCGTCCGGGAGGTAGACAGACCCCGAACCCGTTTATACCGGTTCAAAGGGAATATTTTTGGCCGAGACATACGGGCTCGGAGAACCCACGGTCAACCTGGCATTGTGGAACTTGTAACTCTCGTAGCGGGTAGTTGTTAAATATTAAGAGTCGAACAGATTGAACGCTAAGATGTTGTGACCAAGTTAATTGATAAAGTAATAACGAATCAAGTGTGGCAGATATGTCATATATTAAACAGTAAGTACAAGAGAAGACTATTACACGACTAGTGAGTGTGCGTCGGTTGACCTAACGTTCAAACTATTCGACGGTTTAGAATTATTGAGTCTGCCTTTTCCTGTTTTTTTTTTTTTTGTATGACTAACTTCAGGTTACTTTAGGCTAACTCCTACTGAGGTCTTTTTTGGCGTACGGCAATTTCCATTTTGCCTCCTATGTACGTAGTGGTTATAAGAACTTAGCAATAATAAAATTGTTTTATTTTTATTCAACAACTAGATTTGGCATAATATTTCTTCGTATACGCAAACAATCTCCCTAGTTTGTTTACATTTATTTTGCTCGCAAATATTCTCTTTTTTAAATCACCTTTCTTTATGATCTCATGGCATAAAGTCACTCCTAAAAGACATTAGTGAACAGGAACTATGTAATATTTCGAATACGTCACAGTATGCGTGCTAGTGAAAGAAAAAAAAACATATGAGCAACGTACCGTGCCACGATTAATTTTTAATTATGGTTTAATTAGACGATATCTATTGCTACTGCGACGAAAACGAAATTAATTTTAAACCTGAAAGAAAAATATTGTTTTTTAAACCTTTCACTCTGTTCGACATTTGAATTTAATTTTAAATGGGTTATTTAATTAACATTTAATCGCATGTAACTACAGTAGTTACTCTCAGTTACATTAGGTTATTTATGTTTCGCCGATATAGAACGATATAGACTGACGGACGGACAAACGTACACTGCGTTTTATTATCATAGAAGAAGAAAATTAATTTGAAAAAAAAAGTCTTCTGGCGAGCTATAGGTTAGCCAAAAATATCAATGGTGTAAAACACCAATGATGTAAAAAATATTAATTTTTCTATTCTCATTTGAATGAATGCGAAAGAGACGGTGAGTATTACGTGTGGGTCGTGGTGTTTTTTTTTTGGGGGGGGGTGACACGCTTGTTTAATTCCCAAGATAAAGAAAAAATAAAAAATAAAAAAAAATAAATAAATAAACAAAAACGGACGTACGGACACATGGACGGATATACGTACACTGCGCTTTATGATGAAAGATGCTCCCATTATTTTTAGTATTTTCTTACATGTGGATGATGCTTTTATATTTGTACTATCAACACGTATATTACGGATAGAGCCTGGTAGATCATTCTGTGTTTTTAATTAAGACGTATTTGAGCTATGGTCACCGAGATGTACAGTGAGTCTTCTTGCTAAACATATTGTAGTATATCAAATATAATGATTTACAAAATTGGATTGGTCAGGAACAGAGCTCATTAAGGAACATGTAAATTCGTAAATAACTATGAACACGGCCAGAATTTACAGACAGTTTTCGGCAAACATTCTTATAACTCTAGATACATACATACAAGTAATCCATATATTCAGTTAAAAGTTAAATAAAATTCATCCTTGATAATGGCTAAAAGTATAGCCGAAAGTGCTTTGAAAGCATTCGAATATTTTTTTAAACTTTTGTCTTGAAAAGAAAAGACAAACGAACACATTTCAACGAAAGTTGCATATATATATATATATATATATATATATATATATATATATATATGTGTGTGTGTGTGTGTGTGTGTGTAGAAAGAGAGTGAGAGAGAGAAACATTAATATTACATTCAAACAAGTTCTACTAAATTCGAATATATCTTTTCACAGTCAGGTCAGAATCATGGATAAACTGTATGAACATCATATGGTTCTTAAAGTGCTTTCGACCTTCTAGTTAATTATCAAAGTCATAAGGTTGTCAGTACCATAGGCATAAATCTTTTTTGGACATTTTTTATTATTTTTGATCGTTACATTCCAAATTTGAATATAGTGCTACCGGGGAAGTGACGTCATGTGTAGAACGGTTTCACAAAGCTCGACAACACTCGAAAAGGAATGTATTCATTAGGTTATGCCTATTATATTTATATACATTTATATGTGCATTTTATATATTTTAGACATTTTAATTGCCGATGCATGTGATGAAATTCATTTTATTTTGTCCCGCTATTTCATTTCATATCTTTCATAATTTGAGTCTTTCTCCACAGATTGTTTATAAAGAATTGTATACATTCTACGAGTATTTGCCTTATTTTCACATTCGTCTTTCTATTATTATATAGAGTTATATGATAGCATGAGAGATAGATAGATATGAACAGACTGACGATAGATAGATAGATATGAACAGACTGACGATAGATAGATAGATAGATATGAACAGACTGACGATAGATAGATAGATAGATAGATATGAACAGACTGACGATAGATAGATAGATAGATAGATATGAACAGACTGACGATAGATAGATAGATAGATAGATATGAACAGACTGACGATAGATAGATAGATAGATAGATAGATAGATATGAACAGACTGACGATAGATAGATAGATAGATAGATATGAACAGACTGACGATAGACAGATAGATAGATAGATATGAACAGACTGACGATAGACAGATAGATAGATAGATATGAACAGACTGACGATAGACAGATAGATAGATAGATATGAACAGACTGACGATAGATAGATAGATAGATAAATTCCTTCCGTGATTAAATTTTGTATGCGTTCTCTCTGCTCGCATCAATTTATCTATTCATTCAACCGTTCACTGGTGGTCAATATTTTTCTCATCTACAAACTTGTTGATAGTTTTTTTTTTTTTTTTGGCATTACTTACTTGATTTAAGCGAAGTCATATTTCCTTAAACATGTTACATATGTAAATGTGATTGAACCGGAAATATTATTGTCCATGTCAGTTCGAAGTCACAATCAATGGGTAAAGCCGACAGTTTCGGATTTATTGCTTGAAAAGCATTGTGTGTAAATCTCAATAAACGGCGGCTCCGACCTATACAACATTACGTAAACAAAATCAAGAAAAATAGTTATTACATAAACAAAGACAAACTTTGTTGTTTTTTTTTACCTTGCTTTGCTCTTTCGTAGAGAAGATGTGATTATTTCAATGTTCAAAATACCACGAGAAAGATGGATTTAAAAGGACGTAAAAGAAGCTGAATAGAATGTACGATAGAAAAATTGATGGAAAGTTTAACGCTGGGTAGTAACTCATAAAATAATTTTGGTTCAACACGCATCATATATTTTTGTCTGTAATCTTTTAATATTTGTAAAATGTTCCTATAGTTATCTAGTCCCTGTGATTTGTTTACATACTTATATATTTTAAGACATTTTTATGTTTAATATTCTTTTTATATTTATATATGCAGACGACCCTTAGGATTCTATCTTTGGATACACATTGATTCTTTCTTTAATCAAAGACCTTCCCGATGTAATCAGTTCCCAATTACGTATTTATGCTGATGATGCAACTATTTACTCTTTTTTTAATAAGAAGTCCGATAACCTCCTCTCGAAAATGACATTCAATCAGTTGTTTACTGGAGCAAATAATGGCTTGTAAATATTAATGCCTCCAAAACGATACTGTCGTGGTATAGATATTGTTGAAACTTGACTAATGCATGGAATAATAATGCAACACAAAATGTACTTAGAACAAAATGTATTGAAACAAGAAAGTGTACACAATATTTACATATAGTCTTTTGTATATTCCTGGTAAGACCGTTCCTGGAGAATGTGTTGACTGAGTCGCAGTTGGGCAGAGTCTCTGGTTGAATCTCTTGATTCCTTCCTCTCTTCCCGGTACCAACCACATTTATATGGTCGGTACTCCACTATGCAAATTTGGTGGATCCTACCACAACAGATATCTTCTTTTTTTTACCTTCCATTAGTAAGGCTGATGCTAACCTCCAAGTGCAACACACTGCACATACTTGGATCCACATTTTTCTCTTAAGTGGAGTTTTATTGAATCAATTCCTAGGTCTGCTGTTAGAAAATTTGGTTGACTCTAACTTACTGGACTCTGTTTTTTCGGCCAGAATCCATCTTAAACATTTATAAATATATCATTCGTCTGTGCATTGGATATTGCTGCCATGTCTGGTCTGGTGCGACTGCAGTATATCTCGATATTCCCGACAAAATCCAAAGAAGCGTTTGCAATGTAATCGGTTCAGACCTGACCTCTAGACTTCAGGAGCGTTCCCACCGCCGAGACGTGGTTTTCTATAAATATTTCTATGGCAATTGTTCTAATGAGCTTTCTAGTTTGTTACCTCTACCTCATCGATTTAAACCTATTATAAGATATTAATGGTAGCAAATTATAACGTTTTACTGTGGAACTATTTACATGTAACCGTAAGTCCTATTTCAATAGTTTCTTTTCTCGCACCTCTCGTTTGTGGAAATATCTTCCGGTTTCATGCTACGGTCTGTAACAATTTAAATGCAACCTCAATCGCCATATTGGTATCTATTCTTTTATCGCCCTTAGACATCATATTTTCCTTCGGTCCATTTTGTATTGCCACCTTTCTTGGGGTGAAATGACAAAAAAAAGAAAAAAAAAAGATATAAATGCACGTGAAAACTTAATATGTGGAACATATCGTCAATTTTGCAGCATAGTGTGCTACTACACAGTCACTCATATACACACCTACACACAAAGAAACACTCGCTTCTCACATTCAGTGCTTTCTGCATTCTGTTGAGGATTCTTGTTCTAGAGTCGATGAATTATTATATGGAATTATTCAAATGTCCCCAAATTTATATATATATATATATATATATATATATATATATATATATACACGCATATATATATATATTACTTATAAATTTACATGCATATATATTACTTATAAATTTGTAATATATATATATATATATATATATATATATATATATATGAGAGAGAGTTTCATATATATATTTCATGCTAGAGGCAATCGTTATCCGGCCTGTCGCCTCTGAATGTTGACTTCAGTGTTCACTTTTATATTTATATAGGCTCTATCTCTGCAATTGAGAACTTCATCCCCTAATTATAGCACACCATAAAACTATATTTATTCATATATATATATATATATATATATATATATATATATATAGAGAGAGAGAGAGAGAGAGAGAGATATAGATAGAAGTTAAAGTTTATCACTTAGCTGATTAGTGTTTCGTAGGCAGCTCTGTCTTTCCACTTTTCAATGGTTATTATCTATATATATATATATATATATATATATATATATATGTATATGTGTGTGTGTGAGTGCGCGCGCGCGCACGTGTGTGTCTGTATTCATATGCATACGTAAATCACTGCAAAGAAAGACTCAAATTTTCAAATGAAGACTCAAATTGTCAAAGGAAGACTCAAATTTCTCGAAGCCATTCTAATACAAAATTACATATCATTCGCTACATATCGTACAGATATTCGATGCATGATTTTTTTCTTTGGCTATCAGAAACATCATCTCTTTTAAAGATTTCAGTTCCAATTCAGTCAATCTAAAAGACACAGAATTTAGTTTAAAATATATTACTTACTGTTATACCAACCTTCAGATCATAGCAATGACTATTATGATGTAAAACACATGAATATAACTGAAGAATCAGGAAATTTTGACAATTTATTCATAACTTCAATTCCGTTAGAGAACAAATAATTCCGAAACGGGAAAGATTAAATAAAATTTTAAATAAACACAGAGTTGCCCTAAAATTTAATAAAACATGATTGAATGAATTCTTGCTGTCAAAATAAACCATACATAAACAATCTAATATGTATAGAAATTAAAATAATTCAATAGATCGATAGATAGATAGATAGATAGATAGATAGATAATGACTGGGATATAGATACATAATAGATATAAACAGGGAACGATAGACAAACAGATTAAGGTATATATAAAAAGACAATTGGATAAATACATAGTAAGATAGGCAAATACACACATATGTACACACACACACACATATATATATATATATATATATATATATATATATATATATATATAAAGCAATGAGCGATGATCTTGGATTATTTTGATTATGTCAATCGGTTGAGAGAGTGATGTTTGCAGATTTTGGGAAGCTAATGTTGAAAGCTCCTGTCTTCTTGGATCTTTGCCAGTTCAAAATCGAGTCAGATCAAACACTGTCTATGCAATTATTTCCATGCTCATGTCAAAGAAAGATATGCATCAGAGCTAACGATCATCGCTTTGTATTATCGGATAGAAGGCAGAGAGAAAAGGAGCGGCTCCTATCATCTTACAGCGTTGCAAACGTGCTTCTAGAAATACTTTCTTTTATCTTATAATTAAGGCTTTCAGATAAACTAGGAGACTTCTAGTTTAGAAGGGATTTGTTAGAATCAACTCGATAAAATTTGTTGGCTATTATCAGCCTAGGATTTCCCTGCTGCAATTGGAGTCATTTCCATAAAGAATAATTCTCAGATATAACATCAGGTTTTTTAATATTTCTTGAAAATATTTATCATTAATATCTTTAAAATTTATATTAGCTTAAATTAAATATTTACATTTGAAATTCCATTTTTTTTCAAAAAGAAAATAATATTTCTTCATAAAAATATATATCCGTAATAAGATTCTGCATCACGTTTAATATTAATTCAATATTTGTAACATTTAATATCACGTTTAATATTAATTCAAAATTTTAAGATTACTCCAAAATAAATTCATCATAAATTATATATATTCTATTGTTTAATTTTTAAGAATTAAAATTAACTTTAAATTTATTTTAATAGTACTTGAGAAATAAATTACAATTCTATATAATTTTAATACATTAAAAACAAATCATAATATATATGAGCAAATTTTTCAGGTTTTTGCTTTATGTTTAGTTTATAAATATTCCCAAAATAATAGAAAATGTTTTCACACATTTGATAATTTATCTTGAATATCTGAAATGACTCAACTTAAGCATTTGATAGGAAATTGAACATAACGAGAAAATATATAACAACGAAAATTATCATCTTATGAAGTGATATATTTAATAGCATCCTTACCTAATTTTGTATAAAAATTAATCAACCAAAATAGCATAAAACGACTTACTTAACAGCATTTTACCTTAGCCTATAGTTTGTTATATAATAAGTTCTTTTGAAAGCTTCATAAACGTAATATCTATAGATAAACAAGAGTAGATAGGTTCACCTATATACCCAAAGTATAGGTTTAGCTCTTGTTTCTTGATTAGGATAAGGTTTTTTATTTCTTGTAAAGTCTATTTCAGCTCTATACTTGTAACGTCATCGTCTGAACACGAATATTTTATTAATTTATTTTCTTCTCTCCTTAGTTCGTCTTTTGAATAGCAACAGAGATTCATCCCATTTTTTCTTTTTTAGGATCTGGTTTATTGTTGCTTAATTCTCTTACACTCTCAGTAAAACTTTGCGTTTTAGTGTCATTCTCACCTAGCTTGGAACGAATCGGTCAAAAAAGTAATTAGATAAAATAGGGCGTTCAAAACTGAAATTTTAGAAGAGCCTTGTTAAATCTGCTTATAGTAAGGCTAATTTAGCATCTGACTTATAGGCCAGAGGGTGTCATCCGTTTCGACCAACCTTTCTTAAACAACTACCGATGTCAAGAAGCTCGACTCGCAAAAGAATGATATACTGGCATATTTGACTGCTTCAAATACGCAGTTTTATTTCCTCAATTTTCCTTCAAATCAAAGACAAGAAAAAGAGAGAGAGAGTGAGATACAGTGATTTGGGAGTGATTACAGTTGAGCAATAATCCCTGAAGATGTACGAAGGAAGGTTTAGAAAATAGATGCAATGTGGGTTGGGACATGATTTGCTATGGATGACACTTTCTCTATTTTTCCTGATTAAAAAAACCTGAAGAAAGAATTCTTTCTGAATGTCAAAACTGCAATGCTAAATATTATAATTTCTAATTTAGGAGAAATCTTCAAACAGCATTATCTACTTCTGTGGGTGAACAGATAAAACTTCGGGCACAAAAACATAAGTAGAAAGTAGATAATGTTGTATAAATATCTGAGTGAGCAATCTTGACTAAAAGGCTCGTCCATCAAGTTAAACTGGTATGATATCACCTAGGTTTTTTGAACCATATAGTGAAAGGAAAATGTCAAATATTTAGCATTTTTAATACACTGTATTTCGTAAAAGAATGGGGAACGATGCAGAAATGTAGGTTAGTAATAAAACAATGATCGATACCGAGGATGATTCTGAGTATCTCAGAAAATAGTAACAACTGGGTATGAAAAGGAAAGGGAGAAAGAAATAATATCCAAGTGATGTGTCAGGAAGCAATGAATAGTTTTCTTTGTCTAGAATTTCAACATAAGCAAGAACAGTTTGGAAGAATTCCTCATCATCTATATCTAAGCACTTCTGACCCGCCTTGGAGAATGTTTGACCGGAGGCTAGAGTTCGTTAAAACGTTACAACATAAAAGGTTTTTATTAGTATCTATTGATGTCTAATACACGCTTATTGTGCGTACAAATCACACACTGGATTGAACGACTTACACAACTAATGATCTAAATCCTTTATACTTACCTGAATGATTAAGAAGCTACTCCAAGATGCAAAAATAAAACAATATCAAGGAATTTTTACGTTCTTTGCTAACGTGATTTTCCAACAGATTCGAATAGCCAGATTGAAAATAAATACCCAACGTAGGGAGAGATGGACATTTTCTTTGTCAAACATTTGAAAGAAGTTTGCGTTTGATATAGATCAAAGTAGAGATTTTGGGCTCACATGAACATCATATTTTAAAATAATGACTATTGCAAGTTTCTCATTTAGAATTAAAAGCAAGTATTTAATTCAGTGAAAAGAAAGTCTATCTTTTTGCTGCGTGATAGTACTCGAACTTATCTACAAATATGTGATACTTCAGTATCCCATTCACACCCGGAAGTAGTAGATTGAATTTACTAACTATAAAGAGCAACAGAAGTTGATCTGTGATGACGCAAATATGTACTGGCTCAACCTAGATAATCTGCAAATAAATCCGCATTAATTGTCACTGATGAGCATTAGAGAAGTCAGATGCTTCTACAGGTAATGTAATATATGTTCGACAAGCAATTCGGTGTAGATTCACCTCTCAAAATATGTCACAACATATAATTTGGTAGTCGATTCCATCGGCACTTAAACTTTTAGGAAGATATTTAAGACCAAGACGAAAAAGCATAGATTCTCTAATATCTTCATGAGAACGTGATCCAAGTTGATCCACGGGCAAACAAGATGCTATTATATGAAGATAGATCGAATTGTATGAAAAATAATTGTCACCAATAATTTTATAGCAATTTAATAATAATAATAATAATAATAAACCAGAATAGTCCTCCCAAGGTTTCATTTAATTTATACCAAAAATAATGATAAAGGAAACCGTAAAAAGTATAAACTTCTCACTTGTTTGTCAAGATATTATATGTTGTTAACTTTCATATTAACTGAAAGATCATACCGACCTCTGTAAGAACACAATATATGTTTTAGTAAGCAAAAAAGTTGGCTCAGGGGCTTCAATTACTGTAAAGATGCTTATAAATAGTATGATTCTTGAAAACACTCACAAAGCAAAAATATCACTGTAGCACAGATAGACTGCGAAATGGCCTTTGACAGCATCTAACACTTTTGGATCATGAAGAAACTTGAGGTATAAAAATTCCACCAATACTTGTGAATTATTAACAACATAATATGGAATTATTCAAGAAAAATATGTTTCTCTCGCATTCTAATGGTCAGCTGCGAAGTAAAGACATGGAATTTAAATGTGGAATTTTTCATGTAAATTCTTTATCTTCTTTTATTCCTGACATTTATTCTTTTATCATAATTGTTACATAATGCAAGACAGGGGTAGTTTGATGAAAGATAATGGCTAAATCATCTATTTTATATGGATGACTTGGAATTATATGCAAGAAATGCTGATTCATTTGAAGGTCTTTGAAAGACAGTGCAACGTTTCAGAGATGATATATTCATTGGAGTTAGGCTAGAAACATGTGAAAAGGTCATCGTTAAGCAAGAAAAGCTAATGAAAACCGATAATATAATTCTTGATATAGATACGATATTCACGGGATACGACCAGGAAGTTGCTTACAAGTATCTGGCTTTGAAATGAAGGCAATGAAATACAGCATTCGAAGAGCAAAGAAACATCAGAATGGAGTTCATCAGGCGAGTGGAAATAATAATGAAAAGTGAAATCGAAAAAATATAATAACGGATATTAACACTATTGTTATCCAAGGTGTCACGTATAACTTCAAGATGATAAAGTGGCACTTAAAGTAACTCAAATATGCAACATTTCGAAGCAATCTCAAATTCAATAGAAAGCACAACCCTAAGGCAATTTTTTTCTTCCAATATGCAATGGGGCGTAGGGCCACCTTTTCAATCAGAATTGTTTTGAAATATCTCATCAGTAGTATTTTATAAGAATTATGCATCTATACAGTATTGGATATCTCATAATGGATCACTGAAAAAGTAAAAAGATTTATCCTGTATCAATAGAACCCCATAAATATACACGAGAATTCGGGTTAAATCTGGAAAATGATAGTGTAGTAGACATAACAGCCAGAAATTCAGTAATAAAACTCAAA
Organism: Acanthosepion pharaonis; assembly: GCA_903632075.3. Lineage (NCBI taxonomy): Eukaryota > Metazoa > Mollusca > Cephalopoda > Sepiida > Sepiidae > Acanthosepion > Acanthosepion pharaonis. Next base: position 1,277,236 of record CAHIKZ030002201.1, read on the forward strand.
CAATAAGGAAAAGGATAGGTCAAAAGCAAATCGAAGAAATCTGGAGCCAAAAGCCTCTATATTGCTATTTCCGTCTCCGAAGCACAAATCTGGTAAAATCAAGTTTCAACCCAACAATAGCTAGATTAATAGGATTTATATATACTGCACGGGGCCAGAGCTTCCAAATTAATATCTTGCATAATATCTTTGCAGTATTTTTACACCCATTTGAAACACCATTGTGAACTTGTTGGCTTCCTTTATTTCTGAATAAAGTTGCTTGCTATTTTCATGCTTTTTGAAACAAGTCATCATCAAGTCTTTAGTTTCTAGGTATCTTTGAAGACCAATTGTTATAGTTTTTTAAGAGAGCTTTAGTTGAACTAATCCTCTGCCTCCTTCGTATCTGGTTACATACAGACCATCAATATAAACCTTGGGATGATTCATGCGGTGGCAATTGAGAAGCTTTCTCGTTTTGGCGTACATTTGCTTAATGTCAGCTATGGTTCAGTTAAGGACCTTAAACCTGTATTGCACCACAGAGTCAGCCAAGGTGTTTATGGCTGATATTCTGTTTTTTGATTTTAGCTTGGTATTCCTTACCGAACGCACATGCCTGTAGTTTCTCCTTCATTTGACTATGCTGTATTCTGTCTCCTTCGCTAATTTCTTGGCACGTATGGGCTTCTACTTGTTCAAGTTCCATAATATTTCTGCCAAAATCTAAATCTATTGAGTGTGTTTCCGTAATTCCCCCTTTCTTTACTGTTACTTTTGCACATTTATCTAATCTGAAATCCATTCCTCTATCGTCACTGAAACTTTTTACTGTATTGAGGTAAACCTTCAATTCATTGTCGTCTTTTTGGCAGAGTTCGAAATCATCCATGTAGAGTAGGTGATTGAGTAATTTCATGTTTATTTTGTAACCATAGCTATTACTGTTATTTCATGCGTGAAAGGGATTAAGGATATACAAAACAGAAGGAGTGACAGGAGACTCCTTGAAAGATTGCTCGTCAGATATGAAGTCGGTTGAAGATGGTAGTGCCTCTGGCGTGATTTAGGTACAATGTGGTTTTCCACAGTCCCATAATTTGTTTCAAGGAATTTACTATCTCGGGAGAAACTTTGTACATTTCCAAATTATTAAATAACCAAGAGTGAGGCACGCTATGAAGGGCTTTAATCTTTTCATGCTGTGCTATGATCTCTGCATCGTCTCCTGCAATTTTCCATGATTATTTTGTTTATCAGTAATGGATCTTTGCAACCATATGAACCTCTCCATTATCAGATTGCAAAGAGATTATGATTATAATTATTATTATTATTATTATTATTATTGAACGCTACTTCCCAGAAAATAAATAAAATATTAAAAAACAGGAAGTTTTTGTTGGAAATATAGAAAATAATGCTGAATTACTTTGTAATATCGAATCTTCTCTAAGTTATCGGATGTTGGACAATATTTTCATAGATAAAAAATAGGCATAAAACCTTAGAGATGTGGCTCTACCGTTGGATACTGAGAATAAATGACTAACATTTATCGTGCATAAGGTCAACGAAGAAGTTTTAAAGGATAAATGAACTAAAAGAAAACTTTGAAAGAAAAAGAGTTGATATTTCTTCAACAAATAATGAGGATATGTCATTCAGTTATGTACCATGCGGGATGCATGTCTGCCATTTCTTTCTGGGGTAGACCAGTTGACATCTAAGACTATAGAACTCGGTCTGTCCTGCTATTTACCCATAGCTGCAGTGAGAAGAAGAGGATTCTTAACTTTTTCCTAGGTTATCATAGATTACAGAGAGAGAGAGAGAGAGAGAGAGAGAGAGAGAGAGAGAGAGAGAGAGAGAGAAATGTTCAACTTAATGTATTTACCGGATTAGATGGCAGAACAGAAACAAAAAGGGATGGTTATTTTCCCAAAGTTACTTAGAGCAAAAAAACAACAGAAAAAAGGGTCTACATGGACACGACTCAAAAAAAGATCCTACAAAATTTAATTTTCAAGAAATGACCAAAATAATCGGCGCAGAAAATTAAACAGAAAAAATTATCACCGAGAGTCATCAGTGCATGTGTTAATGGCAAAAAAACTATATTTTTATAATAACTATTATTTTAGCTACCACTGTAGTTACGATGATGTTGTTTATGCAACTGCAGTGGCCCTAATCAATACACAATGATTAGATGCAGCTGCTACTGCTACCAAAGACCCATGTTTAAACATTCTTTTCGTCCATCTACCTGATCTTATCTTTTTGGTCCCTGCTTGGCCATAACTTTGGGCTCAGTTAAACACGGCTATATTTCTTTATTTCCCTCCATATCAGCCAGCAATAAAAGTCTTCATTAACTGATTAACAGCAAAAAAAAAAAAAAAAAAAAAAAAAAGAAAATACAAAAAAAAATACAAAATGAAAGAAAAGGAGAAGCAACAAACAAAGACCGCTGAATTACGAAATGCCATTTCCCAATCTCACGAGACGAGAGAATAACCGTGAAATTATTCTCGCAGTCCAATGTTTCTACTGCCTTTACAACTCTACCCAACCGTTTGGCTAATCCCCCAGTGGTCTAAAATATCCTGGACGCATGCGCAGAAAACAATACTGAATTGTTTTCTCTTCCACCATCAACACCCATCAACTGTTAAATGGTCGTAAAATTAACAAAATAAAAGGATGATAAACAGACGAAATTACTTTGATTAGAGATGCTCTGTAGCAGAGGAGACTGAATTTTTGATCATCTCCCTTCGCAATGTGAGTTTGGGCTGAAAAAAAAAAAAAAAACAGTAAAGGAGACGAGAAATAACATTGACTTGAACAATAGGTGTGGGAGTTCCGGTCCAGCTCTTTTCTATATTGGTCTTGTCGTTTAAAGGAATCGTCTAATGACTAATCATTTTTCTTTCTTTTGTCTGCATGAGTCCTGAATTGGCACGATTCACTTATCATTATACGCCACCTATCATTTACGACACGGACACGAATACTTCTCGAGAGACTCGTTATTGTCGGGTAAGGAGGAGATAACTACGGGTGGTTTTGAAGAATGGATCCAATGGCTGATGAAATGAAAGGGCTTAAGTGCTCAATAAAATACAGAAGTGTCAGAAGATATTGATCAAAATAAAGTGTTTGGAAAGCAATTTTAATTACCAATGTGAAAGATTTAAGAGTAAATATAATTTAATTTGTTTTTTAAATTAAAATTTGTCCAGATTTCTAAAATTCTGTAAATAAATGAAAATGGGATAAATGAACAAAATACTCTTAAAATATGAAAAAAATATGAACTGAATGAGATTTCATAGTGAAACCACATCTCTCCCTCTGTTACTCTGTCTCACTTCCCAGGTAAATCCTGTTATACGATAATTCACTCAATACAAATTTCCGTAACCGTTTTATGTGTGCAATTATATTGTAACGCGATGGTTATCTAAATTAAAGCTTGATTATCTAATTTTATATATATATATATATATATATATATATATATATATATATAAACTTTTTATTCGAATTGCCGCTTTGTTCTTGTCCCTTAAGACGTCTCAAAAACTTTTCTTTTGGAGTGTTGTCTAGATAAAAAATGTATTGATTCCTTATCTAATTATCTAATTTATCATTTGATATTAACACATTGAGGGAACGTTTCAGAGAGCTCTCCCCACCCGGAAAAAATGCTTGAAAACCGTTCCATGCGGTTATCCACACCTTGTGAGTGAAAACGAGTAAAAGAAACTGTACAAAACCTGTCGGAGTTTTAATTCCAAGCAAGTTACAATTCATCATAACAAAAAGCCTTCAGTTACACGGGCACATGTCATCATAAAAGAATTCTATTGCACACAAGCGAAATATTGTGAAAATAACATGGAAGACAATGAAACATTACATATATCACAATATATTAGGTATACGGGAGGAAAAGTTATGGTACGGAAGGTCACAAGTGACAGGTTAGCTTTATGTGAACAACTTCTTTACCTCGTTATTTTTAAGTAGACATAGCATGAAAAAAACGGTCTTTAACTTGACGAAAACAGAATTTTATCGTCAAAATTTTTATGTTACTACCAACACAAACCACGTGACGGACTATTTTTATCATGATGCTTCTGGTCTTCCGTATATTTCAATTTATGCTATTTTCGGACACAAAAATTATGCTATATTAGATTTTTTGCTATTGGCAACTTGCTGATTGTAACCAGCTTTATTTTATAATCTGAAAATTATATTTATCTATTTAATAACACCATTGACTAAACTGTACAGCATTTTCATTCATTTTAGAATATTTAACAACTTTAATGTAAAAAAAATAAATAAATAATTTAAGAAATAACAAATAATTGTTGTAAAAATTTATTTTCATCGAAAACGTCTTTTGCTTTCAGAAAATATTATCCGTATTCATAAAAAAAAGTAAAAGCCACTAAAAGCTTTTGAAAGTAAAAGTATGTTACATTTCAGAGCTGATTTTAAGGTAGAAGGGGGTCAAATCAAAAATGATTTGCTTTTGTCAAAGACTTGAGCTTTTAACTAATTAATCACTAAAACTGTACAAATTAGAATTTCATGAGTTTTCAAAAAATTAATGATGGGTTGTGTAATAAATATATACAAAAAATAACATGACTTAAAAAAGTAGACATATTTATATTAACTTCCATTATTTGTGAATAGTTTTTGAAGGTTTCATTAAAATCCGACAATTATTTTTTTTATTTTTGCAAGATTTTCAAAATTAATGACTGCCATTAAAAATACAGAAAAATCCGCCAAAAAATCCGAAAACTTATTTAGGAAGACATTCGCTGATGATGAGAAATTGGGTTTTTCAATCAAATGTTAGAATTCTCTAATAAAGAAAGAAAAAATTTGAATGATAAATAAAAATTACTTTGTTCTTTTCTCTTAATAAAAAACATTTTGGTGTTAAAATTTTGTTTTCGTCAAGTTTAAGGCCGTTATTATCCTGCTATGCTCATTTTTCAGAGATCTCATGTCGATAACTATACATATTATACATACTATACTATACATGGTTTAATTTGCACTGTTTTTTTATAACTCAATTTACCAATACATTTATAAATATATTTATTATGGAAAATCATAGTAATGGTAATATTAGGCATTTTCTTCTACCAATGTATTCGGCATTTATTACAGCGTTTTATAAAAAAAAATTCTATTAAATTAATTTCAAGAGAAAAATAGGTCACGCAAGTCTTTAACTGTAATCGTTCTTTCCAAGATCGATGGGGTTTCCTTTCTTCCTTTTTATTTGAATTAGTGTGGAAAGTCAATATCTTGATCATGTATTTATTTTTTCTTCTAGTTAATTTTGCTAACCGTTTTAATTGTTGAAGTGATGCGCTTTTCTTTATTTCATATTGTCATTGTGATTCTGTAGCATCAGTCCACAAGGTTCGAACGATGGCCTTTGCTAAGACTTACATTATTCGTTGGTTTAAAGACATTTTTTAACAATTGACCTGAGAAGTGGGTTTTATACAGCTGATAGGTAGAAAATTTCTGGACAAGGTTTATACCAAACATGGCCTCCATATGAAAATCATGATCAGAAGAAGATATTTAATAACATGACTCCAGTTTTTTTCGTTAATGATTTGGTTCTGAAGCAACATGTGGTATTGAGCGGAGCCACCTTTCATCTATACTATGCTCGTTTTATTTACTTCCTATAATAAATGTGTTATAACCGATCCATACAGAGAGTCATATGAAATGTTTTTTTACTAATACTAGAGCCTGAGCTTTTATGATGAATTCAGTGTAGGTGATATCAATGCTTTTATCCCAGTTCCAAATAATACTTTCTCTTTTAGAAATCTTTATCTTTAGTCACATTTCTTGGTAGAGGATTTTGCTGTTTTGTAGATACTATCCTCTTCATGTTCCAAGACATTTCATTTTTATTGCAAATACTTTAAATATTTTTCCGTCTATTAAATTTATTTCAATTTGATTCTATGCTTAATGGATCAATGGCATGAATTTTGCATTGGCAAATTTCTTCTTCTAGCACGCAAGGGGTTACAGAGAGTTGGTGCGAGAACAAAGAGGAGTGATAGAGGAAAGGATGAAGAGAGGGTTAGGGGATAGATCATGGCATCTGGAAACGTTAATTGACGTTTCATTTGAACAGTTGGAGATTAAAGCAATCAGGAAAACAAGAACTGGGGGGTTTCCACAGGCGAGAAGTGCGAGACATGGAGCTAGACATTCAGTTACAGTTTGGACTGTGGTTATTTATGGATTAGAAGAGAAGGTCTCGATTGATGTGGTCATCATTTTTTATGAGATTGACATAAGAGATATAGAGCTTTCGATTTGAGTGATTTCTTTTTCAATGTATGAGAGTTTCTACCCCTCAAACAATCAGTGGCTTTCAGAAATAGTTGAGGTAGCATTAAAATCTCCATTAATGTACAATTCCTTGCTTAGTTTTTTTTAGTAAAGTTTATTTAAACCAGTATAGAACTTCACTTTGTCGAAAACAGCAGTTTTTATAGATAGATCATAGACTGATATCTGTCGAATATTACACCTACGAGAACCAAGTGATGCCGGTATACACTTGTTTCCGATTATACATCGATAATTTTCTAGCGACATAGGGACATTTTTAAATATTCGTAGTTTAACCTTACATTCTGCTTTATTAATTTCAACGAGTCAACATACCCATCTTCATCATCATCAGTAACAGTACCAGATCCTTAATAGGGCGTGGTCATAGGGTAGCAGTACCCTCCCTATATCTAGAGTGATATTTATTCATGCGTAGCATCCTCACCAGGTTAAATTGCTGCTGATGTCCTCCAACTTGAAGGATTTCTCTGGTCAATGGCACTTATGTTGATTCTATCAGGCTAACCTTTCATCTTTCCCGACGATTTCAATCTCGTATTCTTTCCTTCCCAGGGAGGGAGTGTAATCACCGCACTCGTTTCATACTTATGTGTGAAGCTCAGTTTAGTCCATTGCGCTAGTTTACTCATCAACCTACAAGAATGTTCAGCCACCCTTTGAAAAGTGCTGTTTTTAATCTTGCTTTTTGTCGAGCCACACTTAACACCGGATAAACATGATGGTGGAACCTGTTCTGTTGCCGATTACACGAAAATGCGACAGGTACTAGTAGGTTATATCGTGCCAGTTGCGGTCTGACATAATGGAAATGTGTACTAATAATAAAAATAATATTGGATTTCTTTGATTTTCGATCTATTCTGTTCTGATTTACATATGTATGTACGTACGTACATAGGGGGGAGCGAAGTAATTATCGTTCTTACCATGAGACTCGGTTTGTAATCCTCCCTTGTAAATTTGTGATAATACAATCAGAGCCACTGTCTATATTTCTGAGATAATTTATTATGTACACTATTTGCATTATTCGGAGTATTGTCCTCATCTTTGTTACCATATTTATCACAACCTTTCGGAGGTTGGAATGTGGAACTGAACCCTTTATTTCGCTCTCTTATAGTTCCAGGCGCCTTGTCAATTATCAGCTAACTCTTGTTAATTCCCCTCGCCTTAACTAGGTTTCAGTTAACTCTTGTTAATTCTCCACCGCCTTAACTAGGTATTAAACATACTCTTTGGGTCCTGTCACTGGATCTAACTAACGCCTTTATCCACTGTGCCATGTGTCCTTGAGGGCATCTCTGTGTGAATTTCTGGGTATTATAAACATAATGTCCTCAGTAATCATTTTTTTACAAGTGTTCAGATTGCAATTTTAGCTGTTATCATTGCATGATTTTTTTTACCAGAGCTCATATTGCAATTTTCATTGTTACTATCGCTTTTCTCTGGCACTCCTTATTACTGGTTCCGATATTGTATTCACTTCTATAGTTTGTCGGAATCAGGAGATTTTTGTGGCTTAGCATATGTGCTGAGACCTTAAGTTTACGAATTTTCCAATGATGTTTTTTGTCTATGATTTCAATTTGATCCCACAGAGGGCGTTGTTCTCCCTTTTCTCTCCATATGTGTTCAGCCACGCCTGATTTTTCCACTTCCCCTCGTGTTATAGCATTCTGGTGTTCTTGAAGCCTTACCATAAGGAGGCGGCCTGTCTCCTCTTTATATTTCTGCAATCAGAGCGTGCTGTAAAGTTGAAATGTAAAATTTATACCATGATTTGTCTCAAGTAGTGCGACATATATTACGTAGACAAAACTGATGCAGTATGTGATTGTGCGAGACCGATGGCTGTGCGAGAACGAAAAATAATTCCATCTCTAGACGAATCTTAAACAGTTTTGAGATATTGCTTAATCTGTCGTTTTTTGTCTTATTTCCATTTTATTTTCGGTATGTTTTATTTTGTTATATTTTATTTTCGGTATGTTTTATTTTGTTATATTTTAACTTTCCATGTTTTGAGAGAGTTAATCTATTTAAATAGTTGTTGTTAAATGCAGTTTTCTGTGTATACAGGACGTTCTCTTATTTCTATATATTTCTACCTGGTTTGTATTTATCATACTGTAGCTTGCTATATTAAGTTATATTGTAGCAGTTACCATTTAGTGGACATTCGACTGATGTCTATCAGGTAAAAGATGGGATTAATATGTGCATGTGTTTTACTGTTGATTTTTTTTATTATTATTTTTATGAAGTGTGATATGTTTTGGCTGCAGATCTAAGTTTTAGAGAATTTCTGTTGAGTTTTTGCATTTAGCTTCATTTGAGGAGTGGTTTGTTTCTGAATTTGAAGAATATTTTACCTATACTTATTTTTACCTTTTTGTTGTGAAAAACCCTTAGCGCTCCTTCTGTTATAGGACATTTCCTTCTGTTAGTTATAGATGCAGGTTTTGCCTAATCACGTATGTCTTTTCTAGTATTTAGCTTCGTTGAAATACATGCACATATACATACAAAAACAAACACACGCGCGCGCACACACACTGACAGAGAGAGAAAGATAAACACACACAAGCACACACAGAGACATATATATATATATATATATATATATATATATATATAATAAGAGTTTATGTTTTTTAAATAGAAATCGAATGTTAAGGGGCGCATTTCATGTATATTTACGTTCATGAAAATATTATATTTTTTATTATTTTATTCAAATATTTAGATGCCATTTCGTTAATTCGAGAATAAATAGCATGAATTAACCAACAAATAGACATGGCAATATGAAGATGCTTGATAAATCGCTACTTCCGCCTCAATCCTAACCGTAAGAGTAGCAAAAGCCCAATATTTAGGAAAACCTCATTTTTCATATCATATCAGTGTTTATAATCTCCATCCAATTCTCTGAATTTTCCGTCTTCGTTCTTCATCCTTTAATAGAAAAATGATTTTTGCATTTTATGGCCTCAAACCAGTTAATTACAATTAGATTCCAGATAGCGATATTCGGAAGTGTCCGCATTATAAGAGAGATTCACTGATTATAATTTTGATGATATTCTTTTTTTTTATTTTTGGTATCATAAATCAAAACAGATATTTGTGTAGATGTTTTATTGTGTGCGGGAAAATGCAACAGAAATTAACTCATCTTTCTATTGGTCATTTTATTGCATTTCGAGCAAGATGTTTATACGATGCCTCTGGAAATTTCTCTTGAGTTAAACTGTCCGAATTAGTCTTTGAAGGTTATGTCGAAATCGTTTTGATTGATTTTAACAATCATCATAGTATATTTCGGTCTGAAGTTTGAAGCGACGTTGCTCATCAACGGTATTTTTTCTTATGACTTTTCTTTTCTCCCCAATGAATATGTTAGTATTCAATGTATCCCTTCCCTATATATCTATTTAGGATTGGTGCGATCATAACGTCACAAAATATATTTCCCTGGTAACTATAAGCAACTTTTGGTTCTTTGCCATCACTGCTTGCTTCCGCGCACATTGTGCAATTTGATCGCTGTTCCTTTCTATTTAAATTCTCCTATGTCCTGCGACTATTAAGTTTACACTCTCGTATTTCATTATAATGCGTCTCAGATATTCCAGCAAGCATTTTCTTAATGATTTTTCCCTCTTCCTATCTTATATAGAACTTCCACGTTAATTACACTTTCTGTATAGTGTATTCTCAACATCTGTCTATAAATCTATATAATCGTCTTAATATATCGGGTGATGTTCTCATGTTTATCTATATTTTCATTCTCTTTCTGTTTACATCATTTTACAGGAAATTCACCCTGTACTAGGCTTGAGTGACAAGGTTACGTTAAGCTGGATAAGAGGGAAAGATAACAGTTAACCCTACACAAGGACAGGTTAAGATTGTAATGATCGGGGAAACATCATCTTGGGAATTTCTTCCATAGTGCAGTGGTTCGTGGGTAGAAGCTGTTTGAGTGGAATTTACTTCTTGGTGATGAAATACGGACGGAATATTACTGGTTTTCTACTGTGCACATATCTGTCTGCCTTTCTCTATCTGTGGTCTGATGAAAAAGTGATTTTCTAACAAATATAATGTTCTAAAATGAAAATCTCCAGCTTTTTCTGGTTTGTACGACACTTGAATTTCAAAGTTTCATATTCATTTAGATTGATATTTTTACGATATTACTTCTGTTTGTGTATAGATTATTAGCTTGCAGTTCAAAATCCCTCTCATTTTTACAATTCCTATTATCCAATCATATGTTTGATTTATCTTAGCATTCTATTGTTTATTATATAAATTGTTTAGGTATAGGTAATTGCAATACCGGTCCTGGGTATGACGATAAACTATATCCGCGTCCTGGGTAAGAAGTTAAACTACGTCCAGCAGCAAGGCCTCTGATCAGGTGGTTTTGAGGAGTGTGGAACCACCTGTCTTAATTGTTGGTGTTTTCAAGTTTGCCCTGACACGGGGTGGTAGCACCTGTTAGGGTCCCAGCTATAGTCATATAGTTAACCCCTAAACTGGGGTAAAAACACTATGAAAGTGTAAAAATACGTTTTAATACCAGAAATACTTTGTAAACAAATTATTACCAGCAATAAAACTTTTGAAGAAAAAAAAATATTACCAGCAATACATTTTTTAAAAAAATATTACAACAATGTTTTTAAAAAATAAATATTACTAGTAATACATTTTTGAAAAAAAAATACCAACTATACATTTCTGAGGAAAAATATTTCCAGCAATTCATTTTTGAAAAAAAAACATCAATACAGTTTTGAAGCAAAACTATTACCAGAAATAGTTTTCTGACAAAAAAAAAAATATATTAGCAGCAATAAAAATTGTCGGCATTAAATAAGCCACTGAGGTTGCTATGCTGTAAGACAAACCAAACCAAACTAATTGTAATACATAGCAGTGCCCTCTGAAGGTCTATATAGGTGTTTCCCAACCTATAACCACATAGCCAAAATTGACCATGGAAAACTTCAGATACGCCACGGAAATGTTATATTTTTTACTGGGCCACCAGGATAATATACAGGCCACAGATTATAGAACACAAAATGGAAGTAATTTCATGCACTATAATAATTTCATGGTTCACAGAAAAATTCTGGACTCAAAGTAAGACATGAGTTAAAAACCAAAAGTTTAGGAACCACTGGTCTATATCATCCCCAAACTCTTCAAAACTATACAAATAACAAACCACTTAATTCTTTCAGTTGACATATCACCGGACCAAACATTGTTTCCATCGATTGTGTCTAATTGTCGCGTCGAAGCTGATATGGATCTTGACGAATTAGTTGCGGCTTTCCTCATAAAATCCCCATTTACGCATTCCTCTTCGATTTCTCTCTAACGTTAAGAGTTTTTAAATTATCTTTCTCATCTGGCGTAAATTAGAGTTTTCTCATTTGAACCCGGAGATGGTTACAACCCCAACCCTACCGCCAAACCGAAGTAATCACCATTTTGGCACAGATGTGATACGTAGACTTTGATAAAAATATTGCAACTCTGATTACTGCTTAACTTCCAGTCCAATCCTAGCCCAACCAAATGCAGCATCTGGACAAGGACTCGACATTGGCAATCCTTACAAACGCAGTTCGTCATTTTTTGCTGTGTCTTTCATCTTATTTTTTATGTCATCTATTTCAGGACATAGGCGACCATGATACTTCACATATACTATATTTACAGTGAGGTTCATTATGTAGAAGACCCGGGAGCCACTCGAGCTAGTTATAGCACGAGGAAGTTTATGCCGATAGGAGGTTAAGATAACATTTAACCATAGACTTGAACAGGTTAAAATTGTTTTGATCGGGGAATCATCGTCTTTCTTGGTAGTGGGTTGCAGAGAAGTCGTTCGCGGGAAATAGCTGTTAGAATGGAACTTAATTCACACCAATGGAATACGGAGAGAGTGTGGGTGGGTAGCTAAGATGTAAGTGGCCTAGCTGGTCCTGGCTGTGAAGGATATATTTGGCGGAACTAAGGAATGCCTTTTGTTCGAGCACTTTCCATGATAGCGGTAGAACCGTGAGAGCCATGCTACATCCCGTCTGTGATAGGTTGGCAACTGAGAAATAATTTGTCATCTATAAGGTCTCTGAGGCGCTTCTGGATTCTATCGAGACGGGAAAGAGAAGACCAGGCAGCTCTCGCCAAAATATGACAACTGTACTCCTTTTTAAGCTCTAGAAATTGTACAGGATTGCACAAGGAGTCATTTACTAGCGCGGTATAGAGAACCGGCCATTTTTCTTACATCTTTAGCCATGGATCGTAGGTACGAGTCCCACTCGAGGTCACGAGTGATTTAAAGGCAAATATTTTCTCATTGCATGTAGCCTGCCTCAGTGGGCGATCTTTCTTCGCTGTTGGTAGTAGTTCGAGCCTGGATCGGCGATGATGGAATGTAGCTTGATTGGCTTTTGAGGCATTGAATGCAACCAGCCAATTTCCCCCACTGAGAATTTGGAGCAAGATCAGATAAGAGATCAGCCGACATCTTTGACAATCACGAGTTCTGGAAGTTCACCCTTAAATCGTCATATCATCGGCATAGATATTCACAAATGATCTCTGTAGATTCTTGGGCAGATATTTTATGCAAAGTAAAAATAGGGTTGGTCCGAGTAGTGACCACTGGGGACGTCTGAGTTGATAGCTAGTGCTTCAGAAGACTGGTTGTTAACAACTACTGTCAGGAACAACTACTCTTAGGAAGTACTTTATAATTAAGAAAAAAACTTCCTGTGTTTCTGTAGCTGGAGAGATTGAGCAGGGAACGGTTGTGCAACATCTTTTCAAATGTCTTCTTAATATTTAATGATGTGTGCATTCAGGAATATTTGTCATCAAGAGCTTCACTAATTCTGGGAGTAATTGTAGTTAGGATACCAGGAGTGGATCGAGGCGATCGAAACCCGTAATTCTCGTCGCTTTCTTAATGTCACTGTTTTCGTACTGTAATGAAAATATTACTAAGATTGTGGTCAATGTGACGTGGGTAGGTGGGACGGGGGTGACCATTGTCATCTACTGTTGAACTCGTTGAAAAGATCGAGGGGAACAATTTCGCCTTATCTCTCAAGGAAGATATGACCTCGGGATCATTTATGATAGTTGGCACATCCACAATTTGGTTGGTGTTCTTCCAGAATTCTTGGGATTCAATTTTTGTGTCAGGCTACTCTCTTTGCTGTTCAAAAGTTTGGATAATTGTCGATTAATATAGTAGCCATTTATAAGGTCTTAATCTAAATTAATGTAATAAATGCTGAGTAGTTTTATCCTATATTGTGTAATACTTGCAAGAAATTAGACATCGACTTAATTTAATCGACTTTAATACAGACCTGTTCAGAATATATTTTAGGTCTGTTATTTGTTTCCATTAATTTAAACGTTTTTTATTTTTAAGTTGTATGTTCGTATCACATTTTTCTTCTCATTGTGTTGAATATCGAGTTTTATACAATTCCATGCTGGTTCAAAAGTGTTCTTATTGAACTCTGTTCAGAGATGTCTAGGGTCAGACGACTTGACAGGCCTGTGTTGGGCTGTCCAACGTAATTATTTCGGAATTTGTTTTCCTCGGGAATGCCAGTCCCTATGGGGCATTTATGTTCATAAATAATGTTGATCTTATATAATTTTGATTTAGACAGCAAGCTGAGATGCTGTTATTATGGGTGGAGGTGTTTCATTTTTTTATAATAGATAGAAATTTGATATTTTTATTTTGTTCAAATGGAATGTTGAATTTTTATATTTCTTAATAATTCCTCCTGTTTCTTGTTTTTGTATTAGGCACACACACACAAAGAAACACATATTCTCTCACACACATATATGTACGTATGTATATATATATATATATATATATATATATATATATACGTATGTATGTGATAAAACACACACACACACACACACACGCTGAGACACGGGTTCGAATCTCACCATGGTCCATTTATCAGTAAGGCGACTTCCTCATGTCATCGGAGTGGATCGAGTTCGATCCCAGTGCACGGCGTCTTTGGAAAATGTATGAAAACCATACCAAGTGTTGACACAAGCCTTGTGAGTGAAATTGGGTAGAATAACTCTTGTGGTCCATCGATAGCTGTGTTAGCACGGAGCTACAATGCATCGTGAACGTAGGCTCAAGTGTGGTGGCCTTTGTCAAATTGTTTGATCACGCTAGATAACACGCTCTCTTCCAGAATCTCTAACCAAGGTCTGTTTAGCATAGTTGCAGCATAAACCACAGGTGGGCTCTGTGGGTGTTGAGCAAACACAAATGTACAGAGCGAGCATCTGCAATAGGGATTAGCTACCCGCCTTAGTAGATGGATATCCTCGATACAAGTTACTAGCTATATATATATATATATATATATATATATATATATATATACCCTCTGGATTTCAGTTTTGATATCTGATTTTTATTAGAAATTTTCACAATACGTTCGATGGTGATGTGCGATTTTATTAAGTAACTCGAGGGGAATCATCATATTGCAAAAAATATATATGTAACATTTTATTTATGGACAATTATTATTTTATTTTAATTTCAGAAATATAAGATCACATAATTGAAACAAGATTCTGTAAAGATTTTGAGAAATGGAAGCACAATTTTGTCAATTGAAAAAAATGTTAAACAAAATTCACAAAGTAATTACACAAATCATTAATATTAATTATGCTATAAAAAGAGATTTAAAAAATTGAGTAATAAACAAGAAATAAAATTGACCAGCAATTAAATAATTGAAGAATTTATTGTTGTTACTGTAAACAGACTAAGAATATTGCAAATGTTGACGAAAGTTACAAAGCAGAAAAATTACACAGAAACTATAAACAAGAGGAAAATTTACCTTTAGTTGAAATTTCAATTTAAATTTTAAATGATGAATGGAGAGCTATATTGGTTGGATCTACGTTTGGGATGGAATTTAGAGCTTTTATGGAAATAAATCAGCACAATTATAAATTGTTAACTTGAGTTTTTCCTTTCTTGAAAGAGAATTTGATTTTTGTTTAAGATCCTTCTTATCCCTACTATTAATACTTATGCAATCAGTATAACCTTACCCACATCTTCAGTACATTGGCCTCTGCAGGAAAATGATAATTGTTTTCTCTTAGTAGTTTCGTTTGTGATGTAATTTTGAATGCTCAAATGTCCAGAGCCCCCTGTCTTCACTACTGTGCTTCTATATGCGCAGTGCATACTCTCGGAAAGATTAAACCGTCTAGGTCATTCATTTCATTCTTATCGTATATCTGATGTGGTAGGAAATTTTTCTGTATTAGTGTCGTCGCTAGACATAAAGGATTTTGTGAAATAGTTCCTATATCAGATCTAGACTTTCAATTGAGTCAGAGTTTGGTGACATATAGAACCTCATTTTTCTAATTCCAAGGACAAAAACAAACATAGTTTGAGAGACTTTTACTTAACGACGAGAGCCGCCTAGTTAGTAGCATGCTAATTAGTACATTTACCATAATATCTTTTTGCCAAAATCAAATTGAGATACCTCTGTATATGTGTGGGTTTTGAGGACTATATTTTGTCTCCATGATGCATAAATGCATGATAAACCACACTTTTGGGGATGCGTTTAGTATGGTCAATTAGTGTGTCATTTTGAACTCGGGTTTATTACAGTATTCTGATCTTAATCATTCATTTTATTAGCACATCGAACATATTTCGTAATATATCAAATATTACTGCTTTCCTATATAATTTTCACATCGATCCATTGACATTATCTTTGTGTCGTAACGACTTTTTCAGGAAAGTATTTTGTTTCATATTTAAGTTTTACCATTTTATAAAATGTATCAATCTTCCTGTATTTATCTTAACTAACATGCTCATAGATTTATATAGTTTACGTAAAGTATACACATACATTGTTTTCTATATATTCATATGTTCTCGTCCAATTCTGTTTTATTCGAGTGAATTATATTATCCAGGACCTTCCACAGTTGTAATTTAAATTTCCAGTTATTTTAATTTGAGAATTTGGGAAGTGTACATTTTATTCAAAATTTTGTGGATAACACTATACCTGATGCTTCGCAACTTATTTTTTTCCAGAATTATGGCTTGATTTTTACGTTTCGCACTATCGTCTAGCAAGAGTCACACTCAGAAACTGTTTCTGGAATATAATGCCCTTTACACTTTCTTTAATATTTCTCCTGAGAAGTCCCAGAACCAATTTCGTACTACAGTCGGGTTCTTTACTGTTAATTTATGATTAAATGAAATATGGAAATATATGAATACATCTCCACTTCCAGGTACGAGTTTAATATTTGAGATTCTTTCTGGAAAATTCATTCTTACTGTCAAAAAATTGTTTATCAATATTACTTCGCAAAAATGATTAATCTTACACTATAGTATAGGTTTCTTCTTTAAAAAATCTAACAAAAGATTGATAAGATGTAATAAAAGAAATCAATCCCTTCTAAGAGATTAAATCGGATTAAAGTGATTTAGCATTAGCTAAATCCTTTTTAGGTATAGTTTTATGAGTTAGGCGAAAAATATCACATCTTTCGTTCCATTGAAATATCCAACTAGGAATTGCCACGGCTATTTTTTTAAAAGATAGTGTATTTCTCCTTTTGCCGTCTCTGCTTTCTCAAATTCATTGTTTTGCTTCTTCTAGACTTAGTGAAAACCAATGCTAGAGAGTATCTAACTCTTTCCATTCTAGAAGCTGGGTGAAGAGTAGCGATACATGTCCTGAGGGTGTAAGAACGAAGTGAAGACTAAAGGATTCATACGGAATTCGAAATCATCACGCTCATACAAATTTTCACTATGTTATCATTCTATCCACACCTAATAACATTTAATTTTATAAGAATACCGTTTACAAATATCGTAAATTCTGGACCTTATATTTTTTATGAATAACAACAGCACGAATTTCTTTTATATTTTTTGCATAATAATCATTAAATACAATATCACATAATTTATTATTGCTTTCAAAATCAAAATTCTTACTGCAATCTTCAAAATTATTATTAGACAGTATCTGATATTGTTTTAATACGATCGCACGCTCCTTTCACCTGGGGAAAATACATATATATATATACATACATATATATATACATACATACATATATATATACATACATATATACATACATACATATATATATATATATATACATACATATATATATATATATATATATATATACATACATACATACATATATATACATCCCATATATATATATATATATTCATATATATATATATATATATATATATCTCGAACTTCCCGGAAAAGACACCGAATTCTAACTTCTTTTGTAAAGTTGAATCATAACCTGCCTTTCACCAATGTTTAAAAAATCGAAATATCTCAAAATAAAATAAAATAAATGATAAAATACGTGTAAATAAAACGCATATATTAAATGGAGAGTTTCGAATGGCTTCCCCCTGCAAAAAAGCCCCTAAGACATTCACATCGTCAGATCCTTGTAACAAATTAGCGGTTAAATATACAAGCCATAAAGTATTTCACCTTTGGGCATCTGTCGGTAATTTTTTGAAATACAATTTAAGGGAAAAACGAAGCCATTTAAATATTTTGTCTCTTACAGAAACCAAATTTATATTCGTTTTCTTTATTCCCTGTCGTTCTATGAAAAAAAGTGTAAGTTTGTTATTTTTGATTTATATGCTTTTAAAAGTGAATTATGGTTCTAGGTTTAAATGTTGATATTCCCTGTCGTAAAATAGGGGTTATTTAGCGTTCCTTGCAGAATAATACGGCGGTATTTTAGTTTACTTCTTATTTTGTACTCGACACGTACAGGAGTGAATTCATCTGTAGTTAGTAAATACTATAAATATCAATGCGGGAATAAATATGTATTCAGAAGTTGCATGATTTTTTGAAAATAATGAATACTATTTTATTGCTTATCAATGTGTAATTGCCAATATCCTGAATAATGATTATTATAATTTTAAATTATTTTATTTCATGTTGATTATATATTTCTATTTTTTTAATATTTGGTTCTAATTTATCGGCAAAATATTCATTCATGCAATACTTTTATTTGAGTAGTACCCGTGTATAATGATGACTTTAGAAATATTTAATCAACACGTTCGCTTAAGATGAAAATATCAGTTTACTTTTCCATGCATTATAATATCGCTACCTGGACGTTGGATTGTAATCAAAGTTTAATTTATATATTTCCTCTTCTCAAATCTACCGCCCGACCGCATACCTGTATTCACTTCTGCCAGAACTCTGAGGTAATATTTCGTGAGTCTCCTCCTTTTAATTAGGTCCTCAGGCAGAAATAACCAACTGTAAAAATCACAGACCCAAGAATTGATTTCACTTCCATACACAAGGTGCGTCTTCAGATTAAATTTTAGTTCATATAAAGAGGTACGCGTTGAACTGACCAAGTTCATTTATCACTATTCAGAAAGTCGTTAAATATTGGATCGGAATATATAGTTCTCTCTCTCTTCCTCTCTCTATATATATATATATATATATAGTAAGCGTTATTTATAAATCAGTGTATTTCTTTATTTATATCTACCTGCCTGCCTGAATATTCGAGAAATCTTGTTAGAAACATATCCGCACCCCCTCGACAGGATTCGAATTTGCGTCCCCTAAGTGAAAACCTCATTAGATCTAATGTGCCTTAGATTATTCGGCCAGATAGGACCTTATATATATATATATTGGATATTCGTTTTCCGAGCACAAACATCTGCTGTTGTCGGAAACCAATATATGTTGCAGACGAATGAATTCTCAGGCACATTTATAGATGTTAACGCCCACAGAGCCGACCTATGATGAATATTGCAACTCTTTTGAGCGGGAATACCGCCTAGTCCGGAATGATAAGCAGTTTGAACAACTGAAGTACGCCGCTCATACATACTAACTTTCGAAAAGATTCATATGTTCAATGTCACTCACTAGTTTTGGGTTTTTAGGCATTTTCTAATTTTACCATACGCTTTGATCGCTTCGCTAGATTGATAACATAATTTCACTTTCCTCTCATAGTGTGATCCGAAACATTTAGCCAGACACCGACATATGTTTATAGATGCGTTTATGTATGAAAATTTAAGTAAAAATCAGACAAGATACTACATTCTAAATATAGTAAAATTATTTTTGCTGTGCAAACATCATATTTTTTTACTTGCATGTGTTAAAATCACTTAGGCATCCTCGGCGAGAATTGTCCAAAAATAACAGAGAATAATAAAGATTTGAATCTACCATGAAGTATATTTCGTTCAGTGCACTAAACCTCAATGTACAATAAGAAAAAAAAAAAAAAATTGAATATTTTGCATTCATTTTAAAACCCATTCTTACATGTTTGTATTAAGGGAGATAATGATATAACAATGTTTATATGGCAGAACAATGATATAAAAATTAATGTCTTCATTAAGAATGTTAAAATCGAAATTTAATTGAATTTTGCATTTTATCATTTCTCTCGAAATGTATTTAAGTCAACAGGAAATATCAGAACAATGATTGGATGTGGAGGAAGACGCGAAACATTTATCTAAACAATTCTATTACTCGTATATTAGTCATATGCATTTATTAGAACACAAGAGATTTTGATAAATCACACTTATTCAAAACAGCTAAAGAATTAATGCACATCGATACGCAGACATGCATGAAGATTTGGATTGTAAGCCCAAATGACCACTGCCATGTCTGGTGAATGAAAAAAAGAACATTTTTGTTCCATTATAATGGTATCATTCATGTTCAAATATGACGCTGTTGCAGTTGAATCAATTGAATTATTTTTATAGAGAATACATTTGTTGCTTGAATGAAGATTTATTTAGGAAAGGATTTGAAAACGTTGTGCCGTTTTGGAAAAAGGTAACGACCGTGGAGAAATGTTTGTATATATAAATAACTTTATTTTATATAAATACAATATTTGTTTTTTTTTTTTTTTTGTTTGCTTTATTATTTATAAAACAGTTTGTTTTTCTCGATCAAGGAGGAGTCATGAATGGCTCAAAATGTGAAACCAACTGTTAAAGCTCAGAAGACAACGCAGGAAGCAGAGCAATAATAGAACTCTATTCAACATTCTAGCTTCGTCTGTTATGCTTGCAGAAGTGTGTGCCATGCAAAGCTGAGACTGTTAAGACACTGCTGAGCCTGTTCACAAAAGGACATAATTTTTGCTCAGAGGGGGTGCTGCCATCATTAGGTAAGATAAACAGGTTGATGCTTAAACTATTACCATATTACGGCCAAGAAATTTAATAAGATATTTAGATTAATCATTGAAATAACGTATAAAATTCACTCTTAAAACAATTCGGCCAAATCTAAGATGATAATGAAAATTTTGATGTTGAATACCGTATGTGACAAGTAAATAAGCCACTAAATAAAATATATATACCGTTTGTTAGCTCAGACTAATTCAGCTAACAGGTGTGATTTTGAAAGATACATGTCCTGGCGAGGTCAGATGGGCCAGATGCCGTGTCGCCTCAATGATTTTGGAAGTGGCTGTCTTCAAGTCTACGATGATTTTTGTGACTCACTGTATGGACATTGAAAATTATTATTGTTGAAGGAAGCGCAGATGTCACATGTATATGATCACGTTTTTCATCAAATAAAAATGGCTATATAGGATTAATAGATTTATTTTTGTTTCTTACAGAGTTCTTGTTGCGAAAATTAACGTCAGAGGATATGATATATCCAATTTACTGTCACTTAGCATTGTTTAGAGATTTGTCACATATGGCATTTTGAAGTATGGCTCTCAAGACAGAGTTTTACTGTTTTTCAATAAACCATCACTACTTATACAAATCACTATTACGTATTTAGCCCAGAAGTTATCAATCAAAGAA
The DNA here is from genome assembly GCA_903632075.3 of Acanthosepion pharaonis. Lineage (NCBI taxonomy): Eukaryota > Metazoa > Mollusca > Cephalopoda > Sepiida > Sepiidae > Acanthosepion > Acanthosepion pharaonis. The sequence continues at coordinate 1,298,693 of CAHIKZ030002201.1, forward strand.
TTACAATTTGTATTAAACAATCGATACTTTTAAAAATTGCAGGTTTATATTACCGTTATACTGTATGAAACATGGCAATCAAGCACCTTGCGGACTCGGGCTAAACAACAAGGGACGGTGGAGTTTGGCCTTCTTAACATGCGACATGCAGACCCACCGGTGTGTGTGGACACGCCCTGGTGACCATGAACCAAACCCCAGCTATGGGTTAACTAGCTCCACTGCCCTGTGGAAATCTTCGGGAGAAGAAAAGGCTAAGGAGTAAACCCTACACAAATCCGGAATGGAGCCCCTAAGGCGGATGGACGGCACTTTGTACTACCTTCCGGCGACTCCTGCAGCCGCGCTGGTACCAAACTGCATTGGTTCATCCTGTCCTTTGGACTTTGCTATCAAGGCCGAGTAGGGGAACTAGACATCCAGGCAGCCCTATTTCTCTATATCCCGCCCAGGCTCGTAGCGCACTGGAGAGGACACTCCAGCGACGTCACAAGACATGTGCTACTCCATCGTCTCTCGAAACGGTCGGATGCCAAACGGAACGAACGATACTATATGAAAGCTGACATCGACACAGTGATTTTTATTACTGATGATTGTATAACATTATTGTATATCTATATAATTATACCTCGTCTTCATATTGGAAAATTTATGAAAATGTCAAACAAAATGACTTAACAGATATTTGCGTGAAGTGGGACAAGTGTCTGGGTAAGTATATTAAGTATTAAAATTATTTCATTCCGAATTGAAAGATGAATTTCCAGAGGTTATACTGAGAGTTAAGGTAAGCTATTTGCTGAAGTAATTTTGGGGCTGGTCTAGAAGATTTAATTTTTAAAAAACATTCAGACAATTCTTCATATTCTGGCAAGATGACTGTTGTTCACCTCTGAATATGGTTTTCATAGAAAACAAAGCAATGGAACTCTCCCCAAATAATTCAGATATAAATCATTTAAATCTTCTGGTCCAGAATGAAAAGGAGTATATGCTAGAATAGAAAACATGGCAAATAAAAACTTATCTGAAACATAATAAAGGCAGTTGCATATAATGTTAAAATTGGAGAAGGATACGGAACTTTTATTGCCATAAAAAAGGTAACAAATATAATTTATTCCGATGTATTGTACATTGTTTTAATCAAATATATGAGCGTTTGGTTTATTTTTTGCATATACTTGTGAATTAATTTGTTTGCATAATAATATTTACAAAATAAGTTCCAATGAGCATTTCTAATAGTTATACGTCCCAAATCCAAAGTTGGCTTCTTTAATGCGTCGACTTAAGAATTATATTCAAATTTTGATACGAATATTTCCATTCATAATAGATTCTGCTGTGTGCGGTTTTAGGAGTCCAAAGTTCGAAGTGCAAATTAGAGATGCCAATATCAAACAAGTGCGGAAATTTGAATATCTGGGAAGTTTTTTTTTTTTTTAACAAAGGGCGAAAAGCATGGCATAGAAATTCGAAGACATATCGGCATAGCCAAAAAACCATTCCAAAAGCTGAGTACTAAAAAATAGAAAACTTTCGCTAGAAACAAGTAAAAGGAGTACTAAACTGCTACGTAATATTTCTCTTCTTGCATGACAGGGAGTGCCCTCAAAGATCAAAAGGAGACTTGAATGTGGATCTAAAGAAGGAATATTGTATACCGAACATGTAAGCAACAACAGAGATTTGGAGCAAATGGAAACAAAAAGGAAATGAATACTTAACATCAAGATGAGACAATTGAGTTTTCTTGGTAAATAATGAGGAAGGAGGGTTTGGCAAATCTAATACTCACTGAAAGGGAATGAGGGGCAGATGAAAACAGCGTATAATATACTTAGAGAGAATGATGAAATGTTTGACAAATCAGGGAATTATAGGGCACATAATCAGGAAATTGTTCCTGGAAAATTTGGTTCTCAAATGACATACTGAACGCAAAAGCGTTAGACGAAAACAGCGCATGACCTACCTAACGAGCATGTGAAAATGGTTGTCAAAACAGGGTTTAGGAGAGAGATCAAAAACATTGGTTCTGAAGGGATATGGCTTATAGAATGAGAGGGTGTAAATGAATAGAGGGGGAAGTGAAGATACCCGCGAAAATAAACGCTTGTTAAAAGAATTCAAAAGAAAGTCCAAGTAGCTATTAACAGTCTTCTTCAGTTCTTCTTATTGTTTGCATGTGTTGTGTTGTATATATGCGTCTGTATGTACCCGTATCTATGTGTTTATGTTTATATGATGGGTTGGGTTGTGGTTCAATATATCACTATGGATTTTGAGATGTCTTTTATATACAGAAGTAAAGAATCTCTTTCTTCTTTATTTTATCAGTTCCTATATATATATATATATATATATATATATTATTGCTCCAAACATTGCATATTATAGAATTACCGACCCTCCTTGTGTGCTGAATTTATTTTATATAGCAGAGACAGTGTCGCAAATGAATGTAATAAATAAACAAGCAAATATTTTTTAGAATTACACCCCTATTGTTCGACCAGTATTGGTGTGTAATCACCCAACATGGCACCCCCTGTTAAGAAACCAGTGGAGCATTGCAGCCGTGGCCAGCAAAGCAGTACAGCCTATATAAATGGAAAGAAGAAGAATAACGAACAAGTAAAATTGGTTATTGCTATTCGTTTTTCGTTCTTTGCTAATTCTAGAATGAAATATTGTCGTATTAGAGACGAAATGAATCTAATTTGACTGAGTGCTGAGAGAAAGACATTAGACGCATTTTATGTTGGTCATATATCATTGTTTATTGAAGGAAGGGATGGATAAATTTCAATGTGACGACGAAATCACGGGTTAGAAGAAGGCAAGAAAGAGTGATAGAATGGGAGAAAACGAAAAAGAAAAAAAAGAGAAGCAATGAATATTCGGTGGAAGGTAGGATAGTTTCAAAAGAGAGAGAATGAAATATAGTGAAAGAAGGAAAGACGAATTGGAGAAAAGAGAAAATACATAAAAAAATGGCGAATAAAAGACAAAAAGAACATGCTTTATAAAAAGAAAGAAAAAGAATGAATTTGAGATAAAGCGAAAGGAAGAAAAAAATAAGAAAAAAGAAAAGATGAACAATAAATGAGAACGAAGAATATAAAGGGCATTAAAATGAAAAGAGAAAGATTTTATGAGTTACAAATAGTGGTTTTAAAAAATACAGTAACTCAGAAATGTATCTGAAAGATAAAATAGCCGTTGTTTAAATGCAGGGAAAAGAAAATAAGCAGATGAAAAGAAAAAAAAAGAACGAACAAGAAAAATGTAAATAGAGTATATTAAAAGAAAGGGGAGATTATCAAATGCATAAATGAATAAAAAAAATGAATAAAAGAGATGGAGTGGCTGAATAATATAAACCAGAATGACAGGTAAAAAAAAGGAACGAAACGGAAAATTAAAACAATGACAGGGAGAAAGAAATAATTTAAATTGATGAATAACATTACTATTATTATTATTATTATTTAGAATGACGGATATTACAGAGAAAGAAAGGATAAAAGAAGGAAGGAATTAGAAATATGAACGACAGATAGCTGGTAAGAGGATAATATACATTAAAAAGAAAGGCAGCAAGAAATAAAGCAAAGACAAAGAAGATGAAAAAAAAGACAGAAAGAAATATAGAAAGATAGACAAAGGATAGAAAGAAAAAGAAAATTTAGCAAGGAAGTAGAAAAGAAATATAAACAGAGGCTCCAAACTTAAAATAATAAAAAAAAAGATGGCAGGAATAAAGTAATAAAGAGGAGAAATAGTAAACATGAAGGAAGGTACTGTTTCAATAAAAATCGAAAAGATAGGACAAGCGTAAGAAAAAAAAAACATGTGAGAATGAGTATTGATTTAATAGAAAGAATAAAGTAATGACTCAAAGAAAGAAAGAAAGAAAGACAGAACAGAAAAAAGGACGCTTGGTAAATAAGAACGAAATAGGAAATTTTCAAAGAACATGAAGAAAAACCGATGAGAATAACCAAAATACAATGAAAGAAAGAAAACAGGAATGAAGGAACGAACGAAAAAAATGAAAGTTAAAAAAGAAAAAGAATAAAAGATATTAGCATGCAAAAAAATGTAAAACATCAAAAGAAAAAGAAAAAGAAGTTTAAAAATAGAGAAAGAAGGCACCCGAAAAGAATTTATTGATTCAAAGGAAATAAAGAAAAAAAAATATGCAAAGAAAGAAAAGTTTTGTGATTCAAAGTTAGCAAAACAAAAAATGAATTTACACAATAAAAAATTACTATAACGAAGAACAAAACTGCATTAGGTGGCTGAGTTAGTAGGAAAGGATGAAGCCGTATGATTAACTGGCCTGAGTGCGGCTATTAATCTCACCGAAAGCAAGAGAATTGTGACAGAAAATTATAATAAAACAGAAAAATCAATTATGCTTCATCAAGTTAGAATAAAAGGCGAAACATACGTGGAATTACCCCCGGGGCACAGACAGTTTTTCCTTAGGTCTCTAAATGGACTCCCTCCACCATCAACAATCTTTAGGCGGAAATAGTGGGCATTGGCTTAGTGTCCTGCATTATTTCCTCATGTCCATTGCAATTGAACGGCCATTTATTTTGTTTCATTTTGAAGTTTCAATTTTGTTCCATTCTCTTCTTTTCCGTTGTGCAACAATGGATGTTTATTTATTGTTTGGTTCCAAAATGCTCTGAGTTAATTCGTATGAGGTGAGGTGTTTTATTTGCTATTTTTCTGTTGAATTTGGGTCCTTTCTCTTTTATATCAAGTACAGAAAGCAATATTGAATAGTACTGTAATTAGAGGAGAAAGATATAAGCCTATTGGCAGGCACTTAAAAGCCAAGATAACGGAGAATCTACCTTTGTTTGTATGGGCCAACTGAACCATTATATAGTGCGATTATCTCAAAAATGAAACGGGGATAAACAGAAAATCTAAGATAAATAGACAGATAGATAGTGATACAAATATGATATATACATATATATATATATATATATATATATATATATATATATATATATATATATAATTTGTGTATGTAGGCAGCAATACTTCTTTCATGCACATTTATTTCAAAACGACAGACAAGGTGCTTTTATTTAGGTTTTTATACAATTGCTCATGCGATCTAATATTTGTTTTCTTTTCAGGTGAAACATTATATAAAAAACTGTCCGAATGTTATTTTTATCCGAGCGCTTTCGGCTATACATCTAGCCATTTTCAAGGATTATATTTTAACTGTTAAAATTAGAAATAGTTTGTTGTATGTTTTATAAAATGTTTTCCATTTTTCAAAACACGGTCAAGATATTAGGTCCATGTTCAAAGTTAATATTATTAAGTGTTGGTTTGTTTGTTTTTACTAATAAGGTTTCCATTATTTTTAGCGTTTTTTTGGTATGTAGATGATGCTATTATATTAATGTTGTCAACTAGTATGTTATCAATAGCGTCCGCTAGGTCTCCATGGATATTTAAATGAGATCTATTGTCAGAAAGGTGTAGAGTGAGTCTTCGTGTCAAACATGTTGTAGTGTAGCCTATATGATTATTTACGAATTTTGATTGATGAGGAATACAATTCCTTAATTGACATTTGAATTCTAAATAATATTTGCCCTATTTAATTTTGTTCTAGGAGGTAAATTATTTATTTTAACTATAAGTTAGAGGTTTTAATTTTTTTGTAATAATAATTACATTAAAGGACAGACTGATAATACTCCATCCAAACCTCAAAGATCTTCTCAAGGGAGAAGGTCTAAAAGATTATATTCCACGTAACAGAAACAAGAACATTCCCCAAAAACTCAGAATTGCTGCTACAGAATTAAAAAGCAACCCTTAATATTGTCATTAAGAATCTGATAAATCCAATATGTTTCATGTGCATCTATATCAATGTTGTACTATTTTAGCTCCAATGGGACCAGAGCTTTTTTTTCTCTCTGGTGCTGAGTTGTCCTGTAAATAGATAGATAGATACATAGATAAAGCTGGTGGGACTGAACTAAATAGATTGATAGAAAGATAGATTTGAAGAGACTGAGATAGATAGATAGATAACGAACAGTCTCACACACACATACATATATATATATATATATATATATATATATATATATATATATATATATATATAGAGAGAGAGAGAGAGAGAGAGAGAGATCAGGAGAGATGCAGACAGAATGTGAACAGACTTAGAGAGATAAATAGATAGATATATCTAGAGTGAAAAGACTAAATCTAAATAGATATATACATGCATACAAACATATGTAGAGACTGAGATATTGAACCGATATATATATATATATATATATCATATTTTTCTGATTTCTGTCATTATTATTTGAATAAGAATATTTTCTATCCACTAACTCGACACTATATCTATCTATCTATCTGTCTATCTATCTCTTCATATGTATGTGTGTTGAGGGATTCTCGCCTTTTTTTACACAAATAGACTCACCCAGTATATACATATACTACGGCTGCGTGAAGACGAGAGTAAGACGAGAGCAAGTCTGAAGAGTCGAGTCCAGAGTAAAAGGTTGTAGGTAACCGGAAGAGTGAGGGTGAGGTAACAGCATTGTTGGAGTCACAGTGAGCGAGCACGAGGATATTTAACTCACCCGGGAAGAACAAAAAAGACAAAATTCTCCCTCGTCAACTTGGCGACGAGTATATCGAACTCACCCGGGAAGAACAAAAAAATTCTCTCTCGTCGACCACAACAACTTTGGCGACGAGGAAATTCGAACTCACACAGGAAGAGTACAAAGAAAAATTCTCCCTTGCCGACCACAACTTGGTGACGAGAAATTGGGTCCTACACGGAAAGAAAAAAAGTCTCTCTTCTCACCACAACAGCTTGGGCGACAAGAAATTGCACTTCTTGGAGACTCAATAGAGAAAACTGCCGTTCTGTCAGGATCCACAACAACTGAGTAACAAAGAGTTACGAGGATTAAAATAAGGAAAATCGAGTGTTTCGTAAGCCTTTTATCATGGAGGATTTTAAAAGTATTTTAGTAGAACTTGTAAAATACTAAAATGAACAGCAAATACAACTTCAAGAAAGACAAAATAAACAGCAATTACTATTCCAAGAAAGAATGGAAAAATATTACTACAAACGCAGAAGAAAAATCATGGAAGGCAAATGCAAAATGAAGAAAGACAAATACAACTCCAGGAGCTAATTGTAAAAGTAGCGAGTAATACACAACAAAATATTGAAAAAGAGGCGACTTTTTCTCAAGACGCAGTATGGAACACGATAGAAATATTCAAATACTCCCTAGAAGAGGATAAAAATTTCGGGGACGTTTTCAGACGTCATGAAGACATCTTCAACATCGATTGAAGCAAAAAAGCTACGACAATTACTCAGAAAATTAGGAACGGATGAATACACAAAATTCGTGGATTACATTTAGCCAAAGAAGATTTAACGTTTGATGAAGCAGTTACATGCCTGACGGAGCTTTTCAGCCCGAAAACGTCACTCTTTCACAAAAGGTCGAAATGTCTTAACCTCGTAAAGGATGAAAATGGGGACAATTCCACGTTCGCCGCAATCGTGAATAAACATTGCGACGTTTTCAAGTGGGCAGAATTAACTCCAGACAATTTCAAGGGTCTTATTTTTGTACAAGGGTTAATCTCAGCAAAAGATACTGAAATGTGCAAAAGAATGCTTTCAAAACTGCAAAATGAACCTGGATTAACACTACAAAAACTACCGGAAGACTGCCAAAAATATCCTGAGCATAAAGAAAGACTCGGATGATATTGAGGAGTCAGGAGTATCACATATTCGTAAGTTAAACAAAAGTTTACGTTTTTCACACTCCCCGAAAAGAAAACAAAAACTCTATAATAATGAAAAAAGATTTTCACCCTCCCCAGAAAGAAAACGAAAATTCTATAATAATGAAAAAAGTACAACGTACAGGGCAAATAATGACGAAAATCAAAGTAAATATAAGCCCCCCCCCCACCATCTGCATGTTATCGATATGGAGAACTACACTGGAATAAGGATTGTCGTTTTAAATATAAAAACTCTCTTGCATGTGGAAAATGGGTCACAAGGCATACTAATGTAGGAACAAAAAATTTACTAGCAGAATAAGAGATACTAGAATGCATGATGAAGACAATACTAACATAAGGAAATATGTGGAACTTGAAATCTTAATATAAAATTGCAACTTGACACAGGTTCAGACCTGACGATAATTAACTTACAAACATGGAGAAAGCTTAATAGACCAACAATGTTACACACACAGAAAATTGCTAAGTCTGTTACAGGAAAGCGTATAAAATTCGAAGGAGAAGTAATCCTAAATGTAAAATTTCACTGGAAAACAAGAAAACTCAAAACATTCGTTATGAAGGATACAGAAAATCTGGTGGGCACAGACTGGATGCAAAAGTTCGACGTATGGGATCTACCTATCAGTTCTTTTTGTAAAAAGATAAAGTGCGAAACATCAGAAGTTATAAAACTAAAGGAAGAATTACATAATCAATTTCCAAAAGTATTTTCGAGCGGGTTGGGTCGGTGTAACAAATTTACAGCTAGAATTGAATTAAAAGAAAACGTCCAACCAGTATTTAAAAAGAAGAGAAACGTACCGTTTGCCACTATAGAAAAAATCGATAAAGAAATAGAAAGACTGGGATCCTGTCAAAATAGAGTTTAGTGAATGGGCAGCACCAGTTGTCTATGTAAAAAAGAAATCAGGGTAAATCTGTGTATGCGTAGATTTCTCAACGGTGTTAAACAAGGGTATAAAATACCATCATTACCCATTACCAAACCCGGAGAAAATATTCACCAAGCTTTACGGCGGCAAGATATTTTCCAAAATAGATTTAAGTAAGGATTATCTGCAGATCCCAGTACATGAAGAGAGTATGAAAATTCTATGCATTAATACACACAAAGGGCTGTACAAGTTCAACAGACTGCCATTTGGGGTAAAAGTTGCACCAGCAATTTTTCAGCAAATGATGGATACAATGCTCACGGGCCAGAATTTTGCGACCGCGTACTTGGACGACATCCTAATTAAAAGCGACGATGTTGAAGAGCATGCATCGCACATAAAAGAAGTTTTCAAAAGACTTCAGGACTTTGGGTTTAAAGTAAAAGAAAAAAAAATGATTTTTCTTACATGAAATCAAATACTTAGGGCATATAATTAATGAAAATGGTAGAAAGCCGGACCCAGACAGGACATTCGCAATAAAAAATATGCCGGAACCAAAAAATGTGGAATTACAAAGTTTTCTTGGCCTAGCAAATTACTAAAGCGAATTCCTCGAAAATATGCACAGACTGAGCACCCCCACCCTCAACGAATTTCTAAAAATAGAGAATAAATGGAATTGGACAGAAGAATGTCAGAAAATGTTTAAGGAGATAATAGAAAAATTAAAGTCGGAACTAACACTAACTCATTTCGATCCAAAAATAGAAATTATTATCGCGAGTGACGCGAGCTCTCACAGATGTGTGATGGCACAAAGAAACTGATAGCTCACGCATCGAGATCATTATTACCTGCGGAGAGGAACTACTCGCAGATTGAAAAGGAAGCACTAGGCATTATATTGGCCATAACTCGGTTGCACTGATATATATATGGAGGAGAGTTTACGCTTCAAACGGACCACAAGCCTCTTCTTACGATTTTGGGATCAAGAAAAGGACTAGCAATCTATACAGCAAACCGCTGGAAGATTCAGTAATAGCGGCTTTGCAAGCCGAAGGTGAAACCAGTAAAATGTTATGCAACACAGTAAAGGAACTACTTGTGACCCTGCTAGAGATAAGTGAAGCAGAAAAGGATGAACTTATTCAGAACAACAAGAAAATTTCGATTGATGTGCAGTCCTGTTTCTACAACTGATTAATTGTTCTAAAGACGGTGCTTAACATTATGGCAAAAGGCCAGTTTCCTATCAGCAGTAACAAGTTTGATCAATAAATGAATTTGAAGATATTGTGCAATCAATGACTTGCAACAATCGACATGTTGGCGATTATCTGGAAACAGGTTGTGCGGGAGACATTTCGCAACCACTGAAAACTTATTTCACGTTATATTTCTCATATGACTAACATTAAATTTCACACAGCCGAAGTGCCAGGTTTTACTGTAACAGTCTATAAATCTTCTTAATCGAGTCCTATTGAATTATTTCCTTTGGTTGGTCTTCTAGATGAAATTTCAGAGTTTTAATTGGGGAAAGCCATATCTTACAATATGTTTCGCTCAATGTATCAACCAATTAAATGCGCTGGATGTATTTTGCCGCTGCACTTACGTTGATAATTTCCTGAAACTTATAAAGTATAAACATTCTAATGTTTTCTTTCTTCAGACGAGCACAGAGGAAATTTCCGAAATATATTATAAATAATAAGAAAGAGAAACATCTTAATCCTTCATCGCTGCTATATTAACAACATAAGTAGACAGTCTATATTTCTGAGATGAGTATTGTAACTATTTAAACTGTTTACATTGCTCGGACTGTTGTTTTCAACTTTGTTCCTATATACACGATGTTTCGGCCGTTTTACTCTCCGGCCTCCTTCAGTTGAATGAAAGTTCGAACCGAACTCTTTATTTCATCCACCGGCGTAGATTGTTCTAGTTCCACGTGCCGTGCCGGAAAAAATAATAACAAAGGAATTCTCTGGTAAAAAGATGCAATCTGAGATATTAGGTCGATGACACCGCAAAATTAATACACTGATTTTTTCAAGGACACACTAAACAGTGGATAAAAGCGTTCGTTGAATTAAACAAGTGTCTTGACCCAATGTGTTGAGAGTTCAATACCTGGCTAATAGCTGATGTGAAGAATAGTGTTGAGTTAAAAAAAGATATACGTAAGAAGCATGCCACGTGGAACTAGAAATAAAGGATTCAAAATAAAGGGGACGAAATAACGTATTCGGTTCGAATTTTCAATCAACTGAAGAAAGCCGGGGTATACAACGGCCGAAACCTCGTTAATATGGCAACAAAGATGAGGACAACAGCTCGTATAATACGAGACAGATCATATTTATTTATTTATTTTTTTAAAATTGCTGGGTGGGTTTCTTTGTTTGATACTGACAATAAGGAGAGCAATTGTACTTTTACTATTTTCTTCACAATTAACATGAAAGAATACTATGGAATTTTCTAGAATTAGTAAAAGTCGTTGTCGAATAACAAATTATCAAATAATCATGGTGGTATATCGGTAATGAGTCTCGTCGTCGACATAACAATTCTGAATGCTGATTCCGAACGTACTTCACGATATCATGTTATGGCTCTCAAATATGTATATACGGAAAGATTCGCGAAAGATATCGTAATTGATATAGTGTCATCTATCGGTGACTGTACGCGTGACCGTAGATATATGCAAAATAGTCTCCAAGATTGTTTAATCTGGGAAGAGTTGCACAATATCAAAGCATGTCGTATGAATTGCAATTTTGAAATAACGAATATTCTGAAAGGGTAAAAATCATACATTGACAGACACCGCAACAGAAATACTAACGCATACATACATACATATAGGCATACTCATACATACATATTTTGCGTTGATTAATTTTAATGATAGGCTATTTCAATTTACGACTAATCCTTCTAAGAAAGAAGGCCATTCCCTCAGATATTGTACGAGGTACATTTCGGAAGAAATATTGTCCAAAACGTCGACTTTCTTAAGTCATCATCAGGTTAATTAGAGACAAATATTGATTTTCGTGAAAGTAGTGAGTGTTGTGACGTAGGCAAGGTAACATGTTTGCGGATAATTTTTTATATATACATTTGAGGATGAAGAGAATTAAGTTATATATTTGGTTTTATATAAAATATTAAAAAGATGGATCCATAGAGAGCTCAATGCATAGTATACAGATCAATGTGATATACATCAAGGAAAAGTTTAACGTTTAACGCATCATAGAAAACACGGTTATATATATATATATATATATATATATATATATATATATATATATATAAAGAAAGAAATATAAGGTATGCTATATTTATGAGATAAAGTGCCCAATATCAGACATAGGGCGTATATAAACATAAAGGTGAACGCTGAAGTCAATACTCAGACACGACAGGATGTTTCATGCTAGACGCAATCGTGACTGACGAATGCGTCTAATATGTCACTTAAATACAACTATATATATATATATATTAAATAAAACAAACGATTTTATGGTTCCATGTAATAAGGTATTTCACCACAACCTTTTTAAAGGACTACTACGAATCATCAGACTTTACTTCCAAACCTGTAAAGTAAAGTCTGATGATCTGCAGTCCTTTAAAAGGGCTGTGGTGAAATAATTTATTACATGGAACCTGAAAGTGATCTGTTTTTATATATATATATATATATATATATATATATATATTACAGGTGATCTATCCGCTGATATATAATCCGGTGGCTCCTAGTAATATTAATTTTAATTACAGAGAGCTCGATGTATTTGTTAATTTTACAGCAAAAAAAAAAAAAAAAAAAAAGAAGACAAAATAACCTGAACATGGTATAATCTATTTCAAGCATTTCTCTACGTTGTACTGACGTCCATTAGACATGGCACGTGGAACTGGAACAGTCTACCCCAGCGAGCGAAATTAAGCGTTCAGTTTGACATTCCAACGACCTGAAGAAGGTCGAAGCGTACTAGAGTTCGAATAATGTAAATAGTATACATAATACATCATCTCAGAAATATAGACAAACAAATGAATTAGTAAAATATTTTAATGAACAAAGCTATTGATTGTTTAGGTAAATGTTTAGATAAACAATCTAAAGTTCATCACAATGAATGCATATAGCTCATATATATGCACACATTTCCAGCTGGCTCCCAATCAGCGTAAATAAGGGATTCCGAAGTCATAACCTAAACTAACCCTAAGAATTTGCCTTAATCTTACACATCATTGTATATGTGAACGCATTTCTTAAATTTACCCTCTTCTGACACAAACACCCCGAAGTTTAGCACAGAGGCAATCGAACTCCTTATATTAACTTACCTTTTAAATTAATAATTGATTAGAGTAGAGTGATATTTGTATGGTCGTTCGCAAATATGGAATTAAATATCGTCTGCTTGCTCTAATACATTGTCATTGTGACAGAGTTATTCGAATTTATTACATAAATTTCTAATCTCTCTAATATGTTATTCTTCCTCAAAATTGGAATGCTTATGTTCAATTATATGCATAAACAATATGTAAATATTACAAATGCATTACTAAAAGTCATAAATTCTTCAAGTCCAAATATTTACCTAACAATCCTCAAACAGCTTAACAAAACAGTAGGTTTTAAATGCATGTGTCTCTACCACTGGTGTTTTGCTTGCAAACACCACCTAATTTCTTTCAGAAGGTTTTCTCAAACGCTTTGTAGAACAAGCTCGATGTTATGGAACAACATCAAACGAATAGTCAAGATTTTAAAAGAAGCATAGCAAATATAATTGAAACATTATTACATTATTTTTCCCTTTAAAGAAATAATAAAGGCTATTTGGGAATTTAGGTTTTAAAATTGTCAAATGAAATCGGTTTTTTATTTGAAATTATTTTCAAATGAACCCGGCAATGATTAAGGTCGATAGAACACAACAATAAAATTGTAATTGACCCCGGTCCCTAACAAAATGAACTGATTGCTCTAAAAACACTCGCTCGAACGATTGGAGAAAATGCCAACTATTGTGTTGAACTCTTTTGTGAACAATACCAAAACGTAATTAAAATTTGAATCGGTAGCATTTTATGTTTTGGGTGCTGTTCCGGTTGACAACACTGATCAAAATATTGCTTTTAAAATGTTTTCTTTTGAACATTTCACATCCAAAGGAAACATTGGTGTGAAATAGTAATATAGCATTCGATATCTCCCTACCCCACTTGCTCTAAATTCTTTAATTCATTCTTTCTTTCTTCCAATATATATATATATATATATATATATATATATATATATATATACATACATACATACAGGTAAAAAGATAGTTATGAAGAAATATAGTTTTAAGGTGTGCTATATTTATAGGATAAAGTGCTCAATATCAGAGATAGAGCGTCTGTAAATATAAAAGTGAGCATTGAAGTCAACACTCAGAAGCGATAGACTGTTTAATGGTAGTCTTGATTTCGATGTTCACCTTGAGATATATATATATATATATATATATATATATATATATATATATATATATATATATAATTGAAAATACATGTGGTCAGTTAAATCCGCTAACTTGGTTTCAACCTTTTCCTCAGGCGATTTTTTTAAATGACCACCTGACGTTTTTTTTTTTTTTTTTTTTTTTTTTTTTTAAACTAAAACACGCCATATTATTATTTTCAAAAATAAACAAACAAACGCAAGACGACGTTGGGTGTAATAAAAAGGCTGAATGAGGATGTGAATAATAATAATAATAATAATAATAATAATGCATAGTGGGGTGTTATATTACTTTATTATCCAGCCTCATATGTACTTAACAAAATTTGTCCGATATCTACGGAAAGATTTAAGATTTCGGCTTTCCGTTTTAAATGGATTTTGGGACCTGGAAATGTCTTAATCGCTAATTTTCCTGTTGGCAGGGTTTATAAATATGGGTGTGATTGTTGTACGGTTTTGATTTTTTTTAAATTTTCCACCTTAACACCGGATAAGTGGAGTTTTTCTTTTAAATTCCACACATGGTCAGATAGTTTGGTAGATTAGCTAAGATATACCAGCTTAAAAGACCTATGATTGTACCATGTAAGTTTAAAAGTACTTTCCGTACATCCTATGTATGTTTTATTTTGCCCATTAATATCTGTTTCTTCTGCTTTCTAAATTATTGTTTCTGATTTAATGGACATCTCTTATTATTTCTGCAGTTGCATAAGTTACTAGTGTTAATTTGCTGCACGTTAGATTTGAGAATTCTGGGGTTTTGTCTATTTGTTTTTGTTTCTAAAATACTAGTGCAACTGTAGCTTAATTTAACTGTTTTTATTGAATATCTTATATAATTTTGAATTTTTTGTGATGTGTTTACTAAGCAACTTGAGAAAAAATTCACCTATTTTAAATTTTACCTCTAAGTTAAAAGCGGCTTAAAACAATTAATAGTTTCTTTTGTTTGTTTTTCTCGAATTTTTTCGTATGTTAATTAATTTGTTGAGGTTTAAATTCTAATTTGATTTTGTGACCTTCTACCTTTAAGTTCTTCTCCTATACTTAACATTTGATGTATAATATATATATATATATATATATATATATATAATATGTATGCGTGTGTGTTTATATGTGTGTGTGTGCGTGTGTGTGTAATGACGTGAAATTAGCAATCTGATAACCGAGTTCGAATTCAAGTTTGGTTCGTTTACGTGCATGTTCATTTTGCAAAAATATGAATCCTCCCCTCCCCAAGCTAAGGATTAATTAGTAGGATGTTTGTAAGTATTACGATCGAATTTGTGGAAAAAATATTTTGCTATTTTTGTTCAAGTACTTGTCGACTTCCTCAGTCATTATCAAAACAGATGTAGTGTCTTTGTGATAATTATAATTCTTTTTTCTGTATCCTCGTTTGATTTTGGAAGCTATGCTTTTGCAATGGACTATCGTGATGCTATGTAAAACCATTTCAAACAACCAGCTTCGCAAAGAATACTTTTTTAATCAAGCTGATTCGAATACACACACACACACACATTTAACGATGAAAAATATTTTTTAAAAATTGATTTGCGGACACATTGGTTTGTATATTAATATTTTTTCTTTTATTATTTCAATCCATTTTTTTATTGTTAATTTTGGTCATTTCTTGTGTTGGTCAAACGGCCTCTTTCAAGCTGTTTTTTAAGAAAGAGGATGGGACATTCCTTACTTTGAAAACTCCTTCCTTGGTCTTTGTGTGTTAAGTGTATGTTATCTTATAGTTCTTTGCGAGTGCAATAAAAGTGTATATGGATATATGTTATTATGAGTGTGTGCATAAATGTGAGACACCAACATCTCTGCAAGCATGTATGTCTTGTGTGGGTGGGAAATGTGGGTAGGGCTTGACTTATATGGGTTATATATTAAATCTGTCTATGTTGTTACATTTGTGGTGAAGCTCGTCTGGACGAATTGTTCTGAGGTGCAAAATACATTTGTCCATTTGTCTTCGTGTTCCTCTCGTATTTTTCTAATGTTATCTTTTCTGTCCATTTCTATTTATTAAATTATAGTGAATTTAGCATGGCTTTTAAAATCATGTTTTTCTAGACGGTAAATGTTATTCTACATGTAATAAACTTTCGCGAGGAAAGATTCCGATAATTATTAATTCTCTAGTGAAAAGGCCATTCAAATTTGCAAACATATTGTTTCAGGCATAATGTACATTCTAATGAGTAAATTATATTATGACTTCTGAAATTAGAGTTGTGGTAGATTTTGAAAGTAGATTTCGTGACTGACCTAGTGAACGAATTGGTATGTTTAATGTGGCTACAACATAGGCTCTTTTGTTGTTAGGAAAATCCTGTACTTATTTTTGGTTTATTACGGGTTACCTTATATATATATATATGTGTGTTTCTATGTTATATATGTGTGTGTGGCTGTCTGTGAAAGTGTGTGTGTTTCTACGTTATATATATATATATATATATATATATATATATATATATATATGTGTGTCTGTGAATGTCTGTGTGTGTGTGTTTCTTGATAACAATTTTGCCAATTCTGTCATGTGTTTATTCACAATTCTAAATTTTCGCTTTTTTTAATGAGTGCGTGTCTCTCTACTCATCACTCCCTTATTATAGTCTTATTTTTGTTGCATCTGTTTTGTCATTTCTGTTTTCAAATTCTCCTTTCTTCTCTCATCTAATGTATCTTCTCTTTTCCCTTAGTAAATTCCTTTCATTCCTTATCATACACTTTCTATCACCGCACTCTTTTGAATGCCTAAAGCAGAATACTCCCATGAAATACTATTTGACGTAGCTGATTTCGATCAAATCGAATATTTAGTAATTTACATATTTTATTTAGTAATTTCCATACCACCAATAACCATGAACCTCGTATTCCACTTTTAAATTCTCTGATATTTCTACGCTTATTCTTCTTGTCTCTCTTGGATATTTCTCTATTTTATTTCTGTATATGATCAGTCAAGTTATGAAAATGTCATTCCTTTTATAAATTGTCCACAAGTTAACTCTCTATTTATACGTACATATATATATATATATATATATATATATATATATATATATATATATGCATAAGAAAATGTTTACTCAGATGTGCAAACATTATTATTATTATTATTATTATTATTTATTTATTCTTTCTTCTTCAATTTTACAAATCAAATATCAATCTATCTAAGGAAAATCATAAAATATTTATTCACTTAGATGAAAAATGTAAGATTTTACAGGATCCACGCTAGAAAACAAATTCATCCATTTATTTCGAAACAAACTAATATAAAAAAATCCTTATTGGAAACTTGATTTTGTTTTCGTTTGTTTTGATTTCATTTTCTTCTTCTCCTTTTTTTTTTTGTCACTTTCAGTTTATCACACTTTCTCATACATTATCTCTCTTTCTTTTTTCATCTTTTCCTTTTCATATCTCTTGAGCAACTCGTTGACATAACGCATATCTTTCTTTTTTTCCTCTAGTACACTCTCGGTATCTTTAAATGTTGTCGACCACCAGTAATAATTATTTGCTCATTTTATATAAATCTCAATTTCCATATTATAAATCTATTTTAAAGGCGGATAGAAAAGCATCAGCGTAGACGCTTATTAACAAAGTAGAAGATAAATCTAGCACATATTTTGGTAGCATTTCCCTCATTTTAACTAATCTTTTCAAATAATAGTTGTAAAGGATAAGAATGTCCCCCACATGTAACACCTAAATTTAATATGTAAAAATATCTGCTATATTTTGCTTCTTTGAAAAAATAATTTTGCCTAATAGAGTGAGACGAGAGAGACTCTAATATCTATTTTAATGTCAAATAAGCCAATTTGTTCTATATAAACGACTTACGTTGGAATACGTCAATGATCATTTTTTGACCCAGCAGAAGAATTATAAGTTTTCTATTTCCAATCATAAATACACTGATTCCACTCAAGAGATTCACGCATTATTTAACAGACTGATCCTGTTATTTGGGTGCATTCATGTAAAACAAACATTGCAATTTTCAATTAAGTCCTGAACTTATTATGCACTTCTACGAAACAGAAATTACTAGATTATTGGGTAACGTTCGGTGTAATTGAGTTCCTGTAGACTACAAATGGGCAGGAATAGAGGAAATTAACTTTTTTTTTTAAATAACCATATTCTTAAGAATGGTAATCTCGGTATAAATGTTAACTGGATTAAGTAAGGAAATTATACACTAGCTTACTATAATTTCTAAGCCTAAAATCGAAAAAAAATTGTTTTCAATATGTATCATCGGTTCAGTATCTTTATAATGTTTTGTTTTATTTTTTTTCTGGCTCAGCACTCTTAATCTATAAGCTCTTCCTCTACCCCCACAACAGAAAAACTACTAAAACAAATACGAATATAGACAGCTTTCATCTCTAGCGGGCAAGCAGAAATCTTCATTTGCACATCAAAACACTTTTTTACATGCTTATGATGGTGAGCCTATGAACGAACAATATTAGTCAGGTATTTATTTCGCATTGGTAAAAATCATATTCGGATGTCACAACGTGTCTCCCAACTTCACTACACTACCGAAAATTTTTTCAGATGTGCACCTTCAATGACAAATATTTTATAAGTATGACACTAGTGTTATAATCAACAACTAAAAAAAAATAAAATGCATAAGCAATCAACTAGATGTAAAATGTTCTCTCCAAGAAAAGAAGCAATTGTAGAAATTATAAAATGTAAATATGATCAAAACAAAATTTAACAAGCATTATATATTTCTTATGTACGAAAGATTAAGATTTCTTCTGAAATTCTTGGTTATAAGTGTCTGTCTTGATATTCGATTTTAATACTGTTTAAAGAAATGTATTCGCATCTACACTTAAATACTGGATACAGAAATATATTGACACAGGTCGATTTTTGTATTTTTACCAAGATGAGTGAGTAATAGAATTCGTTTATTAATACAGGGTATTAATACAGGTGTACATATGTACATCATACAAGTCAACACCAAATTGAAAACTTCTGGGTGATAATAGACAAACGTGCCCGTAATAGGAAAGTTAACACAGAAGATGAACATTGTCACGAATTAAAGAAATGCTAAAAAAATCTGGCTAATGACGTTTACCAACTACAGAATTTAGTCTATAGAATACCACGACGAATTAAAGCTGTTATTAAAGGAAAAGGTTACCCAACAAAATAGTTAATCTTTTTTTGATTTGTATAATGTACACCTGTATCAACAACCTGTATTAGTAAATGAATTCTGTTACTTTGTAAAAATACAAAAATCGACTTTCTATGAGTGCGTCCATATATATACGCGGTTTTTTTAAATAAACTAATCGTTTCCTGAGAGATATTCCTTTCTATAAAATGTACGATTTTTTAATTAACACTAACGAACTAGATAGATTGCAATTACATTGTTTAAATTTTTCGATATTTACTGGGTAAATTTTCCGGTTATGATCATCGAACTTTTCTAAATATTATACAGTCTAGACCTCGTCCGATGAGCGGCTACGACATGAAAATGTCAATTATTTTTTTCTCTCTCATATATATATATATATATATATATATATACACTCATACATATATATTTCTCTTGATTTATTAATTAATATTTTATATGCTTTTAAGAAATAGTGTGTTATAAATATTTTGGCACGCTTTATACAAGCTTTCTCTATGTGTAATAAGATTTTTGTTTTTTTTTCTTTACTATTACAAAGGCTACATCATTTTCCCAAGCTAAACAAATAAAATATTTATCCATTTAAAATGCACTTGATTTGCCTATTTTTTTTTTACTGCTATAACACGGAAAACATTAAAAAGATGTTTACGCACAACAAAACCAATCCATCCATTTGATTCGAAAAATGTATTTCGAAACAATCCAATATGAAAAAATATCCTTATTACGAACTTAAATGTGTTTGCTTGCTTTTCTTTCTTTTTCTCAACGCATTTTAAACAAAAGCAATTTTAATCTTTATGAAAAAATGTATTCATTGTTATCCTTTATTAAAGGGAAAATTTATGCGCAAACACACATAAAAAATAATTAAAAAATCCAATTTAGTTTACAAAATTATAACACAAAATAAAGATAAGGATGCGATGATAGTTTTTTGTGATCGCTCTTCCATTGAAAGTCTCATAATCCTCTCTGGTCACATAAGATATTCGACAAAGTGTTATCGACAGCAAGGCCGGCCATTTCTAGACAAGATAACAATTGTAAACTTTTGGAGTGTAAATTTCTTTATTGAGCGTTTGAACGGTTCAATGCTTTGAAAGAATTTAAATTTTCAGTACGTCTTCAGTCACATTGTTCTTGTCCCCTTGTTTGAAAATGTTTAGAGATCAAATATTTCTACTTTGATAGGTCAGTGCTAACTAAACATAGCTGTGTCTAGTGATTCAAATGATTGAGGTATTACTTTTTGTTATAATATCCGTAGAAAGTTTTTCGATTGTGCATCTCCTAAAAACTCCCAAATATTTACGTCCACTTGTACATATCTTCACCTCTCCTTTTTGTGGGTATCAAGCATTAAAAAATGGTGATGTACATACAAATAAAAAGTAAATGTATTTCTTTGTTCTGATTGATAAAGATGATTATACTTTTGAGAAATGTATTCTTCTAACAATTCAAACAAATAACAATACAATAGTCCACTGTTTGTCAAATTTATTTTCTCTAAGCCGCATTTTCTGAATTAAAATTTGTTCGCTAAATATTATGTGATAATATGCGCTTGTATATAGTGCAAGGTGCAGTAGTGGATAGTGGCTAAGATTGAGAAATCGGAGAGTCGAGTTCGAATTCCAATAAAATCCTTTACATTCCCTTAAGTGCTAATATCCTTCTTCTTCCCGCTAAGTGTAAATAGCAAGACAGACTGGGTTCTATAACCTTGGAGGGTTATTGGTCTAAGAGAAGAAAAACTCTGAATTCAAAACCTGCCGAGTGTCCATATCCATGCCGAGGGACCATATCTCTGTATTCGGCCCTTCAAAAAATGTGTTTGGTTCTGTACAAAGCATTCACCACTATAATCAAATCATGTGGTCTCTGGCTGTCGGCTCCTAGGAACTGACCCTCATACGATAAACGACAGGAGAGTCCACCGCTCTTTTGTTTTATTGATTTTTTATTTATTTTGCAAGCTCTTTTCTCAATGAGTGTAATGTTTTCATTTATTGTTTCAAATCATCGCTGTTTCGACACCAGTTTTTGTTGTTAGCTTTTCAACACCAGATTTTGTTGCTAGCTTTTCGAAAGTGAGGTTTCCAATGTAGATATTTAGTTATTATATTTGTTTATTTTTGCAGCATTTTGTGAAGATTTAGAATTTAGGGTCTAATCCGGAATTCTTTCTGTTGTTCGATTAGAATTTACTCGGAATTGTTGCTCTTCCTAATATTATAATCATATTTTCATTTTTTTATTTCTTGTTAAATTTGATATTAATTTTATATCCGAAAGTTTTGCTTTTCTTTTTGGTAATTTCATAAACATTGTTTTAAATTCGGTTGTATATAGTTTCAATGATTGTAGTTTTTAATTAAGCAATATCATTATATAATTGTTATATATAAGGTGCATTTTTTTAAGCATTCCACCCCAATCAAGGCTGGGGTGCAACTATCTCGCAAGGGGTTACAGAGTGGGAACAGGAGTAAAGATGCGTGATGGAGGAAAGGATGAAGAAAAGGACAGGAAATAGATAAGGGCATCTGTAGATGTTGATTGAGATTATATTTGAATAGTTGGAGATTATAACTATCAGGGAAACAAG
This sequence comes from Acanthosepion pharaonis, assembly GCA_903632075.3. Classification (NCBI taxonomy): domain Eukaryota; kingdom Metazoa; phylum Mollusca; class Cephalopoda; order Sepiida; family Sepiidae; genus Acanthosepion; species Acanthosepion pharaonis. Next base: position 1,320,865 of record CAHIKZ030002201.1, read on the forward strand.
TAATAGAAAGGGAATTCCAAAAAACGGGAGGTGCGAGACATGTTGGAGTAGAAGAGACGACGGCATTTAACCGTTTCGATAGTGAAAGGGTGGGACCGTGATGACAGACTAGTATCACGCTTAAATTTATGCAGCCTGGAAATTAGAGAATGCAGCTCGTCGGAGCAGTTACCGTGCAAGTATTTGTAGAAAAGACATAGATAGGCGACGACATGTCTGTAAGAGAGCGAGTGTAGACGAGATGCCAGATCAGGAGCAGTTAGGTTGCATATTCGTCTCTGGATTTTGTTGAAAACCTTAAGGTGAACAGCGGGTGCACCAGACCTTATATGGCAGAAGTATCCTATGCAAAGTTGAATGGTTGATTTATAGATTTGAAGGAAGGACTCGCCCGAGAAAAACTTTCTGGCGCGACAGAGGGAACCAACTTTCCTTGCAGTGGATGAATCAATTGATTCAATATAATTGTTCCATCTCAGGTCAGCGAACAGTATGTATGCAAGTTTTAATTTATATACACATAGATATCAGTTGGGTGCTAGAATGTTCCCTGTCTTACGGAAAAAAAAATCAATTTATCAGATATTAACAAGTAAATTTCATGCATTCAAATTACAGCCGAATTGCTACTTTTGCCAGCCTTCAATTTAAACCGCGGAGTAGATAGTTTCACCTATCGATCTGTTCACACTCTTCTGTCTTTTGAACCTGAATGGAAATTTATATCTTTTTTACCGTTTAGGACAGGATTTCAGGTTCTTTCTAAAGTCTTCTTGCTTTCTTTCATCACTAGTAATTCTTTGTGTTTTAGTGGCATTATCACCTTGATTAGGGTGAATTCATTAAAAGAATGCAATGAATTTTTAAACAAAGATCTTTTATATAAACATAACTAAACGCTTTTAAAGATCTCGTCATTTTTCTCATATTTTCAGCAGAACAATATATTAAAAGTTATCAAATATCAAACGAAACATCTTTTATAAAATATTACAGTTTATAGTTGGTAACGATCTTCATATTATTTATAAAATAATCAAACATTTGACATCTTTTGAAGTTCGTAAGAAAAATTTATTTATTCGGAAAATTAAGAGAGTCACCCAAAATATTTACAAAAAAACAATCTGTTGCCAGGGGCATTGTGTTTTTGATTATGATCAATTTCTCTTGCTTTGAACTTAGATTTTACAGCCCTTTAATTATTAAACAGTTTTTCTTGCTTTGAACTTGAAATATTACTTCAAATCATTGTGACACTATTTAGCTATGGTAATTGGCTAACTAATTAAACATGGAAATTAAAATCGAGAAATACTTAAGGCGAGAATGAGCTATAATGTAAGACATACCGAGCGACATAATTTTTTTTAACAGAAGAAAAATGGGTAAAGATTTTATTTTCATTTACGAAGAAAGATATTTTATTCGCAGAAGACAGAAAATTCGCAAGAGACGCAGGTTTCGAATTCTGTCAGAATTAATTAATGACATGACGCGACAAGGAAAACAGAATTCTAAAAGATAAACAAAAGTGGGCCAAGCATGCGACCGAGAATTTCAGTGAGACCACCCTAAAAGATTAGCCAATAATTATCTTTCGGAGATATCATTTGATATAGGTTCTTGCGTCCAGCGAAGAGTCCCATCTGTTGTATGTCCGGATGTTGTCACAATAAAGAGAGTGAAGTATAAAGGGAAACAGAATACGGATAAAGAATAACAATCTGCCACACGCGTAGCAGTAATAAAAATTTCAATTCGGTCAGCTGCATAAAAGCAGAATTAATCGGAATTCGGTTATCTTAAAAAAAAAAAAACAACAACGAAGAAAGCCATTGTTACTACCTGTTCAAACTGTTGACGACAAACTTTCTGTCACCGCGAACGCGCATCTGGGAATGCGATAATATTGAGACGAGAAAGACAAAATGGTTTAATCTCAAAATGGAGACGACCACCAAGTGTTGACTAGCGAATTCCGCTAATGAATTCCAGGTGACCCCAGCTTAAGATAAGAATTTAATGCTCGCAATATGCGATTCATAAGAATTCTGGCCGATAGAAAAGAAAGAAAGAAAAGGGAAGATAATTTAATTTTTTCTTTGGGCGATAATTGTAAACTGAGGCCAGTCTAGCTAGACCCACACTGCCGAGCGCTCATTGGCTGAGTAGTGGCGTGAGTGATGGGCGAAGGTGAACATATGAGAAAGAAGGGAAACCTGTTGACGCCTACTGAAGGGATTGGTAAGATACCAATATGAGAAAGGAAGAGTTTAGGAGGATAATTCTCCTCCGACCCCTCCCCACAGAGGTGGGGGGTGAACCCTCTAAAACAGAAAGTAATTGAGTTCCAAAAATGGGAAGTGATAAATTTTCGTGTCCGAAGACAAAGAGAATCATTTTGAGGGATTTAGAATTATCGAAGAACCCAAACCACGACCGGCCCCAACCCGGTTTTGGTCGGCGTTCATATAAACGAACGACCACAGAGTTTGAGAGAGAGTTTCCGACACAGTTTCAGAAAGAGTCCCAGAGAGCTGTTGAGCTCGGAGACCAGCCTCGCAGAAGTAGACCGAAAGATTTCCACGCATTCCGACTTAGACTTCTAACCAAAAGCAATTATTTTTGATGAAGAACGACTTAGACTTACACCATCGAAGCAAGTTTTAACGAATATCGTCTGGAGATACCAAAAAGCAGTTTATTGAAAAACAACATAAGATATCAAGACTCGCTTAAGAAACGCCAAAGTGTCACGAATCTATAGAAGCAGGATGGGAGAAAGACGCATTCATACTCCTGTATTCAGCAGACAGATATAAAGATACTTGTTATTTTTTAACACATTTGAACCTCTTCAGATTATTTCATTATATTTCTTTTTACATACACTTGTGCGGTATCACATTTACCCCGGATTCAGCTTGCACTACGGCCCGACGCCTGATTGATTTCGTCTACCTAAGATCAAATCACAATGTGGTTAAGTTAGATTAGATATCAAAGCAGTTGCTTCGGTAAACAGACGTTAGAGGCGAGCTGGGAACGACAAAGCTGATATCGAATCTAACCAGACACCGACCGCGACCAAGACAACCAGAGGGGTTAGTGTCACACATGGTTCCGTGGTAAACCAGATTTCCATCCGAACCAGCCAAGGGTTAGATCGTCACAGATGGTGCTGCAATCAGCCCAGGGTTAGAGTGGGTCACATCAACTACAAGTATTAAGAATCAGTAGTGAATTTCTTTGTAATATTAATCCTCCTATATGAAGTGAATGCGGCACAATTTTCTCACCGAAAAAGTGTAGACATGAAGCAACAGAGATAAGCTTCTACAGAAGCATACTGAAAATACCATAGCCGAAACATTTAATCAATGAGAAGGATTTAAAGAAAATAAGTGAAAATGACACATATGCTTAGTATAAAAAGAAACAGTTGAACTTATGTGACGTGTGGCACCATGCATACCTAGCGAGCTGAAAAGAAATATTCATAAATATATGATTTGTTTTTTACGGTTTGTCAACCATTTGATAATTATTTAGAGCTGAAAAATATTTCGGGTTTTAGGAATAATTCTTTCTTTGCGTTCAAGCGATCTGGAAAAAGAAAAAGAAAAAAAAATAATACGAAAACAGGTCATAAGCGAGCACACACACGCTCGACTGACACATAACAGGTGTCAAAAAAATATCAGGTCAAGCACCTGACCTACTTCCGTGTCCACGAAAAATGGAATTTTGTTATCAAGTGGTTGAAGAAACAAAGTTTAGGGACAATGGAAAAAAAATATTGATAAGTAACAAGTGGACAGTGTGTCATTGAGATGATAGTAAAAGTCTAAGTAGGTGGGGAAGCGTATCTAAGGATATGAAGACAAACCATTAATACGAAAAGACAGACAATTTCCAGAATTGAAAAAAAAGCCACACGAGATGATGTTGGCTGAAAACGTTTTTTTTTGAGATAATGAAGATTTTTGTTATCAAGCTTCGAGCGAAAGAAAAAGTGAAATATTTTTATTCGTTCACGAAAACGCCACCCAGTCTGAGAAATCCCTTTCTTAGGTCATATCCAATTAGTGATAAACTGCTTGACAAATACCACGTGTTAAAAAAGCCGAGAGCGTCATCTCGGTCGCGTATGATAAGGGCGATTTAAATTAATATATTTTTTTTTTTTTAAGCAAGGTGTTTCTTCCCCCAGAACAAAGCCACGGATTGTCCACACCCGACTAAAGACCTCATTGGCCGAAAGCGGTCACATGACACACGAAGGAGGAGGAAAGATACCCGACCAGGACCTCATTGGCCGAGAGCTGTCACGTGACGCACGAGGAGAATCGGTCGACGCCCTTGTCAAAAGTGTAAGTGTGAGGGGCCGTTACGAAGAAGCGGGGAAGTTGGTATACGCCCCTCAGAGGCACAATAAGGAAGTGGGAGTGAAAGTGAGTTACCGAAAATGGAAAATCTCTAACCAGAAATAAGAAGGGTGGATACGTATTTAGAATTATCGAAGAATCCCCGACGCCAAACAGACCCACCCCAGTTTTTGACGGCGTCAATAAAAGCGAAACCCCAAACGACAGAAATCAGATCAGCCGCAGACGGCGGGCCGGATTCGTTCCCCCCCCCCCGCCTAGCGGGCAGGAGAGGCCAGCTCGTTTGGCCGAAGTGAAGCAGCTCGTTTGGCCGAAGTGAAGCAGCTCGTTTGGCGTGAAGAGGAGAATTTGGAATCAGAGTTAAGCCGAAGAGAAGAAGTTAATTCGCGCAACGACGGCGGAGATGAGTGACCAGTAATTCAGACTCTGAAGAGTTTTGCGCCGCGGACGGCGAGAGAGTTTTCAGCCACGGACGGCGAGAGAGTTTGAGTTGAAGTTTGAGCCGTGAACGACAAGCAGAGATGAGCGCCCAGTGTTGAAACCGCGTCAAGATAGCTGACCAAGATTCACGCACACTTCTGGACTCTTCTTCAACCAAGAACAAGTAGTTTGAAGAGCGACTTAGAATCAGACCACAGAAATAAGTTTTTTTTTTTCGACTTTCGTCCAAGGACACGCCGAAACACAAATTTCTTAGAGAGCAGACAACTGGAAGCCTTAAAGTTGCCTAGTAAAAGCGTCGTGCCACAATCCACAGAACGGGTCGGGAAGTAGACATAGTCCTATGTACCGAGCAATTAGACATAAAAGTTTGTTACCTTTTTTCTTGATACGTTGGACCTTGTGAGTTTTTATTTTACTTTTTTTTCTTTTTTTTTTTTTTACATAATTGTGTTATCACCCCCGTTAGACTCAACTTGCATTACGGCCCCAAGCCCTGTTTGATCTCGTCTGTCTAAGATCAAGTCACAACGTGGGTAGGCAGACCGGAGATCAGTGCAGTTACCCTGGTAAACAGGTGTTGGAAGCGGGCTGGGAACGACGAGGCTGGTATCAATCTAACCAAAGGGTTAGAACGTCACGTTTGGAGCAGCGAGGAGCGAACAGCTGACGCCGCGACAAAAGAGGTCACAACTGGTGCTGTCCGTGACCAGGATATCAGAGCCTGGGGAGCACGTGACGTCACAATTGGCGCCGCGAACGGGATCGAACGACACAGTCGACGCTGCGACCGGGGGACGACGTCACAGACGTATAAAGAGGCAAAGCGGTTTGCAAAATTTGATACTCTTATGACATGAACGCAAAAAGTTGGTAGATGATAAAATATGCCAGATACCAACCAAGCTTTTTTTTGTAAATGGACAGCAGAATATGGATTGGGAGATGTGGTAAGTGGATAATACTATTTAGAGCTACAAACAGCGTTAGATGTGGAAAGACATAATCACTTACAGCCTGAAGGAATATGGCACATAAAGAAAAAGTGGATTGTATACTAAAATTCTCGACGTATATATTCATATTTGTTGATCTGGAGATAAAGTGTTTGTCTATAACTGATATTTCAGATGCAGTGAAATGACTTGTCGCGAAGATGCATTCTTATTCAAGAACTAAAGATTTGAAATAATGTGACTAATCGTAATATTCAACAATGAAACATTTTCATCAATTTAATTTGAACACCTGCCTCTGCTGTGAAAGTTGACTTCATATGTTATAATCAATTATAAACCCCATGATATGCAGATAGATTTTAACGTGGTGACTGAAATATATCTGATAATTATCAGGATATATTTCCTGTATAGTAATCGATAGTGAAAATTATAAAACAATCTATAGATTTAATGTAGAGTCATGCAAGAACACATTGATTTTTCGTGGACAGTTTATAGATATTTGTCAATAAACGAAGGAAAAGAATCATTTTAATTAAATTGCTTTCTCTGAATTTTTTGTAATATTCTCCCTTCAAGGTGTGTGCAATTAGAATTTATGAACGTCTTATGATATGGACTATTGGAATTTAGACAACATCTTTATTGCTAACATTGATTTTTCCATGAAATATCTTATAATTAAAAAAAATCATGCACACGTACGCGCGCACACGCACACATATATATATTCATGTATGTGTGTGGGAATGTGCGTGTGTGATTCAGAATGAGGGAGAATAACAAATATCGATGAGAAAATCTGAAACGAATCAAATGAACGGGGTTCGAATTTCAAGATTTCGTTCACTTCAGAAAAGACTTAGAAAGTATCATAATTTCACTTTTCAGTCGTTTTTTCATCTTTTGATCAGATTACATGAAATGATTTTCAATATATTTTCTTCAACGGGTCTATATTCAGGGTTACGAATCCCAAGAGCTCTAAATTAAAAATAAAAAAAAAATAATAAAAAAAAAAACAACACTAGAAAAATTAATAAAAAAACTGACAACTTATACAATATTAGCAAACTGATTCTCCGAATTATTGAATAACTGATATTAAGCCACATCAGATGAGATCTTTAATTTCGTACACAGTTTTAATAATATAAATATTGATAGAATCAGCAATATTATTAGTCTTGAACTGGCGTCTTGGCTTCAGATACTTTCCTACCGTCATAAAGTTGCTTTTCCTTACCTTTTTTTTATAAATAATATAATAGTAACTGTTCTGATGAGCTCCTCGCTACGAAAACTAGACTTTATGAGTTTAAGCCCAGTACTCGATTAGCAAAAAGGTCTCATCATTTAACACTTAACACTGGGTAGATACATCTGTAAGTTCTTTGCTAAATGTTCCCTTTCAGCTCTATGCGCTCCGGCCAACTTTCATCTTGAAAACTTTGAATATAATGTCAATCGTTATCTACTGTATTTCTGAGCACTCTTCTACTGTTCTATATTCTTAATACTGTTTATATTTTCTAATTCTTTCAAAACCAGTAACCACTTGTGTCTTAGTAGCCTTGCGTGGGATGACTTCGAGTAGAGATAAAAATCCTAATTATTTAAATAAAAAAACTACTATTTTCTAAAACCGATGTTAAAATATTAAAGAAAGGGCGATTTCGTCGAATTATCTAATGAGGTCATTTGATGTAAAATTCTTAAACCGTAGCTCTCTCGAACAGAAATTTAAATAAGACACCACCTCCGCTTCTAATTATGTTTTATTGATGAAGGGAAACATAAAATGCTCGAAATCGCATGAAGCGAGAAGAGGAATAATGATCAATTTATAGGTAGATGTTAGCCAAAAATACGTACAAGAAAAAGTAACTACATAAAAGATAAGAAAGTAATCGTTCTCTGTTGCATTCAATAATACATGTATAAAAGGAATATATGTATATAACTATATACATGCATATATGAAAAAGTTACAGAACTTGTTTACATACCTATATTATTTGCTATCGATAGATCGTTATTTTAGTTCAAAAAGGTCAATAGCTGTGTACGTATTCAGTATATTCTTCGCTCTAACATTCCATTAAGATCAATATCATTGTCTTAGTTTCATTTTTTATATCGATTTTTCTAACTTCTTTCCTGTAGATAATATAGAGAGATCGAACTGGTATTTGCTTTCTCTATTCATTCCCAAAATCATAGATAGATAGATAGATAGATAGATAGATAGATAGATTACGTACTTGTATTTCTGCTATGTTCGGAGTATTTGGAAACTCTGAGGAGAATGAAAATATGTGTTTAAAATATTTTTAGTAGCATAAGAATCTAGTATTTGAACTGAATTGTCACAAACGAGTGAATACGCACACATTTATCTATAAGATAAATTATATATTTCTAAATATAGCAACTCTTACGCAATTTTAATTTAAAATACAAATAAAATAATAGCAAGATGACTCCAGCTCCCATGAATATCTGTTGGGCAATCTTGATACAGAAAAAGCATTGCACGCGTGCAAACTGTGTATATTGCGTCAGGTTTCAAATTCAGAATTAAAAATATTGTTCGATTGACTTAGCAAAATAAATCTAACATTTTCGCCTGTGTGAACTTTTACTGAACATGATTTGGGAAATGTCTACAAAGAACGCTCAAAACTTAAGTCTCCTATTAATTTCCACGAAAGCAACAAATACCGTGTTCACAATAACAATTTTGATTCTTCACGATTTCCTTTAAAACACAAAAAAATACATTGTTGCAAACAGTCGTTAAAACAATTATAAATGATGATAGGGGCACTTTCTCCACAAGATGGAGTTCACTGATACCTTTTCAGACTTGTCAGACACCACTTTGTCATATTGTCAGTATGCTTCGATTTGTAACAAGACAATAATGTATTTTTTACCGAAAAGGTTTTCATGTCCAATTAGAATCTGCGTTTGGTGTTGTAAGTAAATTTATTCAAAAGGAAACTACATATGGAATGAGTCTTGAATACATTCATCGTCTAAAATTGTTATCTCAAATATTAAAATCGATATTTTTTTCATTGAAATATATTCTATGTATTATGTTCTAAGATATTTTATTAACTGACATATTCGTGCGTACAAGTATGTTTAATATTTTCTTTTTTAATATTTTATTAAGCTTCATAAGTAGGTAACTCGTTATATTTGACATTTACTATCCGTTCCACTTTTATCTCTTCATCATTTTTTCGCTTGATATCCATTATTATTGTTATGAAAATCGATCAAATTTACAATTTCGAAGAGGAAGCTGGATCTATCACACTTTTGTATAGAATATATCAATTTATTGATTTTTGTAAATATATAATTTGTATTATTCATTCGATAAAATAATCAAGTAATAATAATGTTTGTTTTCTTTCCTCACAATATTCTGAAATAATTAAATTTATTATTATTTTAATTCTGCTTACCGGACAAATCTATCGGGAAAATATTATAAGATTATTGACATATCAGTCTTTTCTGAACTGCCATCTTTTAATGAAAATATCTCGTTAAATAACATTTAGAAAAGTTAAAAATTATGTCTTCGTGATTTTCTTAACAAGTTCACTCAAATCAAGGTGGCGTCCTGGGTATGACGATAAACTACATCCGCGTCCTGGGTAAGACACTAAACTACGGCCAGTAGGAAGGCCTCTGATCAGGTTTTGAGGGGCGTGGAACCACTTCTTAATTGCTGGTGTTCCCATGTCCACCCTGACACGGGGTGGTAGAACCTGTTAGGGTCGAAGCTATGGGCAAATAGTTAACCCCGAAACTGAAGTAAAAAAAGTAGGTTTTAATACCAGAAATGCTTTCTTAAAAATATTACCAGAAATAAATTTTTGAAAAAAAAAAAAAAAAAACTATTACCAGCAATATATTAAAAAAAAAACAGCTGTCACCAGCAATATTTTTTGGAAAGAAAATATTACCAGCAATATATTTTTGAAAAAAAGTATTACCAGCAATACGTTTTTGAAAAAAAAGGTGAAGAGAGAAGAGAGAAAAATATTACCAGCAATATATGTTTTAAAATAATATGACCAGCTATACATTTTTGAGGAAAAACATTACCAGAAATAGATTTTTGACAAAACAAAATATTACCGGAAAAAAGTCGTCGGCATTAAGTAACCCATTGAGGTTGATATACCGTAAAACACAACAAACCAAACCAAAGTGATATCACCTTGATTTGGATGAACTTGTTTAGAAAATCACGAAGACCTGATTTCTAGCATTTCTCGTTTTAATACCCATTTGTTTAATGTCAATTATGGGCCATTATGTTTAAAGTGTATTGTCCCACAGGAAGAATCAAAGTATTTTTGCCTGATATTCTGTTTTGTTAAGTATGTATTTAACATCAGACGTTCATGCCTATATTTCTTTCTTAATTTTTCCTTCATTTGATTATGTTCCATTCCATACCCGCCGATAACTCCTAGGTATTTATAGGTTTCTTCTTCATCCAATTCCTTAATCTCTGTCATAAAATCTAGATCTATTGAGTGGGTTTCTCTAATTCTCCCATTTTTAAATATTAAGGTTGTACATTTATCTAATCCGAAATCCATACCAATGGACTATTTTTCATTATTGAGGAGACCCTTCAACTCATTTTCGTCTTTGCCAAAATGTTTGATATAATCCATGTAGAATATATGACTAATTTCTTTATGTTTCTTCCATTACTCTTCATTCTTCCATTCTGTATTTTACTGAATTGTTATTATTATTAGTAGTAGTAGTATCATTAATATTATTGTTGTTGTTGTTATTGTTGTTGTTCTTTATTGTTGATGTTGTTGATGTTCTTCATCTTGTCTCTGTTGTGACACTATGCCGTCGTTAATGGAAATTCTATTCTTGAGACAGGGTGTCAATAGAACTTTTCTGGAACCCTTGCAGAATTAATGACGGTAGTTGTCTGGAGGTCTACAGATTTGGTCTCAATTCCACATTTCGATAAAAGCTCTTTCAATTTTCTAGATAATTCTTGAAGTGCACCCATTACTATAGGAATTAATTTAACGGTCTTGTTTCACATGTTTTTCAAGTCTTAAGCGAGATGTTGGTATGTTTTAATTTATCAGTTTTTTTGAGTCAACTCTTGTATCATATTCAACAACAAAGTTAACATTTTGACACTTAATATTCTCCTTATCTATAACAATTAGATCGTGCCATAATTCTTCAATGATATGATCCGACATGTTCTCTTATTGCCTCTGACTGATATTCATTTATTTACTATTATTATTATATTATTATTATTATTATTAGTAGTAGTAGTAGTAGTAGTAGTAGTAGTGATGATGTTGTTGTTGTTGTCGACTATGTTTTTGTGACTTACATTTTTAAGACAGCTGTGTAGTAATTTCAAATATGAGATGAATGTATATTCCATTGCTTTCATTATTACTTTTTTATTACAAATGATTATTTCGCATTTCTTTTGTTATGTTATTCCTTAGAATATTATTATTTTAGTTATTGTAGTTTACTTTTTATTGGTAGCAACAGGAGTAGTATCAGCAGAAGAACAGCAGATAGGCAAAGAGAAATAATTACTAAACTTGAATTTGTTGAGATTATAAGAAATGTGAATATTACAAGCAATTTACTGAACGGATGAAAAACACATGAAGTCATTACACCTCCAGCAATCTTATATTATTTGCATATAAATTGAATTTAGAAGTATGGAAAAATGAATAAACTAAAATAGAAAATAAAAGTATAAAAATTGAGATTTTTAGGCGGGAAATAATGTTCAAAATTATAATTTGTTTTTGAATTTTTGTATAAAATAAATATTGCTATTATTTTTTCTATTTGACTGCAAACACACACACGAACACAAACACGCGCGCGCACACACAAACACACTCATATATAAATATATATCTTGTATATTTCGGCAGTAATCCTTCGTTTATGCAGGTTTCATTAAAAATGACAGACAAGGTACTAAGGTTAAGCTTTCTATTTAATTTTTCTTGTGTTCGAACACGAGCTTTCTTTTCTGGACAAGGAGTGTGTAAAAACTGTCCAAGTATTTTATAGTTCCGAACGAATTTGGCTACACCTTTGGCAATTTTAAAGGATGATTCCATTTTTTCAGCTTAACTGAGTGTGTGAATTATGTGTATGTTTTAGTGTGTTGCAGAGATGATTTAATTTCCGAATACGGTTTGCACATTGTGGCCTTGTTCGTAGTTAATATTGTTATGAGTTGGCCTTTTTTTTATTTGGACGGTTGTTTTACACACTCTTTGTCCAGAAAATAAATCTATGTTCGTACACAAGAAAAATTAAATAAAAAGCTTAACCGTAGTACCTTTTCTGTCGTTTTTAACGAAACATGCATAATGTGTACCTGTATATATATATATATATATTGCATCGATAAACAGATATATCTCACTGTGCACCTACTCACACAAGGGAATTCTTATTTCTTCTGTGCATTTGCATCAGTATATTATTAATATTATTAGTTTCATTTAATTTTATTTGAAATTTACTGCGCCCAAAAATAAAACGTGCAAATAATTAGTTCCGTTTAAATTTACCAAATGTTTTATTTAAATATTGTGAAAGATTTTCGATGTTGCAAATTTCCTATCACAAATTGAAACAGGCTCGATTTTCTTTATTATTGCAGTGCCTGTTAAATCTAACAGATAACTGCTCCATTCACAAGACTCAGTTCGATCGTCATCGTGCAGAATCATGAAATATCCTGTTAAGTCGTTAATCAGAATAAATTTCAAAGTTTGGAAATATTCATTTTAAGTCATAAAAGAAGGAATAATAAATATAGCAAAACAGCGAATACAACAATGAAATCGCTATAAAATCTCAGACCTTTATTTAGTGCCATCCTATTTTATGTAATTACATATTTGATAAATATTATCTCTTTCAGATTTCTAACTGCAGTTGTTTCTTGACACTTCTTAATCGATGAATAATTGCTGACAATTACGAGTTTTTGAAAGCCACAAGCAATGGAAATGGAATTGTTGATTTCCCTATTCCTTTCCTCTGATTGTATCTTTATAGAATTCCTCTTTTAGGTTATCTATTTTCTAGGATTACCCCTCGCCTTGAAATTTCTTTTATTAACGACAATTCTATTGATTAATTGTGCGTTAGTTTGGCATTTACTTTCAGGTATTCCGCATTTAGGAACAGACATTTCGCCAGAAGGAATATAATCGAGAAAGTTTTGTTGTTTCCACATCAGCGATCCAATGTGCACTTAAAATGTTAATATGTCTTCGGCAATTATTTATTTATAAGCTAACCTCGTTAACAGGAAACGTCTTCAAACAACGAACAGAAACTGTATATTTCAAACTATATATCTACTAGAGTGTCTCCGATTCAACACAAGAATGTTAATATGTTATCTTCATCACATTACCAGAAGAATGTCATTTCTTAAACGAATCAGCATTCAGCAGAGTATGCATTGATCAACTGAAGAAGTAGATAGAGATTTTGTAGAAAATGTCTTTTATTCAAATTGAAGCTTGTCATTAAGTTTTCAAAGAGCAGATGTGTTTATGTCTGAATACTGCCTTGCTAAGAATATCAGTTGAATTCTATGAAGATCAGTGTGAGTCAAAAGGGAATTTCTGTTAAAACTTTATTATTGAAAGTTAAAATGAATCGATAATCTTAAACAACATAATATTTCTATATATAAATGAATACTGCCTGGGTGGATATGCCTAAACATTAAAATGGCAGATTTGATAAATAAAACGCCAGAAAGTTCAAAATGTATAACATAATTTAATCACAAATTAAATACCTATTTAAATAGCATAATAATATATTGAAATGTTTACCTAACATAAGTCTTCATAGAAAATGTCTACATTCCTGATGCAGTAAACAACACAAAATATATTGTAGTTTTTATTTTCTCGGTCAATACATCAGTTACTTTCAAAATTAAAAATGGAGTAAAAATGCTTAAGCGTAAATTTATTAAGTTGTATGATTTTATTTTAAAAGATGCGTTATCTGCATAAGTATTAGATTAGTTTGCTTTTATCATAATTATTTTGTTTTTTATCACGATCTTCATTTCGATTTTACAGTCAGCCAACGTAAGCAAGTATCATGAATCGGATACAAATAATTAGCTTCTTACTTATCTGACATACAATACAACAATGTGCTTGAATCCATCTAATTGTTGCAAACGGACCATTTAAATGAAACAGAGAAGAAAGTAGGACATAAGGTTCAGAAAATCCGGCCATTGAAAAGGATCTTCAAGGACCTAATTTATAGAAATGACTTGACTAATTAACTTTTGTCCTGATAGGCGTTCGAAGTAAAGACCCTCTTTGAGAATGCAACCTTTCATACTGAGAAGTATTGGTTATGACAGAAGCTTACTAGCTTGTCTTTTGAGAAATTTAATGGTATAAGCCATTATATGTAATTGATCTGATACAGTTACATCAGGTGAAGAATCGGTTACCAGACATTAATTAAGTGTAATTTTCTAGGTGCAATCATAAATTGTGGTATCATTACGATCAGAGAATTTGTGAAGAACAAGAAGACTCACCTCCCCCAAAACGAATTTGCTTCGCGTGTCATGACTTGTAGAAATATCGCTACCGCCATTTTAAGTGAAATGTATTGCTCCGAAATGCTTATCGGGCGTGCAGATGTAAAATAAAAAAGAACCAGTTTGAATCTATAAAATAGGAAGTCTCGCCCGAACGAGAATTGAGTCTCGTATGCAAATATTAGCCTTCCCGATGCTAGCGAGTCTCTGAAGGGAATGGGAGAAGACTTTGGTTGGCCTGACTTTGTACAGAGGAACGAGAAGAAGGAAGCACCTTAGTCATTTTTTTTGTTATCGCAAACTGAATTAAGCACAGAATTTTCTTAGATCATTTAAATGAATTAGAACGAAGTAGGACAGAAGATTCAGAAAACCTGGCCATTGATAACGATTTTCAAAGACCTGATAGGAATGACGTGTTGGCTACTTGGGATCTTCGTGAAATTTCATAGCTGGAGTGTTTGTGTAGTAAAAGAGGATGTGATGAAGGAATAACCGTCAGTTGTAAGAAGACAAAATGTATGATTGTCAGGAGTATGGAATAGCCCAGGAGACGATCTAAAGAAATACGAAAATTTAAATATGTAGATTTTCTAATAAAAGACGTAAAACAGAGGGCACAGAAATTGAGATTTCTAACCCATAGCTAAATATTTCTTCCCAAAACCAAGAAAAGTATAAAGACAAGAAAATTTCATTAGAAAATTGAAGAAAATGCCGAAATAATATGTAATATCAATTCTGCTATATCATAGTAAATACCGGATAATTTTTCTAACAAATGATGAGGAGAATTGCGTCAACAGACCATATTTGTTTTACAAAAGGATGTGGATATTAACATGGAGTCACTATGTTAGTGATGAAGCCATTTTAATCGGGTGGCGTGATTTGTTTTTTGCTGCTTATCAACTCTCAATCTTGGATTGTATGATATTTTTTTCAAATACTTATTTCGTTAACAGTTACTGAGAATAACAATTATTTTTCTTTTTTAAGGGAAATGAAAACATAGAGGACGGTTGTACTTAGAATAAAAAAAGAAACAGTTTAAATTTCTACGATACATGTGGAAAGAGGACTTGGAAAATTTATGACGCACAAGATGTACTGAAGGCAAGAGAAACGAAAGGATGAAGCGAGAAAACTAACAAGCTTGTTTAAATGGATGACAGAAAAGAGAGGGGAGGTATAGTCAAAAGTCAGAAGTTGCCAAAATTTGCAAAGGACAAGAACTTGTGGAAAATCAGGATCAAACACATCCTGAAAAAACTTGGATCATAGAGATTTTATAGAGATTTCTTCTTCTATGATATATCCATGGCTTTCACTGATGTTAAGTGCGTGGTCGTGCAAATTTATCGTCACGCAGACAAATTAAGATAACAAAATAGTACAATAATATTATTGTGGATTCTGTGTTTTGTTTCATTCAAAGAATAAGAAATATTATAAAACCACATGGATGATGTACGAGTTAGACAGAAACAACGATACTAGGTCAGTATAGAGGAGGAGAGATGAAATCATCAATTCAGTTCATTGAGTACATCAGCTAAGTATACTAATAAAATGTTACCAGTCATTTGTACAAACAAGTATTCGATATAAGAAATCAATCAAAATAACAGCTGACAATGTTAGTATATCATCAGGTCAAAATGCTGAATATTTAAATATTGTCCATGGCGTGTATTTGGTTCCAAATCAGCCACAATTGAGGAGCATCCGTCAACTTAAAAATTACTGAGGTGAAAATTCACTGATATAACCAAAAACTAATAAGAAATTTAGGAAAAGACTATAAATATGAATGTAATTTCTTCTTTATACGTGGCCATTAGGTAGAAAATGATTAAACAACAAAAAGTTGATAGCATTTGTAGATAAAAGATTTCACTTGATATATAGAATCTTTATTATATCTAAATTGAAAATAAAAAAAATATAGAGTATTGTTAAAGTAACTAATAGTTTTACACTTGAATTGAAATCTATATATTTTCTGGCAGAAAATAATTTCAGATAAATGAAAAAATATTAATCCGATATTATATGTGAAACAATTTGCTAAACTTTTTTCTGTGTAAATTTTGGAACAATTTTCTTATGACGCCAGCCTTCTTTCATGTGATTGGAATTTCAAACTGAAGCCTTTATTTCGTCTACTGGGGTAGATTGTTCTAGTTCCACGTGCCCTGCCTCTTCCGAATGCCCCATGTATTTCTCTTTAACTCAACTCTCTAATTTTTTGTTTCACCACTGATGTGACCTGGTACTGAACTTACAACTCTTTGAATCTACCCTGGTGGAGGAAATAAAGTTTTCGGGTCGAAATTCCAATCACCTGAAGAAGACCGGAGCGTACAATGGTCGAAACGTTGTGAATATGCCAGTGAAAATGAGGATAACAGTCCGAATAATCTAAATAATGCATGTCATCATAATACCTCATCTCCCAGATACAGACAGAAATTTTCTTATATTTCAAACTGCTTGTATATTTTAATTATGGGTGAAACAAATTATATATGTTCGGCCTTCGTATTTGAAAATGACGATGTCTATAGATGAAGTCGAGAGAGATTTTGACAATTTCCAACGTCAATTATGGTTTCTGTCATTACGGATCAGGGGAGAAGGATTGTTCAATAAATATAACATAAAATGAATTTCTTCAGCAATATATGTGTACTTTGTGTTCCAAAATATGTTATTGTATACCTATAAGGATTATCTATTTACTTATTTGTCTATATCCCTGAATGATTGTTAACCACGACAATCGAATCCCATAGCTCGAGAGAAGAGAATAATCTGTGTGCTTATATGAGGGAGAGATAGAGAGACAGTGAAAGAAAATTTCTTGATATTCCAATGTTAGGAATCCAGTTTGAACATAATCTATATGAACTCAGATCCCCAACTTTATTTTCCTTATTCATATAACATACTTACCCATATTCCTGAACTGTAATCATATTTAGGTAGAGTGGCTTGTTCAAATACATTCTCAATTACTTTATCAACGATCGTGACATGACGGTGACGAGACATTTTTCGAGATATATTCGGATATGTACTAATGCCTTTCGCTGTAGGATTAGCGTGAAAGAAAAAAAAAACTTACAAATAATTAAAGCGATGCATCGTTGCTGTTATTGCAAAATGTCTGTTTATGTCTGTATAATATTGGAATGGTGCGTAATTGTCAGGCGTTTTTGTAGGCGAGATATTTATTAATAAACATTGCTGTTTTCTTTACTTTTTTTAATAAAAATATTATTTTGTTTTCAGGTTATCAAAATGTGTATCGATAATCATACGCTCCGGAATCATCATTTAAAAAATGTTATTGTTCAATTGTTATGTTTCTTTTTTCAACATAAATATTGTTTAAAAACGCCTGATAATTATGCATCGACTCAATAATACATCCACAACGTACCAAGTTGTTCTCGAAAACTTTTGATATAGACGTTTACTCCATATGCGTGTTCTATTATTATCTCATTGTCCCAGACTAATCTAAACTCTGTAAGTATAGAAGTTGCTTGCTGTAATGAATAACTTGGGTGCGTCCATGTTGTAGGATGATGCTCGATTCCAGATATTAGATTTTTAAGATAAGAAAAATACCCATTTCGATTTGATACAGAAGCACAATGCCTCTTTCGCTCTTTTACATCGATTTGTTTCTGTATCGCATACATCTATCGTTTATTAGCCTTTTCTCTGATTGTATCTTCTTTATACAATTCCTCTTTAAGGTTATCTATTTTCCAGGATTGACTCTCGCCTTGAAATTGTCATTTTTATTTAAAGTACATCAGTGTAAATAATTAAATATATAATACATTTGTGAACACACACACGCGTTCACGTGCGCACAGAAACTCATATATATGATGGATAAAACAAAATCGCCGTTCAATCAGTCTGTATGTCTGCTTATGTTAAATTATCTTAGAAAAATATAATTTAATATTTGATTTATTGATGTAACTAAATCAATAAGAAATTTGTAATATTCCTGAAATAAAATTATCTACTAAAATTAAAATCCTCGAGACAAAAATCAATATTGGATATTAGCAACTTAATCTAATTCTAATAATGGATTTTCAAACTAAAGCCGATAAAGGATATGAAATATATCAGATTCTGAAGCATGCAGTCGATATTTTTCGTGCTTTTATATATGTGTTTTTATTTTGATAGGATTCAAACCTGCATTATCTCACTTTGCCTGAGAGTAGAAATGAAATGTATTCCTTGCTTCTTTTATTGATGTTGTAATGTTTCTGATTTAGAATAATTTTAATATTTCCTTATTTAGGTTTTAATTAAACCCGATCAATAAAAGCGATATAAGGTGAGGAACAAATTGGGGAGAAATGAAAAAATGAGCTGACCAAAAGTGGAATGACTTCGAAATGCTGGAAATAAAGATGCGATATATGGAGTTTAGATATCGTGTGAGTTACAATGAACTTAGGAAAAACAACGGAAATTGTGGTTGAAAGAAAGCAAGAAGAAAAAAGGATTTGGGTACATGGTAAACAATTTTTGAGGAATGTTAAGTAAAGAAGATGAATGAAGATATAGAAATATAGCGCGTTATCAGTTATAGTGAAGTGTATGAGTGTTGAAACAGATTAGATTTTTTTGGCCTTGTTAGTTAGATAGGCCACCATAAGAGGGGTATAAAACAAGAAAACCAAATTGTAAAGTGAAACCCAAAAATTATATACATAAAAATCAATTTAGGTCTTTACAAATAAAATAAATGTATCTTGGTTTATACAACGTCGTCAAAATATTCGTAGTAATCCATGCAAGAATGAGTTTATGTATACGTAGGCAGAAACGTATGTGTGGATGTATGTATGTACGTATGAGTGTTATCGTAGGGTAGGAATGTGTTTGAAGTAATTGCTTAGTCTTAAAATGTTCCTTTCTTTTATCAAGTATAAAAGATATGAGGGAGAAAGGTAGAGATAATAATAACGATAGCTTGACGTTTGTCAAGGAACGTGTTAATACGCTCGTCTTCTCTCTGGTGACCGACGAACTTAGCCGTCTTTAATTTTGTTTGTGGGGCTTGAAAATGTCATTTGGGAATTCACTCCCGGATATGATTCGGGCCTTTCCATTTGACGACGAACAAAGTTCGCATCGGCTCGGGAAAAGATCCATAAAAGAATTAGTTTCTGAGAATTGAAGATTATTTGAATTTTGTTTTTAAAAGTTTCCTAGTTTTCTGTGAAATGTCACGAGTTTTGTTTTGGATTTGCATTTGCGTGTGTGTTAAGCAAAGTTTGTAAATTCTAGTCTATTTAATTTCAAACAAAATCAATGTGCCATTGCTTAGCATTTTAATTTTAAATCTAGATCTTGTTTCGTTCACTACAGAAAGACTTAGAAAGAAAAATAACACCAGGGTTTGGGGAATAAAGACGTGGGTACTACGTTCTATAGGGGGGGGGTCAGCGCAATGTTTAGGTTTTGTAGCAATTTG
Source organism: Acanthosepion pharaonis (assembly GCA_903632075.3). Taxonomy (NCBI): domain Eukaryota; kingdom Metazoa; phylum Mollusca; class Cephalopoda; order Sepiida; family Sepiidae; genus Acanthosepion; species Acanthosepion pharaonis. Next base: position 1,340,839 of record CAHIKZ030002201.1, read on the forward strand.
CGTTGTTGGACGAAACTACCACTGACTCAGTCTATTCTATGTTCAATTTCTTTTTCTACTCTACTAAAAATCACGGAATGGAAACATCGAATTACAGCCCGAAATGTATTCCACTTCTAGCAGAAATCGGAAAAACACAACCACAAATCTTGCTTATTAGAAATCTCTGATGATAACGCATGCCTTCTATGCATTTAATTTTAAAAAAAATATTTTTTTTTTATATTTCAGATGAAAATTTTAAAATTATCTGCAAGCGTCGATTGTTTGTTTATTTTGTTTCGCAATAATACGATTCTCAATCCAGAAATTGATTATATGAGAACCTTTAATTATGTTTTTGGAAATCTATTTTTTTTCGCTTTGTTTTAACTCGAAATATTTACACTCCCTCGTCTTTCTCCTTTGTCGCATTTGTTTTGTATTCTATTTCATTTTAATGCTTTAAAATGTATGTTTTGCGAACACATAATTTCCTCATGGCTCCAAGATAGAGAGTTTATAATTCTAGATTAAAAATGAATGTCACATTTTTTTCCTATGTTCCCGCGTCTTTTTATCTTTTTGATATGTCCCGGAAAGGGATATATTCGTTCGAAGTAGCAAAGTGGTTTTGGACAACTGTAACCGAGTAGGAATATCTAGCAGGTAACCGTAATGAACTGGTCCTCGTCGTAGTTGTAGGCAATAGGCGTAGGCAATACACAAAGACAATAGGCGTCGACCCTATACCTCCACATCGGTCTGTATTTATGGCTGACACCAGCCAATCATATTACTGTGAGGAGGAACCCAAGTGTATGCATATTCATTACATCACTTTTAAAAATAAGATATATTTTCTTCATTCCCCCGTCTTGTCAGCGTCTCTCTCCCTTTCTCATACATTTTAATATATTTTAATGGTTTCTAATATATTAAGTTGTTATATATATTTCTTTAAAAGGTTTCTTATTATATATATATATATATATATATATATATATATATGTGTGTGTGTGTGTGTGTGTGTGTTCGTTTTCTTTTCTGACGTTCTGCGAATGATCTCGAAAAAAAATCTATCGTACCATGTTTTTTCTTTTTGCCTCTTAGTAATTCTGGTTATCCGGTGAAACAGTTGTGTAATGTTATTGAAATTTTATTTAAGACTAGGCCCTTTCAGGTGGAATGTGTTATGGGACCTTACCCATAATAACATAATGGACTATTCCATACGTAATAAATACTGAGCCTCAAGATTTCAGTCTGAAGTCTGGAGTGAAGTCCGTCAGTCAGTCAGAGCGAGCGAGTCAGTCAGTCGAGTCAGAGGCAGTCTGAAACAGAGTCTCGTTCTGACAATTACTACAAGACATTGGAATAGTGATACTGGTCGAGATTACATTGTTCTCCCTACTAAACCTGATTGTTCGTACTAACACTTTTCTACCTCTCTGAATATATTCCTCTTTGTAATATATCTGTGTTATTCCATATCCGTATTCGAGTTCTTCTTTATTGGTTCTACCTTGGACTATCACCGTGGTACAAGGAACCGGACCATAACAGAATGCCAAATAAGCAGGACTATGCATGTCGACATGTTTTTTCGATTAATCAAGGTCACAAAGCAGCTAGAGCTGTTCAGTTACTTGCGAAGCAGTTACACAAGCTGATTAATGATGAACCCCACCAGATCACGAGGAAATTGTCTCAGAAGATGTCTAGCACTCATTTTACTGAGACACGTAACCTTCAATCAATGGATAAGGTCCAGCATAACAAAATGTTCAATAAGCTGTATGTTGACCAAACTAAAAGAGGCAATTCAGCTGAAAATAGATGAGCGGCGATAGTGAATGATTATTCAAAATGACAATGTTCCCCTACGTCGCTAACCTAACTGAAAATGCAATTAAAAAGCTCGGTTCAGAAGTTCTGTCTCACTTATTATGTTCTTATGTATCCCCTTCAGAAAACCAACTTCTTTTCGGTCGCTTTCTTGGGATTTGAGGGGTGTTTCATTCAATAACGATGTAGAACTTAAAATGTGACTTGATTAATTCTAAAGAGTTCTGTTGAGAAGTCCTGCCACACCCCACATATTTTCCTTTTTTTATCCCCTTTAGACTACAAACATTTTCGGTCGCTTTCTAATAATTTGAAGGGTGTTTTCTTCAACAACGATGTGGAGTTTAAAATATGACTTCATGAAATTTTCAAGTTAAAACATGATGATAACTATCGTAGAGCGATTGAACATTTACTGGAGCTTTAGCAGGAGTCCATAAACAATGAAGGGAGATACATTCTTGAATGAGATAACAAAATTATTTATGAATAATAAATGTTAAATTATTTACAAAAAGACAAACGAATGTATGTAACTACCTAATGCAATTTAAAACATCTTTTTCTCTTAGAAACAAACAAGTATATCCCAGAGTAATCCGACTTAAAAAGAAAAAACAACTTTTATGGATGTTACCTATTTAAACATGAAATTTAAAGGAAAAGACTATGATAACACACTGGGAATACTTATACAACTATCTTGATTGATGCAAAAATGAATTGATAATGTTGTAACACTATTTCTAGTTAGATTAAATCGTTTAAAGCATTGGCAACGATATTATGCACATATAAATGGCAGATGTAAGTAAATGGAATCCAATTTCAACAATGCTATATTTTATTATATTTTATAAAAGTCAGTGAAAAAAGATAAAATACACTATAATGTACGCAAAAGAAAGATTTTAAAAGTTAGGAATTTTGTGAGTTATACATGTTCTTGTTTGTATGAAAGTTAAATTTCTAAGGAGAAAACCACTCCAGCATGTCTGGAAGAAAAAAGGAGATATGAGAATGAAAGTGACCCGTTTTTATAGCTGAATGACAGCGCCCTCTATTGATTTCTTAGCAAAACTGGCGAACCTATGTTGGGGTAATCAATAATAGAAACAAAATTTAAATGTTGAAATGGTTGTAGCAAAGTTTTAAGGGTGCTGTAATGACCGCGTGTTGGTGGCAGATTCAGAATGTAAAGTGCAGAACTATTAAACAAATAAATAAAACGGGAAGCAAAGGAGTAACTATCTTTTGTAAGAATAGAGGTTGATCCTTGAAAAACGGTTTGCCCAATATTTGACCTAACTATTGGAAACATCAAAATCAAACATGTATAGAAAATACTCTGTGTGGGATGATTTATAATAGACGAAAAAAATGTGAGACTGAATCCTGAAGGTACATTTCAATAGCGCAAGATGCCCCAAAAATCTAAAGAAATTATTAAGAAAAAACACTTCGGTAGAAATAGACATTGCTTGACTGCTATATCATATCAATCCAATTATAAGACAGTTAATGACGGGGAATTTTCTCTCAGATGAATCATCCTGGGTACAACGATAAACTATTTCCGGTAGCAAGTCCTCTGATCGGGAGCATTTGAGGAGAGTAGAACCAACTCTTAATTGCTTTTGTCCCCAGGAGCACTATGTCCCAGGGTGGTAGTACTTCTTAGGGCACCAACTATGAGCAAATAGTGAACTCCCAAAATGGGGTCAAAACATGGACATAAAAATACATTAGAAAAAATTACCACAATATATATTCGTAGTAAAAAAAAAAAAAAGATTTAAAAATGCCATCAGTATATTATTTTTTTATTATACAAAATGAATTATTGTCAATAGATTTTTGGGAAAAACTTACCAAATCTCACAACAAAATAAATTTTCTGCAGTAAATGACATATGAAGTTGATATGTCATTAAAGAAAACAACCACTCACAGATAAAGACGAAATTAAAGTAAACAGATATGAGATTCTACAGAAGAAAAGTGAGAATCGTGTGGGCAGAGCATCTGCGTAACAAGGAATGTTTAAAGAAAATGGAGACAAAATAACACCTGTATTTTGATTCAGAAAGAGAAGGTTGAAACTGCAGTGGCGCAAAATGAGGAAAGAAGGTATGGAGAATTTGACAGTTGTAGGACATATTCAAAGCCAGGGGGACAAAGGTAGGCATCGTTTACTCCAATTAAGGAGGAAGGAATTTGTGAAAAATGGAACTGAGAATGAGAGAAATGGTAAGGTAACAAGTTTTGCTTAGGATAGAAATCTGTAGAGAATTATAATCACCTAAGTCTGGAAGTAAAATGGCATATATATATATATATATATATATATATATATATATATAATGAATAATCAGAGGTGGTCTTGTTTTGTTTGTTGAGAGAGCTATTTCTGTACACTAGGACGATAAAATGTCACTAGACGCGAACCTTGTATTCTCAGTTGAATAAAGCTTTCATAAAACCTACATCTGAGTACTTTTGTCATTACGAGATATATATATATATATATATATATATATATATATAATAAATTAACTGATTTAAAATGTTTTCGCTACACAGTCAAAACCATGTTTCAAAACCTGAAGCTAAAAACTACAAATTTAATTATATAATTAAATTAAAAGAATTAGTTCTGTTTCATGTTCAACTGAATTTTGGAATAACTTATTTTTAAATATACTGAGTTTTAACACGCACATATATATTTTATAATTTCCTGTTTCCAATGATAGAGAGAAATCCAATCATTCAGACAGGGGCGGTAGCGTGTTCATTTGTATTAACTATTGTTGTATCAATTATGTATTACGTTCGAAAAAGAGGTTAAGTTTAGGGAGGGTAGGGGTGTATTTTTCAACGAATTCTGTAATCCCTTAAACGCATGTCGTCGGTTGTTTTTGTTTATTTTTATTAACGGCAAAATTTTTTCGGCATTTTTTTCGTAATTGTATATTTAAAGGTTTTCTATCTAGGGATGTATGGGTTAGAATATGTTTTATTTAATTAAAATTTTAAAATATTTTTACTCTTAATTACGAATAGATTATATTTCTTTTTAAAACAAGTAAATGTAATAGAATTACTTAAATCATTTAAAATTATTTTTTCATATCAAATATAAGTATGTATATTACCAGCTCCCATTTTTTAATTTTATTTTTAAATATTATTTCAGGAAAATTTTTGACAATGACGGCAAAGAATAGCTATTTCATTTCTCTGATTCAGTAAATTTTTATTTTTTATATTAAATATATAGTTTCTCATGTATGCACAAAGGACAGGGGTCATTTAATGACCTACATATTCCAGCTTTTTTTATTAATTTTCATTTTACTGTAGATGTTTTATTGGATTCTTTTACGTGCCAGAAATACTTTGAAAGGGATGTTTGATTTTTGCATTCATTCATCCTAAATGAAGTTTGATGTTAATTGAACCTCTTTTTGAAATCATGGCTTGTACAACCTATATAGTTTTTATGTCTTCGGGATTCTCAATAGATGACATATTGCATTGGTATACTAATGATTCTGTGCGACATTTATTTTGTAAAGGCCAGTTATGAGGATTTCTATAGTTAAATAATTTTTGATTATCTTCATCTCTTTATTATAATACTTATGCTCTTTAAATTTACATTTTGAAATATTTTGTAAAAATATCAATGAGAACAACGGATTATATACCTTACTGTTCTTTCTTTACACACACATATATATATATATATATATATATATATATATATATATCAATAAATATAGTTTTAAGATGTGCTATATTTATGGGATAAAGTGCTCAATATCCGAGATAGAGCATACTTAAATATAAAAGTGAACATAGAAGTCAACTCTTAGAGGCGACAGTCTGTTTCATGCTAGACGCAATCCTCAGGCCTGTCGATTGCGTCTAGTATGAAACAGACTGTCGTCTTTAATTGCTGACTTCTATGTTCACTTTTATATATATATATATATATATATATATATATATATATATATATATATAGCCCATTTCATGAAAAATCACGCAGTTAGTGATGAAAGCAAAACTAAAGGTTAACTTATGAGAAAAATATTGTTCAAATAAAGGAAATAGTTCAAATCGCGAATTCAATATCATAGTAATAATAAATAATAAAGTAATGAAAGAATTTTAGTGATAATAATGTATGACAATTATTGCGGTAATAATCAAGTAAAACAAACTTTACAGGGATAATAAATCAAATATAATAGTAATAATAAATGCCAACCAAACACTATATTAATAATAAAGTAAGGCAAACTAAACATCATCGTAATAATAAAGACAATTATCTTAGTAAAAGTGAAGTAAGCTAAGTATCGTAGTAATAATAAAATAAGGTAAATATCATAGTTTATAATAAGTTATTTCTCATGTATTTTTGTCGTATCAATTTGACTTATTTCTATCGTTTATAATTCGAAAAATCTTTCTACACTCATCTTTTTTATTATTTCTTTATCATGTCTTTCTGCCATCTGCCATTATACACGCATTCTTTCATGTTTTTATACCATTTTCTATACTCCCTTCCTGTTTCTAAACTCCATCAAACTTTCTCCTTTCCTCTCCGACGCCATCATCCAGATCTGTCACGTTGTTCTATTTATTTCTTCACTTTACCCACGCCTTATTCTCTCTATATTTCATCGTCTTAAACTTAGATATGAAGTCACATCGCACAGTCTAACCTCCGGTCATGGGAACACGGTGACCGTAAGCACATATCCTTTCTATCAACAACTGACCCTTTCATTCTGCACCCTTCTGACGGATTATTTACCATCGTTTTCAAAGATTCTTTGAAAAATAATCTGCTCTTCTTGAACGCAAATTTTCATCTCAAATTCTGAAAGTACCAGGACAGGGGGCCTTTTATTTAAACATAAGATTCTCTACCGTGCAGTTCTTTCAATCTATATTTCTTTCTTGGTGTTCTTTTCTTCTGTGTTGTTTCACTTTAAATTTTTCAGTGGGCCAATCTGGTCTTCAGTTACTTACATATGGGTAACTGAATATATAATGTGTATGGATATGTGCCCCACAAAAAGTAAATTTTAAATTTATTATATGATGAAGAAATTTAACTATGGTATGAAAAAAATATCTATATGTTACTATATGAATGAACTAACAAAATGAACTTTCGTATAATTTTTTAAACAATTTTCAACGTCAGGTGATTGTTTTCTTCAAGAAAGAACATCCGATTTGAGGACTAAAAAATATCGAAAAATTCTGCAAAAGTTCTTTTTGTTTTAAGACGGCATCTAACATTTGTATTTTTGCTCTGTTTTAAGCTATTCTTTGTATTGGTTTCCAATAACTGTATCCCCCAAAATTCAGCAATTAATTAAACTTCCGGTTTTTCTATGGGCCCGGTATATATATATATATATATATATATATATATATGATGCACCACATTAGACTCACTAGTTCAGTCACTAAATCTACTTTCAAAATCAACCACAACTTTAACTGTAGAATTCATAACATAATTTACCTCCTAGAATGCACACTATGCCAGAAAATATGTAGGAAAATCTGAATGGCCATTTCATTACAGAATTAATTATCGCAATCGAATTAAGTGGACTCCCCATGAAAGATTATTACTTGTAGAACAACATTTCCGCCTAGAAAAACACAATTTTAAAACCCATGCCAAAGTCACTATAATTGATAGAATAGAAAAATTCAGGGCAGATAATATCCGAAAGAGTTTATAGTTCCATGAAAATAAGTGGATACAACGCACTATCCAGACGGGCATAATCACAAATTTAACAATGTAGTTATTATTAATATATAAACAAACTACCCACGACCTACCCACATTTCTCAACCGCACAAGACAGATATACTTACTGAAGTGTCGAGGCCTCACACTTATACAGACACCCACACGAATATACACACTTACACACATCATGCTCACTCACTCACTAATGAGCCAAATGACAACACACACCCATAGTAATATACACACTTACACACATCATACTCACACACTCCTTAAGAACCAAATAACACACACATACATTTAACAGAGACACATCCCCTTTCCAGGAATCAATAAAACAGTCAAAATAACCATGGGAATTCAGAGCAGCATGAATCAATCCAGCTCCTATCTTAAATAAAAAAATCTTAAAAGAGACATTTTGAACAACACAAGGTCTGACCAAAATCCATGTTAAAAAAAATTAAATAAAAAACAAATGAAAACTACAGACAAAAGTTCATTTTCTCCATCAAGACATTCATTTCTGTAGTTCACTGCTACCAGCAAGCAGAATTTTTTCCACCATCGCCATGTTGGCCGAAACTAATCCACGAATCTAAATGAAATAATAATAAAAATGAAAGAATATTTATAAACAACCCAGTGTATTTGAAGATTTTAATTAATATATATATATAAACACACACACACACACACATATATATATATATATATACCCACCCACACACACATGTATGTATGTATATATATATATAATAGAGGTAATATTTTGATTAACCAAAATATTAGTTGTTATCTACTTTAAATGAGATATAATTATTGGTTAAAACGTAAGATATGATATTTTATTAGAAATGTCATTTTGGCAACAAGAAAAATAAATGGGGTGTGGAGTGATTCTCGATTCAACCTCTTTTCCTACTTTACATAAAAGTTATATCGAATCCGATCATTTTTGAATATATGTGGTGGTGATGATGATGATGATGATGATGAAACGGCATATTGATGCACCTCCACAGTTCAAGATGACCCGAGATAGGCAGCTGATCCCTCCTCTTTCTTAGCTCTAACAACCCAGTGCGGGAAAACTATTTACATTCCATACTTTAAAACACACACTAGTGACGTTACATAATCACCTAACCGACCCAGATTTTTCACCTATCATTATGAACTGGTATTCCTTTTGGGTGGCTTCGTGTCTTATTGTGAGTTTCGGGACTTAAATTTAAACTAGACCTCAAGTGAAACTCTTACATACGATCAAGATGTTAAATAGTTCCCTGTTCTTGCCATCCTATGCCTTAAACATTTTGTAAGGCTCCCTGCTTTGTTTCTTCATCATGTTGATGTTTTTATCTTCTTGAATTTTGTCATTTTCTTTTATAATATTCCTCCCCAAAATTTTATCGTTTTTTCTCGTGTATCTTCAGTTATTTTATAAATCTTCTCTTTTTCTTTTTTAAAGTTTTTAAGTACATCATGAGATTAATACTGCGTACCAGATGTTTTATGTAATATGCTTCTCTCATGGTGAGATGTCTTCGGTTAGAGGATTTATGAAGGATGAATGAATATATGTTTTCAACACTTTTACGTTATTAATATTAAAAGACTCGTGCATCGAAAATGAAAATTATAAAACAGGAGAGGTTTCTTTTTTCTGTCACATACTGCGTGTGGCTTACATGTGTTCTTTAATATGCACACATGTTCACACACATTTACACAAGCACACACATTCACACACAAATAATTTTGGTTTTAAAACACTCAAGTAAAATATTCTCTGTCTGGATAATTCCGACCCTAGGCTGAAGAAGAAAGTCAAAATTTTTTTGACAAGCCAAAAAAAAAAGAAAAAAAAAAAAATTAAACTTTCAAAACAGATAGTTGTAAGTTTTTATTTAATTTTGCTGTGATTATTCGTTAATATTTATGCATTTTCTTTAGTTTTATGTTAATTATTTAAATATTTTAGGTATTTCAATTACAATATTCAATTTCATACAGAAACGTACATAAACACACAATTTGAACGGAACTGAAATGAACCTCTGCATTGTGCGGGCTTTTTTCCTTTCTGTTTGACAATAACTACTGGATAACAGGAAAATAACATGTTGTTCTTTTTCGGACTCCTCAGGTAAACCCAGTATATTTTCTAATAAATTTAGTATTTTAAATGGACAGAACATTTAAATATAAAATATGATCATCATTTCTTTATTGAATTGACAGGAGCGAAATAATAATAATAATAATAATAATAATAATGATAATAATAGTGACCTCTATATCACCTGAGCTAATTGAAAGGACGTTAAAATTAGGAATATTGGTGGATTATTACTAATTTGCTCTTCCATTTCTCCTCTAGCGTTTACAATTGATTGTCGTGTGGGCTTCTGGAAAGAGTACTTGACAAAACATGGCTTTGTGCAGATAGGCAGCACATTGTATCGGTCTTCGTTCCCCGAATGCACTCGCTTTCTAGCCCCGAAGAACAACATATGATAAGAGCTGTAATGCTCACCTACAATCTGTTCTGCCTACTAATAGATCTGCCATTAATATGAAGATACCACTGCAATGACTAATAATGTGGGATGGCATGAAGAGGACTGGAAACTTGAACCGAGTCCCAGACGCTGCTCCCGGCCAAAAAGAACAAAATGATATTGTCTGCAGTGAGGAAAGGGTGAAACATGAAATTATAGTGGCTTTGTGCAATCAACGTTGATTCTGTTGGATTCAGGCATTTTTGTCTGAAGAAAATCTCATCATCAGTTAAGAATCAATGCTTGTATTTGGTGGACAATTGAGTGAAAGTTAGCTGTTCGTATTTCTTATTTCTTGAGATGTCTCTGCGAACATTTAAAATAAACGTAAATATGAAAGCCGCATCTAGTCGTTGGCATTTCGATTTTCTTTACGTACAAGACAAGTATGGAAACTTGAATAAACGGTTACAAATCTGATTGCTAAGGAAGAATGGTTACATTTGTAATCATACAGATGATGATTACAGAAGTGAAAGTCAAACCAATCCTCTATAAGTTTTCCAAACTCATTGTTCTAATAATAATGTGACTTAAGTAGTTTAGTAAAACTTCTCTATTAAAATCTCCTTACCTTAAAGCAAGTTAACATTCCATTCTTGCAGTGTAAGAGGTCTTATAACTAGAAAGCGCATCTAGGTAGCGTTGTGCCACACTAAGTTCATTTAAGTTGCCTGGAAGTTTCGCTGTCTAATACTAAATTAATCAAAGCTTCAGGTTTCCGGCCATTCGGGTTCAAGAAAGCGATACATTAAAACGTATTTTTTGAACAAATGTCTTCCAGACAGCACCTCCGGTGTTCGCTAACAAGGACCGGGGTTTAGGTACGCTCTGACATCAGTGGCAATAAACCGATGTAACCCGACATTTTCTAACCTACATGTTTACTAATGTGCATTGAAACATCTTAGGGAAATGCCTAATCAAATATCGGTTAGCTAATCATAGCATATGTCAGTTATTTGATCCTTGTTTGCTGTATCTTCGATTTCCAGTTCTTTTCATGAACAGTGTAGGTCAGTATTTCGAATATTTTAAGGTAGTCGGAATCTTCACACTTGAATGATTACAGCAATATAAATTCTATAGCAGCCAACCAAGACACCTGCTAAAAGAGAAATTAAATAAACGCAGACACTCATAAATATATCATAAATGAAGATATATCGGCGTCATTTTTATGACTGGATGGTCGTCCAAAATGAACAATTTCACGTTAGATTTATTTCCGTCCAGTAAAAAAAAAAAAAAATACGCGCTTTATTATTCCTCTGAGAGATCTTCTTTTTCCCTTCTGTTAATCCAGTTTCTTCTTGAATTTGGATGTAAAATATTTGAAATATTTAATTGCTCTTTATATTTAATTGATAATACAATATTGTGAATTTCAACCTACTCATTATTCGCACTCGATTTTGAGGCGGAAAAACATTTATTTGTAATTTTTTTACTCCTGTTTTTTAATATGATGTAAGATTTTTCCTCGTCAGAACTATTAATAAATATACACACTTGATTGGAAGCAGTGTGCTTCGTTAAATCTGGGTGTTTCTAAGCTTCTGTAAAGCTGTATCTTTGACTAAATTGGCACATTTTCAAAAATTGTCTGAATAAAAACCGAGCACCTGTGTATAATCGACCGCTGTGGATTATTAACATACGATTAATTTCTGATCACATCGATTAGAAATTTTATTGAATGTATTAAAGAAATTCAGTAAAAATGATTCTCTCACTTATATTGTGAAAGTCAGAGAGTTACTAAGGGAAAAATATCTGTTAAGAAAAATATCTAAGAATAACATAAGAATTACTAGCTATGACAAAATTAGACGCTCAATTCAATACTAAATATTTATTATCTTATTTTGAATGTCATTAGCAATCAATACAGTAATACCGTTTGGAAATATTTTTTTAAAAGAATTCCCCAATTTTTAGCGTGAAAATTTAATCTTAAATCGTTGGATTTGCGATCATAATTTCAACTTGAATTATTACGGATAAATAAGCTATCAAGCATATTTTAACATTTTAACGAATGGTTAAAGTCGAATAAATATGTGAATTTCACTAAATAACTTAAAGAAGCACATAACAAACCATGTTTTATCAACTGACCTGTAATTTTGAGAAGTGCAAATAGTTTAGCCTTTGAGTCCTGGCAACCGCTTTACCGGTGGTAGAGAAAAATGACGTAATGCCTTGCCACTGGTAGAACTGTGTTGAAGAAAAAATGACGTAATGCCCAACTACCGGTTGAACGGTGTTAGAGAAAAATGACGTAATGTTCAGCCACCGGTTGAACGGTGTTAGAGAAAAATGACGTAATGCCCAACTACCGGTTGAACGGTGGATAAACACTTGTAATTATTTTTATAACTACAAAGAAAAAATATATACCAGTTATTTGCAAATTTTGACTAAGGAAATCAGGCAGAAGGGTTCAAATTGTTTAGGAACGCAGGTCTCAAATGGTTATTATTTACAAAATCATGAATTTATATTAACTGAAATGGAAAAAATTGCGGTCTTAAAAAAATATGATAAACAAAACCTAATCATTTACCAGAAATAATTGGTATAAAAATGATATTTTTAAATTTCACCCACCAAACCACACACATATATATATATATATATATATATATATATATATATATAAAAAGTGGATTTATTTTTTATCCTAAATTTTAATACTTCAAATGAATGCCGTTGTTTAAAATAGACGACCCTTTTTCATTTAAATCTGTGTGTATTACGCCTATCGGCCTGCACTCTCTATAGAAATTAATGTTCTCCGGCTTTGTAGGAGAAATCTCCATTCATTTTCAATTTTTACTTTCCTCAGAATCAGTGATGATATTGTGCTTCAAGAATTACACATAACACAACAAAATATTATATTAAAATTTGCTTTTTATTATATCCCTTTGACGTGTATATTATGATCAACCAATAATAGAAAAAGATGATTTACAATCTGCATTCTTTTCTCATTTTAATCAGTTGTTGCACGTTGGATTCTAGGAAAAGTCGTAACATGTGTTAAATGACAGTAATTCCAATTTTGATGAAATTTTAATCTGAACAAAATAAATTCCGATTACATGACTTAGGCCTTGTCAAGTGTTAAAAGTGAATACAACATTTGGTAACATATTTGTCTGAAATAATTTGACTCATCAGAAATAATCAAAAAATCTTTTACAAACCAAAACAAGACTAGTAGCTTATTACTCTACAAATTATTTTTTTATATTAATTTAAATTTTTAATAGAGCAATGCACTGACCTAGACAAATATAAAAAGAAGTTATGATAACACTTGAAAAAGACGCAAACACTCTAAGTAAATATTAAAAAAAACTGTTTCGTCAATGCTTGTTCGAATTAAAAGTTTCTCACACGATAGAAGGATGGATAGCGTGGAGAATTTGTATGTTTGCAACTGTTGCTGATTTATTTATGTCAGCACAAATACATTTTGTATGTGTGTCCAGGTATATCGATGTATGTCCGCCTACAATAAGGATATGCGTGAAAAATAAAATTGAATTCATTTCCTCTTCATAATTATAGCGTTTGCTGTTTTACATACGGAGAGCATTTGCAACCAAGAACAAAACGAAAAAGAATCTAAACTGTTCAACATGATTGAAAATCTATTTTTAAATTTTAAAATAGTTTTTTTTCAATCATGGAAATGCTTATAATTCCCTTTTGTTTTCTTTAATTTTTGAACTGGAATCGATTTTATATGTACTTCGTAATTCATTTTTCTGTCTATATTTTCATATTAAACGTTTAAAAAATACATGGTCACATATTTAATTTAATATTTAAGGATAAAAATAGATAATAACGGAAAAAAGAATTAACAAAACGTATAATCTGAAATAAACAAATACTAGTTTATAAAAGAAAATAAGAGTTTCCTTATAAAATAAACGTTTGTAATAGATTGTGAAGATCCTATTTACTCTTTTTTTACAATGTTAGGAATGTTGCCTTCATTTTTAATAATATCTACGACGTTTCGACCGTTGTACGACCCGGTCTTCTCCAGGTAAATGGAATTTCGAACCAAAGAAGGCGTACAAGAGCCAAAACAATGTGAATATAACCACAAACATAAGTACAACAGTCCGAACAATGTAAATAGTGTAAACAGTTACAAGAATTCATCACAGACATTAGGACAGATTCTGAAGATTCTAAAAAAAATACTAAAAATCTTAATAGATACAAATATAGTTGGAAAAATGTTTATGCATTAAAAGTAATAGGGTTAATAGATAAAGAATATTTGAAGGAAGTAAGTAATCATAAATCTAGATAAAAGGAAAATCTGATTCAAATGCATATAGTTATATTTTCTTTGAAAGCAAATATGAAATTTGCATTGCCGTCAGGTGCAAAACTGAATGATAATCAAGAACTAAATATCAGAATCAGAAATCTAACTTGAGAAAAGGTGATCGAAAGAATATTAATGAAGGACACTTAAAAGCGGAGTAGTGTATAGCAGGTCGGATTTAAGAAATGGAGGTCAGAGTACGAATTCCAGTCGAATCCATTACATTCACTTACGTTTTAATACCCTTGGAAAAAGGTAATAATCCTCTTCTCCCTTCAACAATGGGTAAATAGCAGGACAGACTGGGTTTTATAACCTTGGATGGAAACTGCACATTCACCACTATAATCAAATCATATGTGCTGGTGTCTGGGCTGTCGGTTCCTAGGAACTGAGCTGTTTGACCATCATACGTCGAATACGACGTAAGAATCCACCATATATATATATATATAAACATGAAAATAAAATGAAAAATTAAAAATATTGAAGTTGATGATTTGACGGATCGGCGAATTTTTCGTACCGCAGTTAGTCATGAGCACGTAGGATCTAACGACGCGCTGAGGGCAGAAATTACAATCTTCCATGTATACAAAACAAACTATCATTGTTGCAATGTCCGCATAACCATTCTAAAACAAAAAAATACCATCTGTGTTATATAATTTATTAATTAATTTATTGTAATGTACATGTAATCTTTGATAGCGGCTTATGCAAGTCGAAAGCTTAGACAGGATTAAC
The DNA here is from genome assembly GCA_903632075.3 of Acanthosepion pharaonis. NCBI lineage: Eukaryota > Metazoa > Mollusca > Cephalopoda > Sepiida > Sepiidae > Acanthosepion > Acanthosepion pharaonis. Next base: position 1,356,137 of record CAHIKZ030002201.1, read on the forward strand.
AATAAAAACATGTATCAATATGGTGATTTTCTTGTTTCATTGATAATGCTAAAAAGCTTATTCGACAATATGAAAGGAATTTGTTTAAAATACATGTGAAAAACTTGTCTATATTATTTAATGAAACATGCATTAATATATATATATATATATATATATATATATATATATATATATATGTGTGTGTGTGTGTGAAAAGTGTATATAAATATAAATAAATATATGTATAATTATTTATATATTTTATGCGCGGCACTTATTAGAAAGCGCTCAATATCAGAGATAGAGCTAACATATTTGGTTGGATAGACGTCTATCCAACCAAATATATATATATATATATATATATATATATATATATATATATATATATATATGTGTGTGTGTGTTTTGCGCGCTTGTGTATGAGCGTGTGTTAATTGTAGTGATATTATTAAAAGTGCTTTTATATGTAAACATTCGGCATTATTTGACCGAGAATGCAGTTCTACCTTATTCTAGCAGTATAGGTTGTAGATTATTCTAATATCCTTCCAAACCATGTCAATCCTACCTAACAGCTGAAACATTAATGTTACGTACTTTAACAAATGCTTTGGCATATTATATAAAATATAGGTATAACCCCTTTTGAATTTTTTAAATTTTCTCGTACATTTTGATGCATTCTGTTCCTGTATTATTTCCGGTTTAATTTTGTAACGCACGCTATTCATCAAAATTTTGCTTCCTAGGTAACATTCTGAAAATTGATCTTCTTAGCTTTTCTGATTTACATACAGCGTTGTATATTTCATTTATTTTATCTGTAATCTTGTCAATGATGAAATTACCTTATAATTCAAATATCTGTATTCCAATTCCTTCTCATCCTGCCACTTTGTTCCATTTTGTTTGTGATAATTTTAATTGATATTTCAATATTTATTATCCTTCGATGATTATGTGCCTTACCGGCTGTGCACTTTTGTCGTGGAAGTATCTCCGATGATTTGTGAATTATTTCTTGTTTAATATAAGTCCCCCATACTTGGATTTTTGTACCCTATTGATGAACATGTTTCTTTCTCTCCTATCTGTTTCTTATTTTATATCTATTTATCTATAATGCAGTTTTCTTTGAGCCATTCCTATTTAGCCTGCCTGCATTTGTTCTCAATTACTTTGCGCAGTTTCCCGTATATGTGCCGTATGTTGGCATTGTTTTTTTCCCCTTTTCTTCATGTCAAGATTTTCGTTTTCATTTGTCATCCATCCATTTTTTTTCTTTGCCAAATGAAATAAAAATCTACAAACCGTTGAGAAATAGTAAAAAAGCAAAAAAATAAAATAAAAAATAAAATATAATACTCGCACAGAGAAACGAACAAATAAAATAAAATAAAAAATAGACAGGCTAAATAAAAGATAAACGCTTGACAAGTAATCAATATTTAAAATTCTGACAGGTAATAGCTGCTATAGTGAATACAAAATGTTTTTGTACATAATTTTTTTCTTTAGCGTAGCAGATATTACGAAATAGGAAACTATTCTTAAACACACACACACATACATGCACGCACGCTCGCGCACGTGTGTGTGCAAATATGTTCATATATATTTCAGTGAAAAAGTAGATTTAGAATTAGAATCTACATAAAGAGCTTATATTCGACGTTATGACACAACCACAGCTATTTCTCGAAATCTGACCGAATCATCTGCAGCCTCACGTATGCATACATACATACATACATACATACATACAATATAATTGCTGTACTAGTTTCAGTGTGGACTCATTTACCATTCTTAGCAAGTCCCACTCGAATTACCACTTGAAAGTGTTGGAGGCCATTTATATTTAAACGATGAAGCCCTCTCTGTGTACACTGAAGAATTTCGTACTGGGCCTCCAACTAATTTCCATCTAAGCAATATATTTTTTTCTTTTTATTTCAATACATATTATCCATCTATTTTTTTTAGTGATACTTCTGTTTAATTTATTAACCTCGATTTAGCTCTGTTGAGTGAAGTTCGAAACCGATTAGCTACCCCCCCTCACCCCCGTTTTTCAGTTTCAATTTTTATCTATTATCTTCATGAGTGGTAATATCAATATTTTTGTCTTGTTCTGGCAGTTATAAACATATAACTATATATATATATATATATATATATATATATATATGAGAGAGAGAGAGAGAGACAGAGAGATTTAGAAAGAGATTGAGCATGAGATTGAGCATGAGTGAAAGCAACAGATATAATGAGGTACATAGTAATTTATATGGAAATTTGTGATGGCAAACAGCGAAATTTAAATTATATTACACTATATATTATACAGTGTAACCCGGATATAAGAGAGTTGTCGGGACCGGAGAAGAAGTCTCTTATATCCGGGTTTCACTTATATCCGGGTTTTGTCTATTTTATATACATTAACACAGGTTCTAATTTGGGACCAGAGAAAATCTCTCTTATATCCGGGTTTCTCTTATATTCGGGTCTCTTATATCCGGGTATATTTATTTTACAGATTTACGCAATGTGTCATATAAAATGTAATTATGCATTTCATCACTAAACTTGTGGAAGCAGAACAATGGAATCTATTATCCTAATACGAAAATTATCTATTCTCAAAACTATTAATTTAACAATATCCTGATAGAAAATAGTTTGAGTAATACCAACCTGTGTTAATATTCATCGCATATTACTTCAGTATTCCTTGTTGTATATGAATAGTCGGGTCCCTATAAGTCATGGCTTGGAGTTGCTAGATCCATGCCCAACCGTTTTTGAAATCAGCTTTGGTCATCGAGACTGGTTATCAACGACGTCTAATGAGAAAAGCATGCGCTACTATTTAACCCTTACTTGAGGGAGAGGAGATGGATACAAACCTTCCCAAGTATATTTGTAAGGGAATGAAAACTCGTCTGGAATTCGAACTTGGCTGTCCGATTTCTAATTCCGAACCTCAATATTAAATCAATCGCATATACATTCTACATTCGAATGATATGGAGATGAACATACTTCTCCAGAAGAGTCCTTGGTCTCGTCAATATACATATAGACTGACGCTGAATATCGTCAGTAGAAGGAGAGAAAAATGAAAGATTTAGAGTTCTAGCGTATCTGTTTTCTACCGATTTCAGCAAGATTACGTTGCGACATTATATTTCTTGATTGTGTTAGCTTCATTCAGTTCAATGAAGGCATAAATGTGACGACAAGAATTCGAATTCACCCGATTTTTTTCCTCTCGATTATCATAAATAGCACTCGAGGAAAATTCAAAATTCACGGAAGAGAATTTTGTGGAGTTTCTGTATATTCATATCACGACGCGGAAGTCGATAAACTTCAAAGCTGTATAATATACTGGTATTAGGAAAAAAAAGAAACTTCTTCCTAGTTAAGGACTATTGTACGAATATAATACCTTATGGAAAATCTGAAGCCATTTATTCAGCAATTATTACAATAAATATAACGGGAGCGAAATGAATATCAAGAACAGATAAAAGCAATCCTGGAAATGCAAGGGACAGTTAATGCGTCAATTTCATTTTCGCCGGACGCAGTCGCTAACTTTATTAATGAATTTAATTACGTCCGAGAAGAAAGTATTACATTCCTATCGTACTTTAGAAGATACGGGACCCATTTTCAGACAAGAATGTCAAGAATGGTTCCATAAAATGAAAGTGTCTCCTGTTACGAAAATTATGCCCAACTGAACATAAAACAAATATCTGAATATTTTCCCCGAATATTCCAGAAAAAGTATCATTTAATGAAACAGTGTCGATATTATGAAAGATCTTTTGTGAAAAGAATTCACTCTTTTATACACGTTAGCCATGCATGAACCTTGCTAAGGACGAAAGTGAGGATTTTGACGTATACCGGTAAAGTCAACCGTGAATTTGAGAAATTTAGACTGGATGAATTTAAATATCTAATCATCGTTAAAGATCGAACATCAAGAAATGATGCAGAAATACGCTCTCAAATCTTAAAAAAAAGAAGAAACTGAACAGGATTCAAGGTTAAAGATACAGACTGTTGCGGAAGAGTGCAACAATTGTCAATTGAAAGCACGATACAGTGAAGATCTAGCAAAATCGCATGTCAGTAGTACAAGTAGTTCGAATATAGACAGTAGTACCAATGGAAAAATTCGGAATAAAACTATTGTAAAACTTAACCCATTCTATGGCTGTGTTATGCTTCATTATAGAAAGAAATGTCCATTTAAAACGAAAAATGTTTTAATTGTGGAAAAACAGGTCAGAAACGAAGTTACTGCAAGTCGAAAAGCAAAAGAAATGCACAAATTACCTTGTTGAAATTGGTACTACCAGCTAAATTACTGGAAAGTTCAAATAATAGAAAATTCCTGACCGTGCAAATAAATAACGTGACTGTACAAATGAATAACTATTTAAACTGGTCACTGGTGACAATATTACAATTATTGATGAACAAACTTGGAAGAGAAAAATTGATAAAGTTGCAAGAGGAAATATCGGACAAGTAATTAATTTTTCTTAGGAAAATCACGTGTAACGTTGCTCTTGTGGAGAAAAACAACAAAGCAAAAACAGATGTTTACGTATGGAAAAATTCCAACTCGAATTTACTATGCGTCGACTGACTAGAATTACGTGAACTATGAAATTAGCCGATTAATTTATTCTGTGGAAAAATTAATTGTTCGCCAGAGAAAAAGATTACAGCTAAAGAAACACTGAGTAAATTAAATAAATTCACGAATATTTTTTTTCAGAAGTGGCGGGAAAATGTACAAAAGTCAAAGGCATTTTTTTTAAATTAAAAGAATATATGACATCAGTGTTTAAGCCTAAAATAAATATATCTTTTGCTGCGTGGGCGTCTACTAACACCGAAATGCACACATTTAAAACCGCGGGGTTAATGAAAAAAAAAGAAAAAGATTATTCAGAATGGGTTAGGCAATTGGTATATATTGGAAAGGAAAATGATAAGATTCAGTTATGTGCAGATTTTTCGACTGGGTTGAATGACTGCTACCTGTCACATAAATACCCCCTACCAAATCCAGAGGACATAATGTGCCAAATTAAATGGTGGTAATTTTTTAAAAAATTTGACTTGTCTGAGGAATACCTTCAAATCGAAGAGGATGAAAAAATACCAGAAATGTTTTAAGATTAATGCACATAAACGACTCTACATGTTTAAAAAATTAACCTTTTATGTAAAAGTAGCACCAGGTATTTTCTAGCAAATAATGGATACGAATTTGGCTGAACTAGAAGAGACCGTCGCTTACGTAGATGATATACTTATAAAAGAGTGCTAAGAACAGTTACCACGTAAAACTGATTGAGGAATTACTTCAGAAACTACATGATTACGGTTTAAAAATAAGTGAAGAGAAATTTCAATTCTTTTTACAAAAGATTAAATATTTAGGTCACATAATCGAAGAAAAAAGAAGACCACATAATACTCGAGCAAATGCCATTAAAGACATGCGTTCCCCTACAAATTTATTTTCCCGGCAATCATTTCACGCATTCGGAAATTGTTATATTTGGTGTCTAATATGTACAAAGTGTAACAATCATTGAATAATTTACTTAAATGTACCAAATTGAATTGGTCGGTGGAATGTCAAAATTCTTACGAAGGAATTAATAAACTAGTAACTTAAGATTTATCGTTGACATATTACGACCCGCACCGACATATAATGGTAGCGTCGGACGCGAGCGAATACGGCATAGGAGCGGTAATAGGCCATAAATTCCAAGACGGTATAGTACAAACGGTCGCAGAGGCTTCAAGAAGTTTGACAAATACGGAAAAATGCTATAGTCAAATTGAAAAGGATGCGCTTGCTATAACTTTTCTGTAAATAAATTACACAGGACGATACTAGAAAGAATATTCTTACTACAAACTGATCAAGGTCTATTATGAAGAATATTCGGTTCTAAGAAAGGGATTTCCACACAACTTCCAAACAGGCTTCAGCGTTGGGCTACGATTGCGTTGAAGTATGATTTCAAGAAGGAATTTCTATCATCAAAGAAATTGGGAGGCGCCGATGGTTTGTCCAGATTGATAGCCAAATGTAAGGAGGATTTTGAAGATACTGTGTTTGTTCTGCTGGAAGCCGAAAGCGAAATTAAAAGCCTTGTGTGGAAAACTATTAAAGAATTGCCAGTCACCATAGACGATAGCAAATTTTATTCTAAAAAGGATACGTTTATTCAAAAAACTGAATGGCGTCAAGTCGAATTAGTGAAGGTAAAATTAGATATGCCTACAATAATACATTTTTTATTTGTGGTTTTTGTACGCGCAAAGAATAGTAATTCCGTAAACACAACAAAAAAGATTTTGAAACAATTCTACGTAAGACATCCAGGAACACTGAAGATGAAGCCCTTGAGAAGCTGCGTGTATTGGCCAAAGTTGAACAAAATATGCAAAATATTGTTGTAATTCAGCAACGAAATCACTACATAAAATTTATCAGACTTGACCTATCATTCATAAACCGTAGACAAGATTACACATGGAATTTTCTGGAACCCTAAACGTTTCATAGTATTTAATTGTGACCGACAGTATCACAAAATGGCCCGAGATATTAAAATGTAAACGACCTACTACCGCAATAACGATTAAATTCTTGCGCGAAATTTTTGCAATGTTTGCAGTACCTGACAGTGTGGATAACCGATAATGAAACTCAATTTACATCTATGGAGGTTAAAATTTTCGGCAAAATCTATGAGATTAAACATTTGAAACACTGATTTATCATCTGATGTAGAATATTTAATCGGAACGGTTTTTTGACACCTTCAAAAGGGCATTAAGAAATTCTAACGGTTTAGAAGCTGAAGTAACGGCACTACAAATATTTTTGAGCGTGTATCGAATGACATCTAATGTAAATGTCACCTTGAAAATGTCACCTGCTGAGCTCATATTTGCGAAGAAAATTAAATCCATTTTTGATAAATTACTGCCAGGAAATGAGAAGAAAGTTCGACATTTTAAACTACCAGATCATTTATGATCGACAATAAAGTTTTCTTTAAAAAGCGTTAAGGCTGGAAAGGAAAATTGGCAGCAAGGAAAAAATATTCAACGCCTTCATAGTATGACGTACATTGTTGAATCAAATTATATCTAGATTTGCACAGAATAAGCAACCAATAGAGTTTAATTCATCGATGAAGATACTTTATTATACTTATTAAATATCTATCCATGAATGCAAAATTACAATAAAACGCCGTGGTAAGCAAAAACGTAATCCGACTGAAACGTTGGAAGTGGATCAATGTGATGAAAAAGTGTCGACTAAAGAAACTGCATATTAAATAAGGTGGGTAGAGTAGAGCCGAACACACCTCTAGAAGAGAACATGGACTCGTCCAAATATTTATTGCCTGACGCGAAATAGCGTCAGGAGAAGAAGAGAAAAAGTAAAGAGTTAGAGTATCTGCTCACTCCCGATCTCAGCAAGATACGTCGACTCCAAGCGACATTCTATTTCTTGAGTGTGTTATCTTTATTCAATCCACTAAAGACATAACAACGGCACACAACTGATAAGACATTTTCGGAAGTACACAATTGAATTGAATATATGATTTCAATATAGTACCATATGTGGAGTTTGTGTGTGTGTAAATAAAAAAAATAATTAATACTGAGGTCCTCCTCTAGTGGAGAGAGTCTTTTCCATTCTTAAATGCAATCGTCGGAGCCTGACGATTTAATCATGAAACAGACTGTCAATGCCCAATTTTATATTCACAAAGGATTTATCCCTGACATTGAGCAATTTAATGCTTGAATATAGGATACCTTAAAACTATATTTTTATTAAATAGTTTAAGAGATATAGATCCAGTGTAGATCAAATATAAATCGGAATCCGAAAGGACGATAAGATAAAGGACAAATTGGAAACATTTATAAGATGTTTAACATTTACGAAGCTTTAATAGAAGTGAAGCATGTTAGACTGTTAAACGTTTCTTATTTGTTGCTTATCATATATATATATATATATATATATATATATGAATATAATGAGAACGAAAATAATACATAAATTCTAACGTTCACAGTATTAATTCAAAAGATGGCTCAATACCGATAGTAGAGAAATAATTATTTAAAATAATATGTTCATATAGACAAAAACAATGTACTGCGGAAAATGTGACAGCGACAAATTTCATATTTTCCGCAATGGTCAATGATGACATGTCTTTCCGGTTTATCGCCACATAAAAAAATAACTCACCCACTCCCACCATCTGATCTTACTTTTCTATTTAGCGTAGATCTGGCATTTAATTGGTTAATCAAGACATACCTACAAGTCTAATTTTAATCTTTTGGCCCCACCACATAATCTTTTGGAAAAGAGGTAACAAAAATTTCCTTAAAAAAATCATTTAATCACCAGTTACTTAACATCGCCTGAATAAATACAATCATACTATTGAAACCTGAAAACATTTGTGTAGCGATTTCAATATGTTTTTATTATAATAAAAATAATAATAATAATAACAACAACAAATACGTACACACACACACACACACACACACATATATATATATATATATATATATATATATATATAAAAATCTATGTATATTTCACAGATGTATGTGGGGAGATATTTTGTGGTTTAATTAGTAAATACTTGCAGCTGATGTAAAATTTGCTATTTTTTGACATTAAATAATTTGAAACTGTTTTCGAATTATTTGTGATTATGCTTATATTGAGATTAGCGAAATTTCGTTCACTTTTAGTCATTATATATTTTGTAAGTTATTGTGATTAATTTTACCGATTTTTTGTTTATAAGTTTGTTTTAGTTGATTGCTACATGTTTTTTTTTTTTTTTTGTCATTTGAAATGAAATAACATAATATAGAATTTTCAAAATATTTTCTATATATATTTCTTCTTCTGGAAAATATTTCAAGTTCCCAGTTTCATCTCTCAATTAAAAACTTATACTTACATAATTATTTTTAACGTTTCAATACAATTAAAATATATGAGATTTTTTTTCAATCGTTGGCTTACGGGATGTATTTAATTTTGCACTAGTGATAAATTGAAAATAAAATTATCAAGACAAGGGCAAGTAGTATTACTTTCTTTTTCATGTAAATCTTCAATTAGAGTTTTAAATTTGTTTAGAAAATCTAGTCATTTTGTTTTGTTCAGATCTATTGTTAAGCGATATGTTGTAAAATTTGAGTCTTCGAGAAAGACGATTCGAAACGACATGTAATCTATGAGTTCTTTAAAACCAGGCATGCGTCTCCGAAATTTGAGATAATTTTTGATATTTGATCATAATTTTTGAAAATTTCTTCTGTGAATCTGTGTAGGTTTATTTTTCGACGTGGCCGTTTTTATCTTCATATTTCTTTCAGTTGAATGAGTTATCTAAAATGAATTCAGATTAATTCAGAATGTATATATGATCCATTTAATGTAAGCTAAACCAGACACCGTGCAAAGTTTTGTTACAGTAAGCTAGAGCAAGAGAAAGAAAAAAAAACGAAGAACATTATTGTTAGTGTTTTGTATACGATCAAAAAAAAGAAAAGCGTACACGGCCTATTTCTTAGGGCTAAGGTGTCTCCAAAATAGGAAAAATCCTTTTCGACGAACTTGTCAATGCTAGTAATTACGCTGGGCTCGATTTTGAGTGTGGAATCACGTTAGACTCTTGGGAATCATATAGCGAAGTAAAATGAAGTGAATGAGTTCTCAGGGGCAAAAGAGAGAAAGAGTTTATTAAAGTCTGTTATTATGTGTTTGTAGAGAAATAAACAAAAAAAAAAAAAAGAACTAAAACTTGCGGAAAGACAAGATGTCTTTCCCGCCTTCAGTAGATAAAAGGGTGGGGAGTTAGGCGCATTCGCGTATAGGCTCACAAACGTACAAATTTTGCATATATTCCAAATATTTCAACAGGAATACACACATTCCCTCTCTCTCTCAGACATACACACACTGCACACACACACACATATATATATATATATATATATAAGTATATAGATAGAAAAATTCTTACTTCAGGCAAGTTACATTTTAATGCAGCTCAAGTTAATCTCCGGAAGTGTTACTTGGCCCACATGTTCATCTAACTCTCTCTCTCTCTCTTTCCCTATCACCCCCTAACTCTTTCTCTCGTGTGCAAACACACACACACATGAATGTGTAAGTGTGATTTCCACAGTATCAATCTATCATTTTATATGATTAGGACGGCTGACGGTAAGGTTTATACTTTTATAACTAGAAACAAAAAAAATATATATATAATAATTGCTTCTTGCTCAGCTACACATGGCATTTATGTAAGTATGCGGTTTATGACTTATCTGCTTCCTCTCTCTCTATCACTGTTTCTCTCTCACTCTCTCTCTCTCTATATATATATATATATATATAATTCACTCATGTAGTTCACTAATAACAAGCAGGATTTTTTTTTCTCCTGATGATGGCCATCTCGGCCGAAACTTGTCGCGGAACCTAATTAAAATAATAAAACAAAAAATGTGTGTGTGCACTTATGTACACAAAATATCTATTTTATGTGCGCATTTTCCCCTCTTATTCCTGCATTATTATTATTATTATTATTATTATTATTATTTTATTTGTTTATTTTTTCCGCACCCTCGCCATTTTCTGACAATGGCGATCCAAACTAATCTTTATCAAGATGTTTTATCCTCTTTAGTTTGCGCTTCCTTTTCCTTTTATTGATTCATTTTTCTCTCTCATTTTATTTTTATTACCATTATCTTTATGTTCCCACACTATTATCCTATCACGCTAAATGTATCAGCACTGGCTACACACAGAACGACTTTCCCCACACCAAATCCAATGACCGTCTTTAAAATCTCACTCCTCTACTACCTATACCGATAAGGACAAAACAACATAATTTTTTTTAATCTAAATGTATTTTGACAAGAAATTTCGCACAGCAAGAAATCAGAGATCGGATTTTTACTAATAATACCCTCTACACAAATAGTCACACCAGTTACAAGGACAACAGTTGGTGAGTCTTACCCGTTTCTCTATTTATTACTCGCACCGCTGATGAAGTACACAGGAGTGCCCGGATATTCCGGACTTAAAACCATATTTTCCGTGCTTCATTTTTGTCTTGTGATTAATAATTAATATTTAATAAATATTTTTCGTACTGATCACATTTGTATCCTTTCCTTTGTTTTATTAACAATCCCTCCCTCCCTCTCTCTCTCTCACATATATATATATATATATATAATGTACAAATCCAAAGTAAATGCTACGAACTGAGGATTTTTACTCCATTTGTTCTTTCTCTCATTTGTGTGTATATATATATATATATATATATATATATGAAGTGACAGCAAATCGTCTCTACTTCTAATGGTAATAGTACCCGTTTCCTTATTAGGAAAGATTCTTCATTCATTAACCAAGCAACGACATGACTTATGTTTTTGTTTACTCTCTGTCTATCGGTTTGAGATTAATTTATAGTATCTATTTCCCTATCTCTAATGATAATAGTAATATTACCTGCTTCCTTATATGGAAATATTAGACATTCATTTACGGACAGCTACTTCTACTTTATTTGACAAAATCTTTATATTAAAGTTTTCATTATGAAAATATTTTTTTTCTCAAGACCAATCAATATTATCAGCCTTTCTAAGGACTTTCTTCCTAACCTCTTTTTAAAGGTAGTGTTGAAAGTTACCTTCTTAATTAAGTCAATGTTACATATTTTAGTTGCTTTTGTTGAAAGTTTTCATCTGATGTTGTCTGATATTTCGTAGAATTATTTCTGATTCTCTAGCGCCACTTTACCAGATGCTAAAAAGTATATTCCTCATTGAGACTTGTTAATTCTGTAATTCCTATAAGACTGTGAGTTCAATACCCGGTTAAGGCAGTGGAGAACTTGGAGAGGGGAATTAACAGGCGATAACTGATAACTGACATCCATTAAACATGGCAAGTGGAAGTAGAATAGTTTACCCCAGTGAGCGAAATAAAGGGTTCAGTTCGACATTCAAACCAACTGAAGAAGGCCGGAGCGTACAACGGCCGAAACGTTGTAATATATATGGCGACAAAGATGACGAAAATAGTCCGAATAATGTAAATAGTGTACATAATAACTCATCTCAGAAATATAGCAAACCAAGTCCTATTAATAGTGGTGGGAAGAAGAGATGGAACCATACCTTTCCCAAGTAAACTTAAACGCAAATGAATATAACGAACCCGATTGGAACTGGAAATCAACTCTTCGATTTACAATATCAAACCTTTATTGCAATATCGAAACTTTATTCTTTACACCGTGTGTATATCTAACCATTACAGCACATGGTATTCGCAAACTGTCAGTTATATAGATAATGACCAGACTCGACATTGCTTAACTTCGAGATCGTACTTGAATCGATGTTTCTGTATGATATGCCTATAAACCAGAAATTTTGGGGAAGCTAATCTAGTGTAAAAGAAAGCTATAATCGAAGAGCATTGCATTAATAACTAACTTTTTCTAATAATCGTTCTATGAGAAACATTCAAATTATATAAGTTATGAGCAAATGTCAACGGTTGGTTTCATATTGAAAATTCAAAGCTCTCTATCAGCTTATGTGTTTGGGTGACAAACATGTGGAAATCAAATATTACATTGGACACCAGCGATAGATATGTGCAAAACTTTAGTTTTGTTCCTCCTTTTGTATTTCTCGTGCATTAGTTGTTATATAGCTCGGTCACTTGAAGCGATTGTTTCCTCATTCATCTTAAAAGGGGTTTCTATACAACTGACTATGTGGAGATTTCTAAATTTTGAAGCGATGCATAACATCCAGATTTGTGTTCAAATAAGACGAGGTTATTTAATTACATAATTTAAGTTTTCATGTCATGTTGAAGCTTAAATAAGCATGGAATAATACAACACAAAATGTACGTTAACAAAATGTATTGAAACAAAGAATAGGTACACAATATTTACAGTTAGTTTGGTATATTCTTGGGAAGACTGTTCCTGCATAATGGGTTGACTAAATCGCAGTCGGGCAGAGTCTCTGGATTCAATTTCTTAATCTCTACTATCTTCCCCGTCTTCCGGTACCAACCCATATTTATATGGTCGGTAGTCCGCTTATGTAAATTAGGTGTATCATACACAACATGTCAACATTTTCGTTCTGAGATTTTTGACATCACTGTTTTCATTCCAATTCCTGATCAGAATAGTATGGTCATATGCAGCTGTCAAGTCTACAAAATGTTTCACAAGAGCAGAGATAAAATATCGAAAACCTTTGAAGAGAAAATAAGAAGAAAATGAGTTCTTAAATTTGGAAATATTTGTAGTTTGGTTTAAGATAACTAGCGTACTACACATAGCAGAATGACTGTAATATAATCAATGTAATGTATGATGAAATATTATATATATATATATATATATATAACATAATAAACCACAACTATGAAACAAAATAGAGAAATTTGCGGATATATACATTACACAAAGAGAAATTCTGGACCGCTAAAGTTAAATATCTCTCTATATTTCTGAGATGAGGTATTATGTACATTATTTACATTATTCGGACTATTGTGCTCATCTTTGTCGCCATATTTGTTACAAAGTTTCGGCCGCTGTACGCTCCGACCTTCTTCGGGTGGTTGGAATGTCGAACTGAACTCTTTATTTCGCTCACTGTGGTAGACTGTTCTAGTTCCATGTGCCATGTATAATGGATATCAGTTATCTCCTGTTATTTTCCCTATGAAAGTTCTCCACTGCCTTAACCGGATATTGAATCCACACTCTTTGTGTCCTGTCAGTGAATCTAACCAACGCCTTTATCCACTGTGCCATGTGTCCTTGTAGTAAATATGGCGTCAAAAATGAGGACAATAGTCCGAATAATGTAAATAATGTACCCTAAATTTAATTATAAAATAAAATCAGTAATATATGATTAAAAAATTTTAGGAAGAAATATGCTGAAAAAGAAGGAAGGAAATCCTAGAAAATATAACTGGGAAGCTTTTGACCTCAATAATTATCGCCCGATTAGGTTTTTACCTCTTTTAAGGAAAGTACTTGAGTCTCTAATCCACAAAGAATTAGTTAAGGATCTCACAGCACACGGCATTCTTTAGGAAAAACAGTATGGCTGTGAGTTGATTTCTAATGACAGGTGCCAGTTTGTTAGGGCGTGGAAACTCACATGTAATAAATTAGGCACAATCAAATAATTATTGCAATGTAAAAATATTGATTTACATATAGGTACATAAAATTGTTTTTCTAATTCAAATAAAATGCTTCACTTTGAATAGTTACACCCTTGTGCAAATTTATTGAAACAAAACGAATCATTTCATTATTATTTACTTTATTCGTATTTTTCCAATGAAGCATGGCACAGTGTACATGTTAGTATTTCGTATGTCCATTCCACGAAGGTGATCCTTGCTGACTGACCACAAATTTTCAATTGGATTTAAATCAGGAGATGTTCCGGACCAGTATATAATACTTTGATTTGCTCACTGTTAAGGCTTGTCAGTGTGTTTGTGCCGCGTTACAATTTTCGTACGTTTACTTGGAGTAACGTCCATCACACACAATGACAGTAGGACAAATAATCCACAGTCGAAACAATAGTGTCTGGACGTGATATAAATCTGATGGAATCATGGATGACACAATATTTTTCAAGGCCAAACAAATTTCATCATACACCACGAAAATTGATTCATATTACTGCACACCAATTCAAATTACCTAACCTGAGGAAAAATAGAAATCGATTACACCGTCATTCGAGCAGGTATAAAATTGTCCGTATGTTGAAAAAAGGAAACTAAACCGGTTTGCTTCAATTAATTGGCAATTGGTATGTTAAGAATCAACCTTTAATCCGTACATCTTTACTACATATTTGAATTTAAAGGAAAACATATGTTTAATTTAAGTTATATATAAATAACTGATATAATGGAATATGCGTACACCTGTGTACCCCCTCACTGGAATATGATTAGCTGGTGTCCGTCATAAATACCGACGGACATGTAGGAGAGTAAAGAGCCTTAGTCTGAGTGCTAAGTCTATAACGACGCCATTGGACTACGCCATTGATCTACACTTTTACTTGCGACTACGACGCGTACCAGTCGATTACTGCTACCGTATTCTACTTGGTTATAGCAGCCAAAACCACTTAGCTACTTCGTTCAAATATATCCCTTTTCGGGACATATCAATAACAATGATATAATAATTTATATTAAAATAGAATTTCGTCCGTCATTTGACAAAATAATAGAATAGGAAAACTGCGTTATATAATTTTCTAATTGTTGAAGTCTTGCCAACATCGAAAACAACAATTCGAAAATACGGGCTTTTAACTGCATTTGAACACAAACCTCAGCCTCTAAATAACCATCTACGAGGCAGATTGCCGTGGTGAAGCAGTCTTAATTGAGCTTTTATTGAAATCGATTGGCTGCCAAACGCCAAATTCAGAACCGAAGAAAAATGGGATTTGTAAAGCCATAACCAGTTTTAATAGTCTTCATCTCATAAATCATATTTTCTATAGAAATAATGTCTTTCAAAAGGAAAACAATGTAATAGACAGCTGTGATAATAAAACAACGATTGCCTTCGTTGGTATTGATTCGGAGTAAAATGTTAAACAAATTCAAGATATTTACCATAAAAACAACAAAATACTGCACATAAAACTATCAACACTTATTCTAACTTATTTTCTAATTACATTTCTTAAAACGACTAATAATTCGCGAACAAAATGTCACAATTTTTCCATGTTTTATTTATCTTTTAATTTTTTTAATAAAATAAATATCTATTTCTCTCACTATATATATATATATATATATATATATATATATATATATATATATATATCACTCTAGTATTCATTTTCTCCTCTATATAATGTTGCATATAATATTTATGTGATATTTTGTAATTTTCAAAATTTGTTATACTTACAAGGTTCAAATCTGACAATAACGATAAAACTGAATCGTTTATGAGTTATAGCTAATCTTTGAACTGCGGCCAAGACCTTCAACTTGAGAATATATATATATATATATATATATATATATATATATATATATATATACACACACACAAATGGAATATATTAAGTTTCAGCGTAGTAAAAAACGAAGACGAATAAATAAAGAATGCGTATCTAAATTTATTTACGTCTGTCTTAAGACCAGCTGAGGGGCACACTTTAAGGATGGAATTCACTACTACAATATCGAATTGATTTTCAATATAATTCTGCAAATATTTACTCTACAACCCTGGATTGATTGACTGATATGTCGTTACAGCTTATCAAACTTTTACTTTTATGGAGATAATCATAACTTACTGATACAAGTCATATTACGTCCTGATTAAGACGATAAACTACATCCGCGTCCTGGGTCAGGCGATAATCTGCGTCCAAAAGCAAGGCCACTGATCAGGTTTTGAGGAGCATGGAACCACCACTTAATTGCTTGTGTTCTCCGGTCCACCCAGACCTGGGGTGGTAGCACCAATTAGAGTCCCAGCTATAGGGAAATAGTTAACACCCAAACTGGGGTCAAAACACTATGAAATTGTAAAAAGTGTTTTAATACCAATTTGTAAAAAAAATTATTACCAGTAATAATTTTTTGAAGAATAATTATTACTACATTTTTGAAAAAGAATATTGTCAGCAATAAAAATCTAGTCGGCATTAACCCATTGAGGTTGATATGCCGTAAAACAAAACAAACCAAACCAATACTATTTTCATTATTCGAACTATTCTCTTCTTCTTTGTCGACATATTTATTACAAAGTTTCGGCTGTTGAACGCTCGGGCTTATTCCGGTTGTTGGAATGTCGAACTGAACCCTTTATTTCGCTCACTGAGATAGGCTGTTCTAGTTCCACGTGCCATGCCTAATGGATGTCACTAATAACTTCGTGAGACCATTTCTTTTTATTAATTGATATGTCATTGAGACACTTGGTTCAAGTTTGGAAAATCTCTGCGTTTGGAGACCGAGTGTCTACTCGTTGCTGGAAAAGCTTGTTCCAGTGATAGATTTTTCAGGCTCAGCCTGGTTCCTCTTACGCACGCAGTGCTTGTTTATGTGGGTAACGGCCGATCTGGTATGAAAATTTGTTCGTAATCATTGAGATTCATAAAATTTGGCATTTTATCCTTGACAAAGCAATTTTATTCAAGTTAATAGAACGACAGTAGGCCAAGACCAGAGAGCTCGTCCTGCCCATAAGATTGGGTGGGTGGGATTATATTCGGATATCCATGGTTAAAAAAAAAAATTAATTATTGAGTATTGTATTCAGTGCGTAGCATAAGCGTACAGAGATGGTACTGACTGTATTAAGATTTAACATATTATAAGTTGCAGTGAGCACTACTCGATGAAATATCAGAGTTTGGCATACTTTCATATTGAGTTTTATTAGAAAAAATAATAAATAAAATGAAAGAATTATAATTAAATAAAGTCAAAGTGATTTAAAATGAATTTAAAGAAAAAATAACTTGAAAGGCAGTCAAAGAACGTCATTCGATAAATATTCAAATTCCTGAGGCCAATGAGTGATAGCTATCAGTTTTTATAGGGGAGGTTAACCCTCCACTGCAGTTTGGCGGAAGGGCAATAGAAAAATTCATTAAACAACGGTATAGAAACAAAAAGAATATTTTACATATGGGGTCCTTTATCCACCTGCTAGCCACAGAAATAAAATTTTCCCTCGAAGTCAATACATTCCACACACACACACATATATATATATATATATATATATATATATATGCACACACATCGGCAGAGACACATTATGCCAGGAAAATATAGGACGGAACTATCTACTGGAGATGCGGGGGAAAAAGTTAAACACATATATAATAAAAATAATAAAAGAGTAAAAGACAATTATGTAAAAGAAACAGTTAAATAAATTCAAAAAGACTGAAAATGAACTTAAATAAAAGAAAAAATATAATTTCAAATGGTATAAACATTACGATTGCGTACATGTTGAGAGGCAGACACAGAATGTCATTCGACAGATGTTGTAATTATTATTATTATTATTATTATTCCTAAATTTAATCATAGTTTATTGTTTTGTATATGTTTGTTTTCACAACTGCGTAAAGAAATAAATTTCAAAATAGTTGACCGAAACGGAGTCCATAAAAGACACCCAGGCCAACAAATTCAGTCCAAGGACCACAAACGAAGGTGAATTAAAGAACACAATCAGGAAAGAGAAGCGTTAAGATATCACGAAGATTTTAAGTGGGAGCTTCGAGTAATGTGAAGGAAAAATCAAGGATATAACGACGCAGAGAAAAAAAGATAAACAGGATTCCTCACCATTGATACCGAGGAAATGGCCATCTGTACAAAATGCAATAATATTAACAAAAGCTAAAAAGGCAAAATAATTTTACCTTTCAATGAAAAGTGTTAGAATTTAGCGTAATCGACATTGGATGATCATTGGAACAGCATGCTTAATTCAAATTCCATCCGCTTTTGTTGCATTCGTCTCGCAGAAGTGTCTTTTCCTATCGGCTAGAGTTGAGCATAAATTTGAATTTAAATACGTTGGTTATATGTGGAACATATCAACAACATATGCATACCACAGCAGCGTCACATTATTTGATGTTGTTGCGGACCTATATTACCCGGGGAGTCGAGAATATGGGTAATGACACGAATAACTGGAGATGCAATAAATGACAGATATCATCAAATCAATATCATATGCGATCTAGTCATGTTCAGATGTTATCCGTACGTTTTCCTTTTAAGTGTAACTGTTATGAGCGTGAAGTTAGAATGTCTGTGCCATGTACATATAATTGTATCCCTGTCGTTCAATTCGCAATAATGCCATTTTTAAAGACATGAATGCATATCCCTCTAGCGACAGGTGAAATAGTAGGTCAAACAGAGCTCTCTAGCCTTGGGTCGCACTCAGCAGAGTAGAATGGAATTTGAATTCAAACCCTTGTAAATAAGAGGAGTATAAAGATTTTATCATTTGGTATGGCTAGGGAGATGAAGAATTCTGATTTCAAAACTAGCCTGGAGAAAGTTTGGATCCATGAGGTTTTCTTGTCATAGACACACATATTGCTGTTACAACTCTAGTTCCTTCAGTGCTCTAACAATGGGGTTCATGTTCGTGATGGAATTCAGGAATGTTTTCACCTATTAATGCCTTCGTTTGCTTTAATTAGTGGCTCTTCGTGTTCAAAATAATTATTTGGATCTTCTAAAGTGTTCATAGCAGATAACATCAACCAATTTCAAAGAAAAACAAAATTGATCTATTTCGATGAATACCGGTATTTGGTCTGATTTTTGTGGCTCTTTTGTTTGCTCCCTATGATATATGACATTACAGATTCACTTTTCATAGCCGTCGCATTTTCTTTACACAAAGAAGCACGTTCGATAAGTAGCAAATCTCTCTAGCAAATACAATCGATTTTTTTTGTTTATAATTTACGTACAAGCAAACAGTCTAACCAGCCAGGGTCTAATCAAATGATTTACAAGGCTTAATTTTGACAATTTCACTATTTTAGCTCATTCATGATATGTAAATATTTATTATTCTCAAGTATTTTAATGATTTCATTGCTATCACAATTCGTTAATCTGACCAAAAGGTTTTCTTTAGCGAGAAATTTAAAGCACGTGACTTCGCAAGCCACGTTTAGCACGTTGTATCATATGCAAGTCCGTACATGTTTTCTTTTGAATCAGATTTTATATTGCTTAGAATGAAAAAGATTATTTGTTCATTTTCTTGTTTTGAAATGATAGAACCAGGGAAACAAATATAATAATTTTAATTTTTTTTTTAATGCAATTTAGTATTACAACTGTTGTGATAAAAATAAAAATGAATATTTTTTTTAATGTACTTACATAAAACTAAGTACACCTCATACCATTTAAAGACAAAACGAAATTAGTTTTCAGAATAACTTATAGTAAAATTGTCTCCTTTTCCCTGGCTGCTACGTCAATTGAATGTCAACTGTTTCATTATAAGGAAACGGTTAATGTTACCATTCCACCAATTTCTGCGCACACCTCTGATCAATTTAAGTTTGAAATAAAAAAGAAACATTTTTATAACAACAGTATTATAAGATGTTAGCAAAAAGATTTAATTTGAAGTCCATTGTTTAGAATATCAGTGAATGAATTTTATGAGAGTATCGTTATTGTCAAAAAGTATAATTTTATTACTTACTGGTTGTTACTGAAATGATTTCGGCCAGGTTTCAACAATCAGTCTCTCTGTCGTAAGGAAAATGACTTGTAAAAACGAATTTTACGTAGTGCAAATTAATCCATGGATTACTCAGAGAATAAGGGTATTACATTTATAATAAAAGATCCTAAGAAAGAAAGAAAGAAAGAAAATTGAAAAATTTACCTACACATGATGTACGATCACAGGTTAGTCTAAGACCTCAAGGCGAGTCCAAGACGTCTTATCATAATGGACATTTTCTACATACACAAGACCCAACGGATACTATTTTCCTCGTAGGAATGGGTCACACGGTGTCGTCATTTCGCTCTAAATGATTTAATTTGCTCCACACAATTTCTTCACCTCTTTTCTTCAAATCTTGTTGTTAATAATTGGCCGACGTTTTTTTTTTCTTTATTCTATTTGAACTTCTTAATTGATTGGATTTTTATCCGTTTGTGCTCCGCATTGTTTCTCGTATATTTCCGTTAGATTTCTTTTAGCCGCTTCCTAAATGTTCTTTTTTGTCATCTTTTGAAGATTCTGCCATAATCACAGTTTCCTTTTTGCCTCCTGGCACATTATTTAATTCATACATCTATCTCTCGATAAAAAAGAGAATACAGGTATTAAAATACATGGGTAACTCATTCTATCGGAACCAGATACCCACTAGCTAGATGTAATATTCATTACCGACATATTTCTATGGTAATACAACTTAATCATGCAGTAGACACGTTCTATTAATTATTTCTACTGGGCACATAAACACCAAATCATTTTGGTGACTAACTTCTCAATTAATTATTCGTAATCATAACTATTACTACATCATAAGTAAAAAAATGATTGTATATTAACGTAAGATAAATATTAATAAATATTATAACATAAATCAGGTAGGTGACAAAAATTGTATTCGTATTAATCATATATATATATATATATATATATATATATATATATATATATACGATTAATACGAATACAAGTTTTGTCACCTACATGATTAATGTTATAATATATATATATATATATATATATATATATATATATATTGTTACGAACTTGTAGTATATACATGAACCACGGGTTTGAAAAAAAGGAAAACGTGGCATCTTTTCTCGGTCTTCACTCAGTAATGGACGCGACGCATGGGAATCAACGAAGAACAGACACAAGACGATGGATTTCAAAATAAAACATTTATTTATAAATATATAAACCCATAAAGAAAGAAAAAAAGAATATTCATTTAACAAAGGGGAAGGGTATCATTAAAAAACAAAGGCGCGAGCGAATACATACATATATAAAAAAGATCAAACCAAGAGAATCAACATATCTTTCAGTCGAGTTGATATTTTCACACAAAATTCTGATTCGCCGAAGCGAGAGTTCTTATGCTAAAACAATATTTTGGTCGGCCGGCGATTTTCCTGGATTCCTTTTCTTTCGCAAGTGTTCGAGGGTCCACATCATTTCGTACAGGCGATTCGTCGGGTTGATTCAGTTTCATAGCAGTCCTTTCATCTCTTGTCGACAGACTTTGCTGTCTTCTTCCTCTCAGTGGACAGTCGATTTGGAATAGGGACGATTTTGCCCAGCGACGTTCAACTGCCGCTGGTCAGAGGGAAACTAAAAATCCTTTTTTTAGAATTTTGCTGTCCCCAAAGACAGTCACGTGGGTTCTCTTTGTCCTTGACCGGGTACGCAGGAGAATGGGGCGCAGATCACGCAGTGTTTGTGTGATGGCCAAAGTTTCAATACACGCTTAGTATGTTCTGATCACGTGAATCGCAGAAGGAGATCCTGATGGTGCCTGGTATTCACTTATGATCAAACGCCTGATAGCTGCGAAATTTTGGACCCAGGTCATTCTCGCGTCGGGTCACTTCAAAGTTCACGGGCCCCTGGCTTATGGGTGGAAGAGTAGGTAAAGAGGAAAAGAATTTGTGAAGAGAAGAGGAGGGTATGGCTGATCATGGGACATATTCGCTCGCAAGTCGAAAGCATTGGATTAAATTTCTATTTTTATTTATTTATTTATTCTTTCTTTTATATCTAACTAATTTTCGACTAGAATTTGAGATTTCCCTTTGGGGTGCTTTTTAGCCTTACTCCTATATGTTTAATGAAATCGTGGCTACGTCACAATATATATATATATATATATATATATATATATATAATATCTCGCTGAATTTGTATCATTTCATAAAAGTATGTAAGGCAAGTAACTGGTGTTGAAATGATTTTTGCGGAAATTTTAAAACAAATTGTTGCCTCTTTCCGAAAGTTACAGGTGGGGTTATAGGTCAGAATTATAAAGTCTAATTTTAATTCTGACCTTATATCCCCACCACCAGTTACTTACTATCGGCTGAAGTAATACAATCAATGTATTGAAACATGAAATCTTCTGTGTAGCGATTTAAATATGTTTTTATTATAATCACTCATAATATTATGGTCCGGTTCCTTGTACCACGGTGATAGTCCAAGGTAGAACCAATAAAGAAGAACACGGATATGAATAACACAGATATATTACAAACAGGAATATATACAGTGAAGTAGAAAGTGTTAGTACGAACAATCAGGTTTAGTAGTAATTGTCTGAACGCGGCTCTTTTTCTGACAGCCTCTGTCTCGACTGACTGACTCCTGACGGACTTCACTTCAGACTGAACTCTCTGGTCCCTCTTGAGTCGCAGTAATTATTACGTCTGGAATAGTCCATTATGTTATTATGGGTAAGTTCCCATAACACATAATACAAATATTACACACACACACACACACACACACACACACACACACACACACACACACACATATATATATATATATATATATATATATATATATATATATATATATACATAACCAAAAGAATATGGGTAAATATAGGTAGATGTACGAGTATCGGCCGCTATAAAGGACAGCACAACTGTTACATTCTAAACAAATACTTCAACGACCTTCAAAGCAACATCATCCGCGCAACTAATAATTGTAATTGCAGAAAAACAATCCTTGGCCATTAAACGATAAATGCTTCTGTAACTCGTTAGTTCGAATCAAATATGACGACGAGGTCGAGTTTTATGTGTCCTCTATGAAAAACCATTGGAAATCGCGATTCTACCACCAACATATGATAATATCAAATATAATAACAGCACTGCTCTCTTTAAAATTTTATGGAAACTAAAAAGCGAGAATAAAAACCCAAGTATCTCCTGGGAATCAAAGGCGAAAACTAAGTCCTTCAGCTGAAAATGTAGCAGATCTAGTTTATGTTTTTCTGAAAAATTAGTAATCCTGTAAAATATAAGCAATCGTTTATTTTTTAAACAAAAGAAATGCATTAATGAGAACCTGCCTACATAGAACAAAATTTCTCCTGTAACACGTTGACGAAAACGAATATAGTCTAGCCGGACAAGGGGGAACACATATACCAGTATTGATATTTTTATTAATATTTTTACTTTCACTTTTTGCTACCTTTAATATACAACTATTGTTAACTGTAGACTGTAACGCACTCTAAATTTTAGCCAGACCATTATCTCCATTAACTTATCATTACCATTATAAATATATTCATTGATATCTATTATTTATATTAGTTCTTAAATTTTATTTTATCAGGACATATTTTATTATTGATTTCACTGCTTTTATTTAGTTTAGTAATATTAATATGAATATGATTATGAATATTATTATTTACTTTATTTTCATGGAAATGTTTACTAAACTCCCTTGATTTCCTAAAGTTTATTACCGTTGATAACTTCAGCGCATCTTTAAATTAGAATTTATAATTCGTATTTCCAACATTATTTTTACTTTTAAATGTCAATATGTGACTAAATTCAAATTCAAAATAAAATTACAATTCATTTAAATATTTTAACGACAATATTAATCCAATCAACAAAATCGCGATAACCAGCAATATTATAAAACGGTTTTAGCCCAAATTAAAAATACCCCCACTTGCGTCGGCATGAAACTCAGAGTTGTGCAATCACTGTAAGGTATTATGTATAGTCTTTATATATATATATATATATATATATATATATATATATATATATATATAGGATGGCCACTGAATGTTATAAAACAAAAGTAACTTTTACAAACACATGTGGATTATCTTGGGCTGGTATCTTTTTAATCTTGTATGGAAACATTTTTAAATCTATTTTCAGAATCTTCTGAAACGATATTCTGATGATGCGTAGTTGAGAAGAGTGACGACCGGTACAAGCTGATGGATCCTCAAGGACACATTTCCGTACAGCTTCCACCGTTCCGTCAGTGCGCACAGCACGATTGGGGACTCTTCCCGGAAGATCACCCTCTGAATCAGTTCTTTCCAATCGAACGATTATGTTTCGAATCTTGATATCGCTATAAGATCCCTGATATTAAATTTTACCGGTATTTTCTCTAAGTTTTAATAATTAGTCTTTTATTGGGATACAAAAACTTACGGAGTTTTACTCATTGCTAGATATCATACATAATCATTTTAATCTCCAAGTGATTCTCTATAACCTAGGAATAAAAAAATAAAAATGTACTGAAAAGGAACATGTTATGCCTTTTTCAAACTTTTCAGCTTTTCAGTGG
Organism: Acanthosepion pharaonis; assembly: GCA_903632075.3. Taxonomy (NCBI): domain Eukaryota; kingdom Metazoa; phylum Mollusca; class Cephalopoda; order Sepiida; family Sepiidae; genus Acanthosepion; species Acanthosepion pharaonis. Next base: position 1,381,276 of record CAHIKZ030002201.1, read on the forward strand.
CTAACCTATATAAATGTAATGATTTATATATCGAAATCATCCGAATGTTGTTGCGTCTATGAAACCTCAATCACAAAACTTGTATCAGACTGTGGTACGGTTATAAGCATTTGCCATCAATGCCGCAAACTGAAATCGCCTCACTATGTTGATAATATGAAGAAAATATCTTATTGACAAATAGTCTCTGCTGAGATTTGAACCGACGTTTCATGTTTGGAAAGCATATAGCTCTTCTCTGTGGTAACTAAAGTTTTAGAATTTAAGCCCCGTACTTGAGAGACGTCGAGGTCTCGTCGAGGTACTATTGAGTTGGCTTAGATGTAAGCGTAACTTATATGCTAACAGTTACTTTTCTCACGCTTATAACTTGTGGAACTCCTTTCCGGCTCCATATTTACTAGCCGACATTAATCTTCAAAATTTTAAATCAATGTCAATCGTTATCTAATGTCCTGATTACTCATATTTTATTTTCGCTCCTTACTAATGTTTCTGTTTTTAATTATTTCACACCCAGCAACCTCTTGTGTCTTAATGGCTTTATTGCCTTGCTTGGAGCGAACCCAAGTAAAAACTAAACATACATTATTTTTACACGTTTGTTTTAATTTACACTTCCTTTGACTGTTTTTACATTCAATCCATTATATACTTTATTGTTTTTCATTTGACTCTTTTTGCCAAGATTTTTTTTATTGTACATTGTATATTAACTTCACAAATTTTATTTTCTTTTTCCCTATTATCAATTGATTTTATTTTTGTTCTTTCAAATCATTTTTCTTCCTCCTGCACCTCTTTTTTGTATTTCCACTTCATCGTCTTCATCCATTTACATCAAACGTCTCATTTCTTTTCTCTTTCCTTTCTCGGTTATATTTTATGAACCCTCTGACGCCTTTCACCCCAAAATACATACGTCATCCTTAACTGTTTTTCTTGCATTTGTTTATCTTTCGCTTCTACGATTTTGTTGAAGACCCTTAGGGTATGGCTTACGAACTGACCCACGTCACCTCATTTACAAAATATTATACAGCATTAAGCACTGAAGATGTCGTCATGACATTGTTTATATTTTAGTTCTCCTAATCTATCCTTATTATTTTTTTTTATTCCTTTGTTCTTTATAAATCTCATTCAATACTGAACTTTTTTTGTCAGGCATATTCATTATTCTACATAATTCTTGAACTATTTTTTCATTCGTAAACCACAATTTCCTCTCATATATTCTTTAGTAGTCTTCAAATATATGCCGCGTTTGGTGCTTTATAGAAGCTGTTTAGTTTCGTTCTGTCATCTTTTTCTAATTCATCTGTTTTTTTTCTTCAGTGTTAATAGTTACCCGATGAATTCGTTACGACTCTCATTTTCCAGTTCAACGAAATATCAGTTCCTGCATAAGAAGCGAAGAACCGATATTAAAGAAAAATAATTGATAATACAACACGAAGAAAAGGTTTATCTCTCCAAAAAACATAGAAACAATCTATTCGAAAGTAAATGAAAATCCGTCAGATAATTTGATGCATTCAAGACACGTTCCTCCTGAAAAAAGACAAAAAAATTGGATAAACATTCCTCGTGAATTAGAAAATTGGTAAAATATTATGTCTAATATAGTAATACTATTTAAGCAATTATTGTTGCAAACAGTGGCAGTCAAATTATTCGATAACTTTACAATATCCAAAAACTGACAGTGTTGACGTTGATAATATCAAAAAACTGAATTTTTAACCATAAATGTCGAACTTGTATTTAGATTGGAATTATTGGTGTTATGAAGAAGAGCAGAGAAAATTATGCCGAAAAATTTGTGTAGATTTGTTATTACGTATCCCTGTATCCGTAATGGTAATATTAGCTGTTTCCTTATAAGGAAACATTCGATTTTTCTATTGAAAACATTTTTTCAGGAAAATAGGTTTTTCAAGTCCAGTAACTGTTAATGCACTTTCCGTTAATGACGAGGCCTTCCTTACTTGCCTTTGCTTGAGATAGTTTGGCACCTCAGCATTTGATTATATCATTTTTTCTTCGTGTTAGTTACATTTGCTCCTCGATTTAGATTTTACTGCTATTGAAATTCCTCAGATGATTTAGTCTCGATTATAAGGTGCAGTTTTTTGAGATTCTGTAGATCCAGTCTTCGTGGTTCGGACAAAGATTTTCCTTGATAAGACCTCTACATACATAAGTTCGTCAAGCCTCTTCTACTTTGCGCTGTTTTTATGTTTATTTTAAAGTCATATCAATTCAGGGAATAGGAGATCAGGTCTCTTTACATTCTTGTTAGATTATTAACTATAACTTACACGGACAACCTGGGATGATAATGGAATATTTCATTTTTGTTTTATACGCGATTTTCCGTTGCTATTATTGCATTTCATAGACTGATACCTGCTGCAAGTTAACAGACACAGACCATACTGCAATTTTACACATAGTCAAAGCAGGGGAAAAGTGAACGGGATTTGTCTTCCCCGGGTAAATTTTTTTGGATTTTACTTTCCCGGGCGTTAAATTTTACGCTAATTCTACATCTTTCTTTTCGCTATGCACAGATCCTCGTCATATACGAGCCTTTAAAATGAATTTTACAAAGAATAGCTTACCATAGTAAAACACTAATGAGATTCGATATCATTGCAGCGGAATGAAACGCGAAACTAACTGATAAGTCCACTATGCCAAAACGCTGTCTATAATTATTTATTAAACACCGAATCCCCGAAGTTAAGCCATGTCAAATCTGGTAAGAATGGATTGCCGCTTATGGATAACTATTGCTGTAAGATCGAATGTGTTGGTAGTTTAATGGATAACGTCTCGAAATGAGGAATTGGAGAGCTGATATGATTTCTAGTTGGGTTTGTAACATTTATTTACGCGCAAATAGCATTGGGAAAGTTATGTATACTTCTCTTTTGACTTTGAAGCTGACTTCCAGAAGTTTCCTTATTCTAAAGTTGAAAATAGTAGATCGTTCTATCGCACTTCTTGCTTGTGGAACTCACTTCCAGTTTCTTGCATTCTAGTCAAATTTTATCTTTAAAAAGTTAAATTCAAAGACAACAGTTTTCACCTATCTTCTTCATTTTTGTTCTTTTACTTTCCCCCCTCCTTAATAATATTTTTTTGTCATATTCACTAACACCCCTTGCGTCCTAGTGGCTTTATCGCCTGGCTTGGGTGAAATGATTAAAGAAAACAACTATGAATCAAATATCAGAACATACTTATAACCTTGATTGGTAGCCAATCTACCAAAGCAAGTAACGGTAACCTACTCGGGAATACTTCTACAATGTCAATCATGAATCGAAAAGAGACATGATACTCCAATCGTGTATAACGCATGACACTTAAAACTTAGACTGGAGTAAATTCAAAGCTGCCAGTTTGTAGTGAATTAGTAATACTAAATTACTAATCATAAGAGCGGGGAAAGTTTCCAAGTTATTATTTTCTATCCTTAACTGAGATTAGTTCAATTTGATCGAAAAAAACACTACTGTGTACCGAACATAAGTCGCTAAATTAAAAATGGTCTTCACATAATTAATTTTGTCTCGGGAAAGGGCAAAAAATACGGGTCGAACATTATAAATAAATTCAAATTTCAGTACAAAAATTGATTGCTAATCGTTTTCCTATACTGGACCACGCTAAATTCGTGTGAGTTGTTTACGTTTATACAAAAACAGCGAATTTGAACGCCTGATGAAGATGGATGTGAATCAACGAATGGACTGGTGAACGAAACGTTAAACATTCTACATGTGACAATATTGCCGTTGATAAGAATTTAAAAAAATCTATTTTATTTATCTTACTTTTTGAAACATTATTTTTAAGCAGCGAACTTTTTAGTCTCCCGTGTTTCTCCTGGTTTCTCTTGCTTTGTAAAATCTCCGTTACTCTTAATACCGAAATGAATTCTGATCTTTATAAATCAACTCGACAAGCAGCTTTGAATTGTCCTGAATTAGCCCGACATGATTTGTGTGTCTGTTAAATGGGCCTGTTTCTTCTAATTGAATGATAATCCACCGGCCATCAAACTGCACCAAGATTTATTTATTTCTTACGCTGCGGTTGAAGAATTTGCATAGACCAGAGAAACGGCTGGCCATTCATACGAGTGATTTTCTCTCATTCTTTCTCTCTTTCTCAATCTGTCTGTTAGGGACCAAGTTTTAATTATTTTGACATGAGGAAGGCAAGAAAAGGAAAAGAATGAAAGGACCGGTTAATTTGGCGTATATCTCGAGTCAAGCGTCTTCAATTGTCTGATTCTTGTTACAATATTCTTATTCCTGCTTTCTTTATCTGCCTTCTTTCTCCGTCTTTGTTTACGATTTGATGTTATTAATGTGTTTTGTTTGAAACTTATCAACAATGAAAAATATAACAATGAACTTGTATATTGTCTTTGAGCGAGTTTCTGTTAAGGAAATAGAATTTCTGCCAAATAAACAGAATTTTGGCCGACAGCAGAATAAAGAAATACTCCATAAACATAAATAAAGCACTAGCAGACACACACGCTTTCTTTCTCTCTCTCTCTCTCTCTCTCTCTCTCTCTCTCTATCTATCTATCTACCTACCTATCTATCTCAGACACACACACACATGCTTCTCGCTTTTACACTTACAGTCACTTCGTTTGTTTCTCCTCGTGTAGATTACCTTGTTCGAGTATCGTTGAAAAATTATAAAAGCACGATGAAATTATGTGTAATGTTCAGAATATATTCGACCATCGGAGGTCATTATGAAAAAAAGAAGAAATTAAATGTAAGAGAGACGAAATCTTTCATAATCATCGCATGTGAACACAAGTTCATTTTAAACTCCGGACCGTACAAACAATAAACTGTCCAAATATCGTCTTCTATTGGAGAATGTAACCTTAAGGATTCAAAAATTTAGCTTTCCTTTCTGTTTAATGAAATATGTTAAAATGAAGATTAACTGCGTGCACACATACACACATATGACACCATGACTGTTGTCAAAGCTTGACTGGCAGTCTACTTTTTTCTTAACGAAATAAAAATATTTTCATGTTAAAATAATATGATGCCATGAATTACATGGTTTCTGTCACTTATGGAGTAGAGGGTGAGAGGTGAAATTTCAAATTTTGGTGGGATTAGTCATTAGGTAGAGTCTTAGGTAATAGGACCGTTTTACTTAATGTTGTTTTCATTACATAAAGGAGTGAAACGAAGCATATCTTTATAGGTTAGGATTGTTTTGATCAGGTTTATAACACACTTTCAGGTAAAATTGACGATGGATCCTGTGATAATCATTTCAAATGAGGGTGAGATACCGGAACATTGAAAAGTTCCAATGACGGTGGATATAAATGATGCAATGGCAAAGTTTGGATTTGTTCTCCAACGAGAGAAACTCTTGGATGGATTTTCTCATCTCTCTCTCCAATACTTACGAAAAAGGGTCATTATTTGGATTGAACCACCAATCATATTGGGTTCTTGGAGGCTTTCTTACCTCCTCTTCAAGGCGTATAACGCAAGACCAGTGGTCGAGCATTATCTTTCACTGGTAATACAATTGCTGAAAAATTATTATTAGCTAGCCAATACCATTGCTCAAGCATTATTATTGGTTAGGAAATCCGAGTGGTGTTATTGGAGTTTGTTATCCCATTAAAGAAGTTACGGAAGGAGCAGAAGTAAGATCGAAATGGTCTCGTAATAGATCCTGCCGCTACTGGATGACCATTGTACCTCAGTATGCTAAATACCTGTTCAGTGTGTTGCTTTTTGACCTTCCTTGATCAGCTGCATTCAATTAAATAGCTGAAAGACTCTGGATTGTTGATCCATAACTGCAATCGCCAGTCAACCTATTCCTCCCAGTTTAACAATTCCTTATACGAGGAAACTCCTTCAAATCACTTTTTTTATGTATTCATGATCTTAACTGATCATAGTAGCATGAGTGTTGTTGAAGTTAATTAAGTTTCAAGCATAACCAAGACAGAGGGGAGTGAAGCCTTATTTTGACAGTTCTTCACATATATATATATATATATATATATATATATATATATATATATATATATATATATATATATATATATATATATATAAGTGGCGAGGAGGGGATTGGGAGCCAGAGCATGGAGGGAAATGTAGAACCTCACTATTCGACCCCGGAAAAGTATTCGATCTCCTCAACATCTGCGAATGTGATGGGACCTAATTTTAATGTAAGAAAATAAATTTCTTCAAACAGTATTTTTTATACGGTTGTAAATTCATTTTTATTGCTAAACAATAAGATTTTTCCCAATTTACAATACCTAAATAATATCACTCGTAACAATTAGCCAATGAAATGATGATATAGGAACTACAAAATATACAAGTACAAAGAGGATAGGGAAAATTGACAATAATTATTTTATTATTACACAAATATAAAATATATTATTTTATATTGCACAATGCATGTGTGTGTGTGTATGTGTGTGTGCGTGCGCGTGTTAATGGTATAACTTGGGATCATACCGTGCCAGAATAGACTGTTCTTTATAGCTCAGTTGGTCAGAGCGTATCGGAATTTACAGTGGCTGCCTCTACACAGAGCCGCACAGGGGTTCGAGTCCTGCCAAAGATGTAGAATTTTCTTTGGGATTTCTCGAATATTTAGGCCGGGTTAATAAATGAATAGAGCGTCTACTAACATACAAATATCCACCGAAATTATCGTTGAAATTAATAAACAGCTGCTGTATTAATAAAAATCCAGTCTAGTATATATATATATATATATATATATATATATATGCTTGTGTGAGGGAGGATCTTCATATACCTTTAATATATATATATATATTCTAATAATTATTGCATATTTGGATCAAAATTGTAGATTAGTTCATGTTTGTAATGTGCTTTATCCGATTATTTTCTGATAACTCTGTCATTATCAAGAACAAAGATTTTTCATAAATCAGTTCGTTTTTCCATAAAATATTTTCCATTTCAATTTTCTGATTTAAAAAAAAAAACGTGAGCACTTTCTACACATGCTGAAACTTATTTAACGCATACCTATTTATCTTTGAAATGTATAGTTCCATAACCTGTATGAAGTAGTAAGAAAAGCAATTTATCTAAGACAGTGACATCAGCTCAGACATCATCGGCTGAAGAAAATGAGTCGATCAAAAAGAGAAATAAAATATTAATCTTTGGCAGTTCATTCAAACTTTTGATTTGAATATGAAACTAAACATTAAATACAATGGAATTTGAGCTAATCGGTGAAATTACTTACTTCAGTGGAGGCTTCTTACCTAAAAACACAAAAACACATGTGGTGCGATGGGTAAGTTGCCGCCATTTTAATTTCGCGCATGCGCATTTTTAGTTGACTGCACATTATATCAGGGTCTGTTGGGCAGTGTCTGTGTGAAAAAGAGCAAAATGACGCAATTCACATCAGTAGAAATTTTGAAACGGTATGCTATATTGCTTGGAATTCGCACTTGAAGCTCCGAGACGAACATTTCTAAGGGTCAATCTGAAGACTGTGCAGAGTTGTGTAGAGTTTAATGGAGATTGCAAAGATGTTTGGAGTGATCACTAGTGATGGCGATGTTTTGCCTGCATTCTTATTCCCAAAGGGCAACAGCCTCAATTCGAAGGCGTACATGTCTCGACTTGGTAGTGTTGCGCTGGGTCAAGACCCAGCTGGAAGAACCTATGTCTGGCCACAGGCCTCTGCACCATGCAACACAATCAGAAGAACCTAGTCCTGGCTGTCAAACAATTTATACGAGTAGATAACACTTAACTTTCCGGTCTGAACCCCGCAGTCGACTGGAGGCCATGGTTGACGACAATGGCGATTTTATTGAAAGAAATTACTCTTTACTATTCCACGATATTTTTTTAAGTAATTTTGATTAATACATCTGTGAAATGGCATATACATATATACATATATAAACATTATCTATCTATCTATCTATCTATCTATCTATCTATCTATCTATCTATCTATCTATATATATATATATATATATATATATATATACAGGCACCTGGAGTTTATTGGAGCGATTTGCATAAAATTTTTGCATTCTAATTTGTGTAAACAAAAAGCTCCTTTTGCTCGTTCATTACAATTATTTGAAGATTGTGAGTTTCTTTTTTAACTTTCTCACAAGTTAAACTTTTTTGTTTTAATCGTCTAATATTTACAATAAAAATATATTTATTTTATTCGACCTATTTAATTTTTTTTAATTGTTCTTATTCCCCTATTTAATATTAATATTGAATATTCAAGTGAGTTTTGTCCTACAAGATTTCATTTTTTGAAAAAGTGTTGGCCGAAAATGTGCTTTAAAAATTAAAATGATTTCCAAATTGTTTAAAGTATTTCATTATTTTGTGGATATACATAATTAATTCATATATATGTGTGTGTGCATGTGTGTGTCTGTGTGTGTATATCCTCTGGTGTTAGAAGAACAGTGTGCAATTTTAAATATCAGACCTATTAAGTATACATTAATAAATATAGATAATATCAAAATATGAGAGTACGACTTGGAGTTTCAGGTTTGATCAGGTACTGATTTGTATATACACCGTTTGATTAATATTTATAGATCTCGAGAGATATTTATTGTTTGGATGAAATTCTACGCTCGTTAAATATTTAACTGCACTATAATCTAATCTTGAATTCGAATTTAAGCTCAAACTTACATTTAAGTTTGAAAATAAGTATTAAAATATCTAATTTACTTTAAAAATTCTAATATACGTAAAAAGTGAGGTTACTCTGTTTTTTGTTTAAAAATAATTAGAGATAAAATTAATGAAAATTATTAAAAAGCTTTGCAATTATAAAATGATAATAAAAGTAAAGATACTAATTGTGTAAAATAATAATAATAATAATAATAATAATAATAATGGTAATAGGCTGACTAAAGATAAGAATAAAATAATAATAGTAATAATGTTTACATAGTAAGAATAGTAATAATATTAAAATATAATTCAAATATAATTAAAATTAATAATAATAATAATAATAATAATAATAATAATAACAATACAAATAATAATAATAATAATAATATCAAAACTAGTATCTGTGGCGACCAATACTGAGAAAATAAATTAATATGGGTCAATGTGTTTGAGTAATGTAATCAGGTGCTCATTAACATGCTTCGTTTTCTTTTTTTTTCTTTTTTTGGGGTGGTGGTGATGGGTTCAGATTTAAGGCTTATTAACTTCTCAGAATGACATAAGTAGCATTTATCTCCTTTCCACCTGAAGTGTTTAGCTTTGATTACATAGTCCAAGGTGATAGTTAGGCTGCTATTCACGCTTATTATTTTCCAGAAAAATTTAAAGTGGACAGTGCTGTTACTACATTTTTTTTATTGCCTAATAACATTTGATGATGGTAGAAGCGAAATTTCTAATGTTTTTATTTTCTGTAGAACCCACTTAATATTATATATATATATATATATATATATATATATATATATATATATAAACATTCGTTAAGTTCATACACAAACACTCATCCTTATCAAACACTTAACCCAAAATATACAACAAAATACACAGTAAAATTACCTACAATTGCACCGAGAACATGACAGATAATCACAACAAGAAAACGACCAACAAACTACTTGCACAAAAGAAACCCATATGTAACTTCAAAACAAGGAATGAATGTCTCTTTTGAATGCTTGCTTAACAATGTAATATTCCAGGCCACAGTAAATAAAGCAAATAACGAATAAAAAAGCGTGCAATCTTATAATCCATCTGTTATATTTTCTTCCACCGCATTTTTTACTTTAACATTTTTTTATAAATTTAATATTTTTTATAATTTCCTTTGTAATAATTTTGTAAATTTTTACTTCTGGACAACAATTACGGCGTATCCATAGAGTTTCGACGTGTACACAATTAATATATATTCGAATAACTTTTCTAAATTAATTTGGTATTGATTTTGCCGAGATTTTGTTAATATTTCTTGGGTTAAGTGGCATTTGGGACAATATACTTTTAGCCAAATTCCTTCGTAATGAATGATTGTTTTCTTAAAATTATTATATGATTAATTGTAAAGAAATTGTTCTTTGCAAATCTCAATATTGAATATTGAAGAAAGAAACATTGTTGAAAGTCATATAATATATCTAAAAAATCATGCATCTTTTTTAGTTGCTGTTTATTATACGGCTTCAGTAACAGTGAAACTAAAATAACATTATTGAATGAATCTAAATATACCGATCAGGAATTAAGTTGACAAACAGTATATAGTTGATTGAAATAAGATTAGATAACATAAGAGTTGATCAACTAGAAATTTACATTTGTTTTTATGAATTAATTTTTGTTTGGAGGGATTTATGAAATATGCTGTGAAATTTTTCATATTCATTTTTGCAAACTTTTGTTTTCACTTGTATTACTTGAGGCAGTCATTCTGCGAATATTACCAAACTCTATTTTCATTACTGGCTCAAATTGATCGTCTCTACTAGTAATTTCTTTCGTTTGCCTTGATTTCTGATTAATTTGCCTTATTTTTTCAATTATCAAGTTGATATTTTTTTTAATAATTCAGACGAGATGTACAACAGCACTACATATATTCGAGACTTTTTTTTTAATTGGAAATATAAATATTTACGTTTCTGATTTCCACGGGTCATATATTACTAACCGTTCGGAGCAATACACAGAACATTAGTAGTTATTTACTTTATTTAGAATATACTACTTGTAAATGACTGATTTTTATAACAATACAAGTTTATTAAAATACTGGTAAAAATATTATGATAATCGGCTTCTGTGTATTTAGAAACGACGAAAGAACAGAATGATTGTTAAATTATTTGAAAGAAGCAAATGAAAGAAAGGAAATATAAAACCACAAAGAAATGAAGAAGGAAAGAAAATGAAAAAAGCAGAATTAAAAATGAAAAATAAGGCAAAATGCGCGCACAAATATGTACGGTTAGAAAAAATCAGACTAAGGAATTATAGAAAAAAATACGGCAGAAAGGAAATATTAATTTATTCAAGACAAAAAATATTAAATTCATTTCAAATATTTTTCTTGTCAAATTGCGTTAAAATATTCCACACAAAATAAACACATGTGTTTCTTCTTGATTTCCATTTCTTCCACCAGGGCAATTCTGAATTTGCAAATATATCGCTACCTTCTGGCTTTCATATTTTAAAGCAAACCAAAAGAAAAAAAAAAAAAGAAAAAAAAAACACGCAATTCTCTTGCAGTGTTTATTTAATGTGTTTCTCTACAAAAACATTGATTTGTTAATCACGCGTATAGCAGAGGCACAAAGCATCACATATAATTGTACAATGATACACACATATACCAGCACGCACACAAAGACATATACATAAACAATTCCTATCATACGCAAAACTCAAGCGAAAATAAATGGATACGTAGACAAGTTGAATGTCTAGCATGTACAATCACACACGTAAAATTATATATATATATATATATATATATATATATATATATATATATATATATATATATATGCAGACATACATAAAGGGTGTAAAAGCATAATTGTCCATACCACAAAATGTTTAATATCTGAAAAAATGCTAAACTAATTGAGCTTCTTTTTTCCAGGTTTTCAGAGGAGCCGTTTAGCTCTCTTGACACCATTCCTTGTAAAAATCACGGACAAACACTTTGAGTTATTTAGCTGGAAAAAGACAGGTTAAATCGTTTTCTGTCAGCCGCACTGTCTTCCCAAATGAGCAATGATGATAGGAAAAAGATCATTCAGTTCTTCAATAATGCTACCAACATCCATATTCTGGCTTTCATGTTAAATCCATTCAAGAACCATCCAGAGAACGGTGAATAAGTTTTAAAAAGTGGCATCTGTAGAGAGGAAAATTGGATCAGGAGTTCACAACAGCACCAGGGGTCATCGTTTCAACTTAAGCTAATACAGTCTTATTGTTCAAGGTAGAGTTCAATAGTGTTAAGAAAACCTCGGAAAATTCCAGTAAAATATCTTTAATCATTTCTAAAATGCAACAGTTCAAAGCTTAATCTAAGAATTGGTTAATTTTGCTGTTACACGATATGGACAATTTTAATGTTACACCTTGAATATACATACCTACTTATATGCATACACACATACATTACGGATGTCATTACGTTAAACGAGTAAGACCATCGCTTCAAATTTTCAATACAAATGTTTCTAAGCTATTCATTTCCTCGTAGGAAGTTTGTGCGAGAATCCTTCCTCCCACACCCATTCTCATAACGTGTCATATCCATCATCGCATCTGCTAGAGTATTATTATTTTTTTAATGCTGTTTTATTCAGAATTTTGGAGGACAACTATGGCTGGAATCAAAGACTCCCATTTCATGTTAACGATGCGTCTCAGGCCGTTTTCTCGTTTCAAACAATGATATATACCTCCTGAACATTGTTCATGTTTCGGTAATAGCAGTGATGTTATGACACAAGCTGTAGATGCATTTACTTAATGTAGATGGCAATAGCTCTGAGCAAACTCTACATTTCAATTTGCAAAATTTCATTTTACAAAATACACAATCTGTTTTCTGAATGCGTGAATAAAGCTCAGAATCCCGGGTGCCGTCTTTTGGCAAGGTACTTCCAAGGTATGGGAAAGTGTCTGCATTCTCCAACCTGGTAATTTACATAATTATTGTTGGCTCTTTGTTGTGCACTGCAAGTGGGGGTGGTGATCATCACTTCTGTCATCCTTAATTCATTTCCCAGTCCAAACTCATCACACGCGGCAGAGCAATGATCCAAGATGAGATGCAATTTTTTTCCAAAACGCTCTACAAAGTTTGTATGTTCAATATACTTTTCCTGGTGTTCTAAATATCAAGACAACTCCTACCTCACAGCACTCGTAGGCCTGTAATAAGTGCACAGCAATTTAGATTTAGAAACATTTTGGTTCAAGAATTGTATTAACTCATTGTCCCTTTCACGCTCATCTGAAAGTGAGTCGTTGGATGTGAAACGAGATTTCATATCAGTATGTTGCTGTTTCACTAAATTGATAAAAGTGTGTTGAGGGAGGGAAAAAAATCTTGCCAAGAACCCTCCACAAGGCATCATGGTTTACGGTGTTAAAATCCTTAGCCAAATCGACGAAAACCTGGTGTATTTTTTCTGCAAATGTGTCATCGAGAAAATAATGTCTAGAGTAACACTACCCGATCTAAAATCACTCTGTGCATCTGGAAGGATCCGAGAGCATATCCTGTTTATTAGCCTCTTAAGAAAGATTCTTGCTCAGAAAAAAAAAATCTTACCAACTGTTTTAAGAACACATGCACGTATTTACAGAATCATACCCGATATTCAAGTCATCCTGAAGATCGTGTTCAAGCATGAAACAATCATTCTTCACTCGGTGTTGATCTCAGTGACCTTAGAGAGAGAGAGAGAGAGAGAGAGAGAGAGAGTGAGATTCATGTTTTTATTTTGGGTTATTATAGCTACGGAATTTCAGCTTTATTACATTATGTTAAACACCTAGAAACTTCTAACTAAAGCATATATCTCATCTGCAGAATAAAAGTCATTCTCAATTATTATGTTCATGCGAAGTTAAAATTCCTACCTTTTCCACTGAACCAGATTATGTGACTTTAATTAAACCAGGGATCGAACTACATAGTGATTACATGAGACTAATACTTATTCACACGGCCATTATCACATCAATTGTTAAAGTGCTGAGTTTAAATTATCCATAAAATTACAAACAAAAACGAACACTTGTAGTCCAGTGATGGGTACAGAGATGAATAAACATGATGAAAACACTAATTCTTGATATGAACATTATTTTACATTAATGATTTATTTAAAATATATGTCGGGGTTAACAAAGAATATATAGAATTTGACTAATCTGTCAGATAAATAAATAAATAATGTTTGATATTCCAATGTCCTGAGAAAATCCATATTGAACTTATCCTATTTCCGGACTGATTCTAGTACATCGAGTCAATAGTATCCTAATGGTGTGTTTAGTTATGAGACTAATTAACCTGATTATTCGATGAAGTTTGTCTTCAGTAGCCTCTGTCTTCTTCGGCATCACTATTAAGATAAATTGACTGTGGTATTCAGATGTGTATTCCCATTGGTATATTTAATTAATTATTTCGATATACATATGGATCCGGAAAATGAGTTCGACTGTTTTAGAATCGCATCTCATACTATGTCTGTTAATCTTGGCAAGTGTTGACTTTACATAAAATTTTAATCATATTTGTCCTTCCGTGTTTTTCATGTAATTGATCTCCAATATATTCTTTCAATCGTTGTAGAATCTTTTCTTTTTTTTTAATGTCCCAACAAATACATTAAAAGTTGTATCTACTAGCACTTGATTTTCTTCCAAGAAAACTTCCATAACTGCACATTGTGTGGCTTCATCTCAATAATAGAATATTCAAAGTCAGCAAAAGCAACAAGCACTGAAATTATCCTATAGAAACTCATGTTGAATTTTCTTTCAAACACAATCCTGTTTAATTAATGTATCTCTTGTTAAGTTTGCAGAAATGTGCGATAGCAGTAACCATTTTTTCCATAAAGGCACTGTCATCATTTGTTTAATTAACATATGTATCTAGTCAACAAAGGCTACCAAGCGTGAGACATGGCTTCAGGGTAATCCTTCACTTAAGCAGCGTAAAATAAACTGCGTTTCCCTGAACGGTGTAAAATCAACAATGACAAGGTATATCCGTTTATTAGATTTAAACATTATTACAACGAGTAATGGTGGGATACACAGCAAAGAAATGCTGAAAACACGGGACTGTTCTTCTATCCCGGGATCGACAAAATGCTGCTGCCGAATAACGACGTGAAGTGAATGTATGACTTTCAAGATACCCTCTGTTTCCCAATAAGCAGAACAGACATATGAAACAATATGGCTTCCAGGCTGAATATACCGTACAATCGCCCCAATTAAGAGACTCTTTCTCGAACCCCAATCGATACAACCGAAAACACAGTAGTCAGGAAACGATTGACCACGGTGATATTTACTATAAACAATCATAAAAAGATATTAAAAAAATGACAATATATTTTACGCCGTTTAAGTGAAGCAGAACTTTGGCAGATATTTAACCCAGAATATGATTAGGATTACCGGCTTTAGATATTGTAGATAAACGAAATCACCGTAAACCAGGGATATTAGTTTGTTTTCAAACAATTATGTACTGCAACAACTTAGACTATCTGCCTCCATCCACGGTTTGGGCCATCTTATGACGTGTAATAATCATATTATTTTGAGATAAATTGTCATTTGTAATGCCAAATATTAATCATGTTATGTTATTATATAAATACATTTGTTTTACTTTTGTATTTTTGTTAGTTGTTTATTATCACAGTAAAGCAGATATATAAAATCAAGTGCATCTTGTCGCAACCTGAAATTCTAATTTAGATGCGGATAGTCGAGTGATGTATCAATTAAGGTACTGTTCTCCTTTTAAGTTTCAGCAAAACATTAAGTATGCGTATTATGGAGGAAGGCGTATTATACATGGGTAATTACAGTATATATCGTTTAAATAGCACTATATTTATTAAGAATGAGATCTCATTATCAAAGTTAGAGAGCTTTTAGATATCTACAGGATTTTATAATCAATACTGCATCTATAATTAATACGTGCAATGTTGATGTGTATGCCCCGATTTTCTCTGTCTCTTTATCATATCATATCATATATATATATATATATATATATATATATATATATATATATATATATTTAATTCTTTCTATCTAAGAAGGAAGGAGTTACTGAGAGTCATAGAATATGAGAAAAGAAAAGGAGAGAAACAATAAGAGAATAGGAATTAAGAATAAATATCGATTGGCATTTGATTAATATTTTTAAAGAAAAAAGCCAGAAGATATTTCTCCGCAAGTGAGAAATGCGATGGAAGAAATTTCTCCCTCCAGCTATGGGTAAAATAGCAGGACAGGCTGGGTTATATAGCCTTGGATGGCAACTGGTCTAGGAGAAGGACAACTCTGAATTCAAAACCTGTGGAGGGTCGTTTGGGAACCTTGTCGCACTTAGTGCACAAGGTCTCTGTATTCGTCCCTTCAAAAAGTGTGGATGGTCCTGCACAAGGCATTCACCACTATAATCAAATCTCGTGTGCCGGTGTCGGGCTGTCGGTTTCCTGGAAACTGATCTGCTTGACCCTCATACGTCGAATCTCGACGGGGAGAATCGATTATATATATATATATATATATATATATATATATATATATATATATATACACACACATACACACATATTTATTAAATTTTCGATCTGGCCTATGTTGTTTTTCAACGAGACGATTTTATATATATATATATATATATATATATATATATATATATATATATAATAAATTAATTGATTTAAAATATGTTTTTTTCGCTACACAGTTCTAACCATGTTTCAAAAATGGAAGCTAAAAGCCCCGAATTTAATTTTGTGATTAAATTAAAGACATTAGTTCCATTTCATCCTCAAGCGAATTTTGGAGTAACATTTTAAAATTACTGGGTTTTAAATACACAGCTAAAACCAAATTTATGTTTCCAAGGTTACAGATAAATCTATTTTTCTAGACATGGGTGTTTGGGTGTTAAACATGTCTATATTTTAATGTATCAGTTATTGCTACGTTTTGGTAGTGGGAAGGGATGTATTTTTCAATGAAATCTAACTTCCGTTAAAAAGTTTAAATGTTCTTTCTTTTTATATATATACATATATATATATATATATATATATATTTTCTTTTTTATATATATATATATATATATATATATATATATATATATATATACATATATACATATATAAGTGTGTGTATGATGTATATGTGTATACATATGTGTGTGCGTGTGCGCGCGCGCGCGCGTGTGTGTGTATATGAACTAAGAATGTTTTTTCTGTAATTTATGATATGCCTCGGAATTGCCTTGGAACATATGGTGCCAGTAAAGAAGTTTTACAAAATAGGCAAAATCTATTCTTTCGAACTCACGGGATTCTATTTCGTCTGTAACATATGTTGTTTTTTTTATCTTAAATTAATTTGAGTGAATGTTTAATTATAAAACATTATATATGCTCTTTGCTTCCAGACCAACAATGCCTTTGCATAACAAATGAAAGCATTGCATGCATGTATTTCGGTATTATTTACATGCATATATCCAACATTTACATGTATATAAGCATGCATATTTATATATGGGCTCTCTCCCCTGTTGATACATATCTGAAAAGAACTTTGGTGATATACCGGACTGCAAAAGGATTGGCTTACATAAAGCCAATGATCTGTGTATAGACGTGATTGATGACTTTATCTTGTTGGTACAATATCGAGAATTCAAAAGGTGGAACAGTGACTAAGGAGACAGCGTGGAATAAAAGTAACTGGGCACAATGCCTACTATGTTTATTTGCTTAATTCTCGTAATCTGAGCATAGAATCCGCGACATATAATATGAAGTTCGCTTGAAGCGTGAATCTAAGAATCATCAAGCAGCATTGATTCCTATGTCTATATCAAGAAAATATTTTCCTGTGATATTGTGACTCCTTCTACTATAAATATAGTTTTTTACAGTAAGGTTCAACCAATACAATGTCCGGGCACGACTCAAATTAGGTGGTTACGTTAAAGGTCAATTTATGTGGATAGGACAGGGAAGGTTTCGTTTAACTAGAACAGGTCAAGATTGACCTCTTGGCCGTGTCTTTCAAGGCAGTGAATCATGGGAAGAATCTGTACGAGTGGAAACTACTTCTCACCGATGGATTACGAAGTTATACGAACGTTAGTAGTTTGCTACAATGTATGTGACATCTTGAGTCCTACATATATATATATATATATATATATATATATATATATATATATATATATATATATATTATTATTATTATTATTATTATTATTATTATTACACAACAAAATTCAAAATTACGTCATATGGAGATAGATCTATTTCAACCGACGAAAACATTAGTTAACAATGTTTAATTGTATTTTTATCAGTAGATTCTCTGATCCTGTAAATATATAGATTTAATGTGTTGTTTTGTTTAAGGTAGAATAGCTTTTACAGTTGAGATCCTTTTATCATGATACCGAAGTTTGTTTAAACATGACAGACATCCTTACTCTTTCAAGATCGAAGACCCATAAGGGAATATTCTTGGGAATTCTTTTTTCTATTCTTTTTTTTTTTTTTTACATATTTCTTTATTGCCTTGGCAAATTCATTTCAGGTAGAATCCCCGCCTTATCAACTAACAAAGGCCCAGTCGCTGTCTCTGTTGCTTCTCCACTTCATCCGCTATCGTTTTGGAATATTAACGACTTTAATTACCTCGTCCGCAGCAGTCGATGTTTCGTCTCGTTAGGTTTGATTCGATTTTCCCAAAATCAAATAATATTGAGATTGACAGTTACGTCTAATGTGAATTCATCTATGTACGTTTTGTACCATAGACAAGATTGTGTAATTCCTGTTTGTGACCTTGATAAATTCTGTGTGTTTCTATTGTCAACATCTGAAATAGGCTGGAATAAAAACACTTTTGAGCACAACACTTGTTAAATTTAACGACTAGTTTATTGAATATGAAGAAAAACTGGTTGAATTTTTTCTATCATTATAATGTGTTTTTTTCTCATATTTTTTATGTCTCGATTTTCGTTACTCAGTGATGCTTCTTGCATTTCTTTTCTTTTTGTTATACTTTTTCTTAATGTTATTCACCTCGTTCTTCATTATTTTTCGTGTATTTCGATTCATTTTCTTCTACTTACTATTTTAATATTTATATATCTCGGAAAGGTATATATTCGTTCGAAGTAGCAAAGTGGTTTTGGACAACTGTAACCGAGTAGGACAATCTAGAAGGTAACCCTGATGACTGGTCCTCGTCGTAGTGGTAGGCAATAGACGTAGTCAATAGGCGTCCCGCTGTACCTCCACATCAGTCTGTATTTATGGCTGACACCAGCCAATCACATTACTGTGAGGGGTGAACCCAGGTGTATGCATATTCATTACATCAAATATGTTACTAAATATTATTCCTGAGTTATTCATTTCAAAATGTTTCTTCTTTCTCTCTATTTATTTTTTTTACTTTTTCCTTTATTTTCATTCTTTCTGGATTTTTATCTATTTCATGTTCTCTCGCGCCTATTTTTTCTCATTTTCTTTTTTATTTCCATTTGCGTTATCGTTTCTTTCTTTTAATTCTTTCGCTTTTGTCTTTTTATTTTCCTTTCCTTTCACTCATTTTTCCATTAATCCTGTTAATTTACCTTCTATATTTTCGCATTAATTGTTATTAACTTGCATTTAATTACGTGACGCCTTTTTCTCACTTTCTTTCTATTATTATTTCCTTGTTTCTGTCAATTTTCACCCATTTTTGTTTATTAACTTACTTTCACATTTTCCGTCATCATATTCATTTTTCAAAGTAACATTATTCCCGACATTATTTCTTGGTAACATATTTTTTCCTTTTTTAGTCCTTTCTTCTAATAAGTTAATTGTCCTTCTTTATTTTTATTTCCATGTCTTTATCTTTCTTGACAATGTTTACATTTTTTTCTCATTCTTCCATTTTATTTCCTTCCATAATTGTTGGTTTATTTTTGCCTTGGATTCATTTCTTCAATTTCAAAATTTTTATTTCTTTCTTTATCATATTCTTCCATTTATTCCGATTGTGCCCATTGAAAGAAAAAAAAACGTATTGGACACATTTTTCTCATTTACCTGACATTGTTCTGATATATATATATATATATATATATATATATATAAAGATAGATAGATAGATAGATAGATAGATAGATAGATAGATATATCCTAACCTGATATATCATATTCTCATATATATATATATATATATATATATATATATATATATATATATATATATATATATATATATTATTAACCTACGTGAATATATCATATTCTCCCATCGGTCTCAAGTTGATTGCTGACCTGAGATAGAACAAATACATTGAGTCAATTGCTTCGTCCACCGCAAGGAAAGTTGGCTCCCTGTGCCGCGCCAGGAAATTTCACTCCCCGGAATCGATCCTCCAGATCTACAAATCAACAAGTCGACCTTGCATGGAGTATTGCTGACATATATGGTCTGGAGCCTCTTCTGTTTGCCTCGGGGTTCTTGATAGCCTCCGGAGGCGGGTATGCAATATTATTGGCCCTGCTCTGCCATCTCGTCTACAGTCACTTTCTCACAGACGCGCCGTCGCCACTCTCTGTCTGTTTTACAAATATTTTCATGGCAATTGCTCCGAGGAGCTGCATTCGCTGGTTCCCAGACATCATGAGTTCAAGCGCCCTACGAGGCTGGCATCCCGCTCTCACACCTTCACTGTCGAAACTCCTAAATGTAGCCGTCTCTTCTACTCCAATAGCTTCGTGTCTCGCACCTCTCGCCTGTGGAAATCCCTTCCCTATTCCAGTTACCCTGAGAGCTATAATCTCCAGCTATTCAAATGTAATGTCAATCGACATCTCCAGTGGCCTTGATCTATCCACTACACTTCTCCTCATCCTTTCTTCTATCACTTTTATCTGATCTTGCTCCAAATTTTCTGTAACCCCCTTGCGTCCTAGTGGCTTCTCTCGTTGTTTGGGGTAAAACGCTTAAAATACATACATACATACATACATATATATATATATATATATATATATATATATCAGTGACATTGAAATCAACATTGTTTCATGCTAAATGTAAACGTCAAGCCTCATGATTGCATTTAGCATGAAACAGTCTGTCACCACTGATTGTTGACTTCAATGTTAAGTTTTATATTTACATTCGCTCTATATCTGATAATGAGCGTTTTATCCCATTAATATAATATATCTTAAAACTATATTATATTTCTTCATATATATATATATATATATATATATATATATATATATACAATAGCAAAATCAAAATTTCAACGAGCAAATATTATCTGTGTTCCTGATCAAACCGAAATCATACGTAATTAGAGCGGTTACACGATTACATAAATATCCACACGCCTAATATTATACGTATCTGACCACGGCTTTATTGGAATCCATTTAAACACAGACAAAAAACACCATAATCCATCCGAAACACACTTGTATAAAATACAAACATAATAACCTCATCCACCTGTAAAAATGATTAAAAATAATGGAGGCTTTTATAATAAAAAGAAAAATTCCAACACTTAATAATATTAATTACAAACACGTCCACAATCTGCTGTGTTCCGAAAATAAAACATTTCTATAACAGTAAGAACATAGACACAAACCAAATACCCAATTAAATTAAAAAAAAAAATCTTTGTTAATAAATAAATTATAATCGAAAGCGCTAGGAAGTATAGAACGTTCGGTGAATTTCTACACACTGTGTCCAATAAAGAAAACACTTGTTTGAAAACAAGAAAAATAAACAGCTTAATCAAAGTCCCTGTCTGTCGTCTTTAATGAAAAATATATATATATATATATATATATATATATATATATATATATATATATATATATATATATATATATATATATTAAATAATAACAAAATAACACAACACTATGCACCAGGTGATTGCTTATACTTGCATAGGATAGTCGAAATTTAATTTCTGCTGAATTTGTGTTTATTTGTCTGTCTATCTATCTATCTATCTATCTATCTATATGTCTGTATATATATATATAATGTATCACTTCGCATATATATCTATCTATCACTTTATATATATATATATATATATATATATATATATATATATATATATATATATATATATATGTATATACAATATATATATATATGAATATATATATATATGTATATATATATATGTTTATATATATATATATATATATGTGTGTGTGTGTCTGTGTGTGTCTGTGTGTGTATGTGTCTGTGTGTGTGTATGGAATGAAAGCTATAATTTATTGCTGATTAGTATTGCGTATAGATGAGTTTGTGGACTTTTCCCACCCTAGTATTTTTAAGGCATTATTTACATTTACATGAAATTGAACGTTGGTAATTTAATATTTACCGTAGGAAAATCAAATTTGTACTTGAAAATTGAACTGTTTTCCGCAATTTCTCTCAACCTGAAATATTTCAGTATCCACATTCAATAATGAAATATCTTTAAGACACTCAAATAATACATTTGAAATAATTATTTTACATATACTCTCAACATTTCAATAAGAAAAATTTCCTTGTAATTTCATACACTATATTACGGTATGTTATGAATGGCGTGTAGTTTACCGATCGATTATCGTTGCTGAAAATAGTTTGGGAATTTAGAGTTCGAACTGAATTTAAGGATATTCTGTGTGCTCACAATTGTCATTGGAACGACATGAAAACATGTATTCTTCTGCCTTATGTAAAATCGAATATATTCAAAATCAACTCCAGAATATGAACATTGAGAAATAATTGTCACGGTTCGAATAAATTCTAACTATCTGCTTTTATCAAATTTGAGAAATAAAGTTTCTTAACCAACATTTCATCTAATGTCGTTCACGTATTTAAGTTTGGTTCATGGAATATTATGTTTAGTTTCTCATAAATACAATCATCTGAATATTGTTTTTCAAGGTTGGGAATATTATATATATATATATATATATATATATATATATGTATCGGTGCACTACACATATAGATGCAAAGAGAATATTCTCAGCGGTTAGGATCCGCCCTATGGTTTAGTTGCTCTCCTCACAGCGCATTTATAATGAATTTCTTTCAGCCACCTTATTTCTTCGACTGACGCGACGACATATCAAAGCTCTTTTGACCATCGGCTAAAATTCCTGCAATCGCTCAAAGCTTTAATGACAGCATTGACTTCATAATATTTAATAAAAGATAGAAAAGTGAATGACTTTAGCTTTGATCTGAAAAACAAGTTGAGAGGCTACAAATGATTTATTCTCTTCTGTTTTATTATTTTCGAATACTTGACATATCCCGGGGGGATTTTTCTTCTTAATTCATAAGTACGAAGTAAGAAAGGCATGCACGTTTATAAGGAGGTATCTCTTTCCTGCTTATTACCTATCTTCTAATTTTATTACAATTCATACCGTTTGTTCATTTTCCTCTTTTTCTTTGTTGTTAGGACGAGTTCTCTTTCTTTCTTTTCTGCAATGTTTCTCCTCGATTATCTTCTCCTTTCTTCCTTGATTCATCATAGAGATATACCTTTCTTTCATCGTCATGTTCTTTGCATTCTTTTTGAATGAATTTATAATTAATTTCCTTTATGTATTGCTAGAGACTCTCACATAGACACACATATAGATACATATGATGGATGTCTCCTCATTTTCAAGTATAATCGCTTTCTTTTCTATAAGAAAATACCTGTGATAAAATCTATCGTGACATTTACTTCAACAAAAGGCATAATGAACTATTTCAGAGTTTCCGACTCTTAAACTGGTTGCCACACAAATCCTGAGAGCTCTACTAATTAAAGAGTAAGTGGTTGTATATTTTGTTAGTGATCTTTCTTTTATAAATGTTTCGTTGAATGTGACGGACAAACATTTTATTCCGTTTCCCAAGGTCCTTAATTTTTTTTCTTTTTATGAAGTCTGAGAGTATACAGAAACAAAAATAAATCTAAAACTTAATGATAAAATCTTCAACAACATGTGTATATATATATATATATATATATATATATATATATATATATATATATATATAAATATATATATATATATATATATATATATATATATATATATATATATATATATATTTATATTTATATATATTTATATATATATATTTTATATATATATTTATTTATATATATATATTTATATATATATATATATTTATATATATATTTATATATATATATATATATATATATATATATATATATATATATATATATTTATATATATATATATATATATATATATATATATATATATATATATATATATATATATATATATATATTCTTGTGTGTTTATGTGGGATGCACACGCACACACATACATATGTATATATGTAATGATGGACTCATCCTTCGATTTCCGCTCATGGGTATCCGGCAACCTCATTCAGTTTTTGTGACATTTTCGTCCCCGTATTGACCTGCATAAAAGTCTACATATTGTGCAACATCGAAGAACACTGGTCATAGCAACAGGAATATTTACAGTCTCTTTTCCCCGTTATCTTTCTTCTCTTAGCCGGTCAATATGATTGATTTAAAAATTTCCGATACCACTCGTAAACAAATAGCTCCAGTTATTTCTATCCAGAGGAACTCGCTTGAAGTTAGTAACAGGCACATTGACAACTGAGATGTTACTCTTAGCTTCTCTTTATACCTGAGCCACGGCTTGGGTACCTCGACGTGATGTAATTGTTAGAAAGCTTCTCTTGCTAGATCGATTACGACTGAGTAGGGAGTTCGATCCTCACTGGGTGATCCCTACTATCGGCCTTGCGCCACATCTAAGCCGGGCTTAGAAAATCACTACCTGAGCCACGGCTATATATATAAAATTAAAGGGGGTTTGATTGATCACAGCTAATTCATCGAGTCTCCAAAAATCCTCAACAGAGTGCAGAAAGAACTGGACCGCCGTTTCGTTCTATTTTGGGGACTTATTAACAGTGCACATCCACTACCAAGAATCGAACTCAGCCCGTTACGATGTGACGCAACCGCCATACCCACCTGGACCAACGGGTCTCTGTGACGAATCTGTTTCTTATCTCTCCCTCATATATGCATAATCATATTATCCATTACCCATAAGTCCATGGTTATATGTCCGCAAATCCTTCGTTGTGAGGTATTAAGTTTAAATGAAGTTTACGGTAAATTACGATGTGTTGCCATGTAGACAAGGTTACATTTATCATTCATACACATTTGTGGATAGTCTGTCTTCAGCGTGTGTAGAAATGAATGAACTGAAATGTGTTCCCTTTGATGGCAGGAGCAGTCAGATATGATTTTTACATACGTTAATGGATGCGAGGCTGCACGGATGTATCCGATTGCGTTTCCAGACCAAAGGCAGCGGAGACATTCAACATTTGCTGCTGTTTATCTTCGCGTTGCTGAGACAGGGTCCGCGGCAGCAGAAACTATGGATTGAGGAAGATCGAAGATCCCCCTCTTTTTTTTTTTTTTTTTTTTCATAAAGGGCCGTGGAGATGTTCCCTGTCTCGTCACTTTTTTTGTGTGTATATATATCTAAATATGTCTGTGTGCTTATGTATTGTAATCTGATTGTGTGTGTTGTTTTACGCGTGAGTTTAGGACGCCATTCACACACTTGGGATTAAAATGTATACATATATATTATCGGATGGCTGGATGAATTAGCGTCTGTTCTAACGTAATTTCAACGAAGAATAAATTGAATAACATATGTATTTATTCTTTTCTCCTCAGTAATTTTATAATTTTTAAACTTAATATTGTTTAAATTTGGATTTTAAAATTGGAAGTTTTTAATTTTAATATCAAGTTTTATCATAGAATTTAGTAATTGTTGGTTAGAATAAATTCTTTTTTAATATTACCCGTATTTTAAAGATTTGAATAGCTATTATAACATAACTCCGTTGTCAAGCTTTTTGAATTTTCCTATACTTGTATTTTGATTGGTCATTCTAGCTTTCGTAACAGCGTTTTCCCCTTGCGAAGGATCGTTAATTAATTTGAAACTTTTAAAACCATTTATTTTACATTCAAGTTGAAACAAAATGACTAATTTTGTAGTCATTTTATAACATATTTATGTTATAATTTTTTTTTTAAATAATTATATCTGCTCTACTTTGTATTGAGCACCCTTTTAAGTATAGTAATTGTTGTTTATTGGAATTCATTCCGTATATACCAATTATATACTTATATATATATATATATATATATATATATATATATAT
>CAHIKZ030002201.1:1412500-1415000 GCA_903632075.3 Acanthosepion pharaonis
TAAGAAAATTTCGATGTAGTTTAAAATAGGAAAATAAGTAAAGAAATAAATTGTATTGTAGTGTAACCCCCAAAACTAGACTTTGATTGTCAATTGTATTGCAGTGTAACCGAAAAGCATAAAAGAAAGTTAGTCGCCACTTAACCATAATCGATTTTCACTTTTCCCGATAAAGATATACTTGTACATTTATTTGTTAAAAAAAAGCAGACACTCGCCTAAATCAAATGTTTTGAATTCTCATTCGCCTATCAACTTAAAATATTTAATACTATTTGGCTTATAAATAGAGGAAATCAATTTTTTTAAAGTTTATTCTGCAGTTTAATTTAAGATTTTGGTTTTGGCTTCGAAACATTCTAATTTCATTGTGGCGATGAATATATATTTAAAAAAAAATTATATATATATATATATATATATATATATATATATATATTATATATTTATTTATTTATTTAAAAGAAAATAGACCAATTTTTAAGGTACCATTATAATAATTTATTTCACCAGACCCCTTTTAAAGGACGCCGGATCATCAGATAGCACTTCCTAAAATGAAATGAAACGAAAAGTGAAATGAAACGAAAAATGAAATTAAAATTGATGGGTAGTTTAAGTTTTTGTAATTTAACAGAGAGTGTAAAAGGAGTAGTTAAAGAGACATGGTAGAGTATAGGGAGGGATTAAATTCATATCTCTCTCAAGCAAACTTTGTATTGGGGGAGGAGGAGTGACCAGACCTTGACCTATTTAGACGGTTAACTTCCGAAAATAATCCTATAATTGAATTACAATAAATAATCAATAAATTAAATAAACAATCTTAAATTATTAATAATCATAATCGCCGACAGTCTAAGTAAAATGTTAGTTACGCTCTCTCGCAGGCGCCGTGGGAAACTCTTATAGTCACACTCCCCACAACAAATATGATTTCCGTGATTACGTTGAAAACGTACAAGAAACAACGATAGACATGTTGTACCGAAAAATAACAGAAGTACTAAAATATAATTAAGTATTGTAAGTGCTGCGGAGCCGGAAGGGGTGTTTTCTGTGACAAATATATATTCAGACAAAAGAAATCGTCTTCGATTTAAGAATATAGTAAATCTATAATCATAGATTTGATAGGTCTACCATTGCATCATTGGGACTGCAGCAATTCAGTTTAAATGTGGCTAAAATACCATAACACAGCTGATGACATTCTAGTAAAAAAGAATCATAATTCTATACAGAAATAGGATGAGAAATGATTTTAAAACAAAATATTTTAAAAAATCAATGTTGTCTATTAAATAACCAAAATGATTTTTTGATACGACCAAGTGATTTATTTATTTTCTCATATTGAATGGGAAACAAGCAGCATAGTTTTTTAAATATTACCTGCCTTTGTAGAACAGGTTACCGGAAATTTAGGATGACATTGTTAGTCATATGGTCAGTAAACAAATAGAACATGATGTACTAACAGTAAGCTCTAAGGAACTTTAAACATGCGTTATCGGTCTAGAATCCACATTTGGTGAAATGACTTTAAATTTTAATTCAGACTAATTATACCATAGATCTATATGTCTTTCTTTTCTCTGACAATATTGTTATATTCAGCCATTGGGAATGTGCCAATGAACGGATATTTTAGAAAGATTTCATATGTAACAATTTGATGATCGATTCGTATATATTGCTGAAGATACTAAGTGAAATTCTAACTCGGAAGAAAAAATCGTTTGAATTTTGAATTAAATATGAATTCATATATTGTAAAATTATCGTAATACAATCATTTCAACTATTCATGCAAATTTCAGCTTGAGATAGTCTATCACTCTCTTTATATATATATATATATATATATATATATATTATATATATAGGATATATATAAATCCAGGTAGGATAGGCTCCAGGTATGCTACGAGAATCAAGGCTCAAACACTAATATTCCATGGTTAAAATTTATTACATTGGAATCGTAATCACGATCCACTTCATCAGACCTACAAATTCAAAAAGAAAACAGAAAACTTGAAGTGTATGTATGGTAGTGAGAAACAAGGGTGAAAAGGAAGTTCATAAAGTTCTAGAGAAAGGTGCAACAGAACAAAAATACCAAGAAACACCTAAATGTGAGGGTGAGGAATAAAATTGAAAAGAGCGGTGTTTTAAAGAGAGGAGTGAAATACCGGTTTAAATGAGTGACATACAGATAAATATGAGTTATTATCAGTTGTATAAATCGACAACAGATTCGTTGACTTAACATAAAAAAAACAGACACCAGAAAAGTGTGGATATATTTGTGGTGACATTAGACAGATTAAATGATTATACGATTCAAATTTAAAGTCTAGCCAATTTACAATGCCGATGTATATATGAAAATCACTTTCTACAGATTTTGGTTTGATGAGATGATACCGAATATTGGTTTTGTGAAATAAAATATTACCATGGGTTTCTAAAATCACTACTTTTCATATGTATG
>CAHIKZ030002201.1:1417500-1432500 GCA_903632075.3 Acanthosepion pharaonis
AGAAAACACGCTCTTTCCCAAATACTGTAACTAAGATCTGCTTGGCATAGTTACAGTATAAACCACAGATGGGCGCTGTCGGTGTTGAACAAACACAAATGTGCCTGAGCAAGCGTCTGTTATAGGGATTGGCTAGCCGCCTTCGTAGACAAGTGGCCAACTATTATATAATATATATATATATATATATATATATATATATATATATATATATATAATATCGTGAGTAAAATACATTGGCAGAACACTTATATATTGGGACTGCATTTTGTCTATGTTTGCATAGGGATTTCTATAAATATATTTATTCAACTATATGTAAATGTCTCCCTTTTTCAGTTGAATACAAAGTTAGAATGGAGATCGTAAATCCAGTCATATGTTCCTCGATGTCCGCTACTCATGCATGTGTGTGTTCCCCAATCACATATTTCATCGTATCTTTGTGAACTTTAACCCAAATATCTTATATTTTTCTCGTCTCTTATGTCATCGCGTGATATATTATTTTCCTCGTGTCTCACATGTCATAAAAGACTCATGCATTAATCAATCTCCTGCTTACATTTCAACATGAGAAAATGTTCACAGAGTTTTTAATTTCAGAATATGTGTAACAATGTACGTTTGTATTATCAAGTAAAAAGATCGGCCTCGCGGAGACTCATATGTACACAGACTCATTACTCATAAAGATATATATATATATATATATATATATATATATATATATATATATATATATATTAGAATTATTTTTTTTTAAAAATATGGTTCCATCGCTACACAGGAATTACCATGTTTCAAATCTGAAACTGAAATTTAAATTTAATTATAAAATTAATTTTAAAATCCATAGTCACGCTCCATTCTCAAGCGATTTTGGAATAGCCTATTAAGAAATTTACTTCATTTATAAGCACAATCTTATATATATATATATATATATATATATATATATATATATATATATATATATATATTAAAAGAAGAGAGAAACCGTGAAAGTTTTTTGAAATGCTTTATTTTCTATAATTTTGCTATACGTGTTTCCGGTTTTGGCGACCGTCATCATGCTTGAGATTTCTACATATTCTTAAAAATAATTATTTTTCTTAATGTTTTTCGATGATAAATATTCTCGATATGAGACATTCTCTTTTTGGGGTTAGTGATCCAAACGTCTTTCTTGAACTGGCAATGAAAAGTTCAACCTGATGTGTTATAAAACAATTAACAATGGTCCGAAAAATGATGTAGTAGTTATTGGTTTTGTAATCTTTTAATGAACCCTGTGTGTGTGTGTGTGTGTGTGTGTGTGTGTGTGTGTGTGTGTGCGCGTGTGTGTGCGCGTGCGTAAATCCACTTTATAAGCCAAAACGTTTGCGGTTTCTATCTTCTTTTTAGTATACACTTTTCTCCTGTTTTCTCCTGTTAGAACTACTATAACCTCTTCTTTGTATATATATATATATATATATATATATATATATATATATATATATATACATACATATACATATATATACATATATATATATATATATATATATATATATATATATATATATATATATATATATATGAGTTGAAGATGAAATGTAGATCAGATATGGATAGGAATACGGCAAAATTATAAAATTATAAAAGAACAAGTAGGAAATGTATCTCAATCTCACATGTTTCACTTTTATTAAAGTTACGTCAGAATTCGTGATAGAAATAAATAATCAAAAAACAAAGAGACACAGAGTATGTTATGATTTTTGTTTAGCTATGATTGGTCAGATATATTTGAGGCAAATTTTGGACGTTAAATTGTATAATATACATGGG
This sequence comes from Acanthosepion pharaonis, assembly GCA_903632075.3. Lineage (NCBI taxonomy): Eukaryota > Metazoa > Mollusca > Cephalopoda > Sepiida > Sepiidae > Acanthosepion > Acanthosepion pharaonis. The sequence continues at coordinate 1,419,337 of CAHIKZ030002201.1, forward strand.
TGTGTATGTAAAAAAATAATAATGCTTGTTTGTCTATGTGTGTGTTGGATGACAACCGTAATTAATGTAAATCTCTTTGTCCGGATGAAAACAGTGGCTAGATATTTGAATTTTTGTCCTTAATTGATTTTAGCACTTCCAATTATAATTTGCATGTTCCATTCTGCTTTTTGAAGAAAGGAGTCTATGAAATTTCATTTGTTTGCTGATTTTTGAGAGAGGTTCACATTTAGATAATCAACCATACGCTTTAACAATATATCAAGGAAAACATAATTTATTGTTTGTTTTTGTTTCCTCGCTCAATTCAATTTTATGATCGATGTTGTGTGGCGGTTTCCAAATTCCGGTAAAATTGTTTAGCAGGGATATAGTAATAAAGCATAATGGACTTAACGGAAATTAGGCACCATATTTTGCAAGAGACAAGCTCTAAAAATTGTAGAAGAATTGTAAGAATTTGTCTATAAATATCGTTATTAAATGTGAAATAACATTGTTTTTGAATTTCACCTGATTCTTCCTGAGTCTTAGTAGAAGTGTTTTTCTTGCTTCCAGTTCCTTTAGTATTAACACGTTACTCAAATGCTACGTCAATGATATTCTCAACATTGTTGTGGAGAACCACATCTCCCTTGAGTTAAATCTCCTCCTCATTTGTGAGTTTTAGTCCAGCATTCACCGTTGTACGCGGAGAATTGATATTAACTAACAATTATCTTTTCTTTGTTTCTAACGAGCAATTCCTAATTCTTAATATTTTCCTCATCTTTTGGAAAGCCTTTCCTAAATCCAATATCGAATCAAATTTCGGTTTAACATTTCCTGTCATGTTTTAAAATCTTTCGCAAATATCTATAATTTTGTACGTTCTTGATTTTCATATCTACACTGTTTAGTTTACATGTTAAGCTGTTTGCCTTGCTAAAAATCATGCTTTCTCTCTTCTTACAACTTATTTTTCATCTATTTTTTAGCATTCATTTACTTCCTTCTTTGTGAATACTTGGTTGTTAGTTTATTTTTCTTAAATTTATTTACCACATTGTCTAGGAGTTCTTGTAATTTCCTTTATTTGATTGCTATCAGCATGAATACATCTGCGTATAATATGATGCCAAGATTATGTAGACCAATAATTAATCCCGGTAAGAGTTCTACTTCTCTAAGAATTGCCTTTCTGTAAACTTTGAATGCATCTGTTGAAAAGATCCTTCATTGTCTTACGCCATTTCTATTTTTGTATACTTATTCAATTTCTATCCATATGCAAGCAAGTTGCTTTCAGCAATATATTATGGAATATTCTAATATATTTTTCAAATAAATCAAGTTTTCAAATAGATCTATGTATCATACATTATCACTTCTTTTGGTGTAGTCTATGAAAGATAAGTATGCTTAAGTCTCCATTTGTATTGATCTCTCTCTATCTCCCTCCCTCTCTATCCCTCCTCTATCTATCTCTCTCTGTGATAATATTTTAACCACAAATAATACATTTCTATTTACTGTATCTTTAAGGAAACTACACTGTTGATTTTTTCATGTATAATTCAGCTACGCTCTTTATTCATCATAATTGCGTTGATAAACTTTTATCTTCTTATATTCAGTTACAATTTTGACAGCGCTACGAAGGCAGATCGTCTAATGTCTCCAGGTATTTTACTCTTTGAATAATTCATGTATTATTTCCGTAATGTTGTCGATGCTGAAATTGTTTAAGCTTCTTATTACAATCCCTCTCTGGATCTTGCTGCTTTCTTCCTGTTCAATCTCAGCTCAACTTTAATGTTTCACGTCCTTCAAGTGTCCCCCAACATACTTGTTCCATATTTGGCGTATATTTTCTTTTTCTATTATTAACATTTCCTCTTTTGGATTTATGCATCCTGTCTAGGGTACTGTTATTTTTTATTATTATTTTACAAATCCCTATCGTATCTATACACCTCAATATTTCTATTTCTGCACAGGTTTCATTTCGTCATTCATTTTTTGCCTCCCTATTGTAGTCTAGTTTCTTGTTTCTATAATCTTAAGAATTTCATTTGCCGTCTATTTATTTCCTGTTTGACATTACGTTACTTAGGATAATCATGATCATAGATCTCAATAGAGCTAAATTTTGAATACCCTCATCTAATTTATACTTGCTTTTCATTGGCTCATTCAAGTATCTCCTTGTATTTCACGAGTTGCTTTTCTTTTCTTGAATTATTTTACATAGCAGATAGGTTTTAAACAGTACAACGAAATTTATTAATTATTATTGATTTTTGTATAACCGATGTTGTCCTCTCGCCTTGTGCCTAAGCGTTTTGGGTACACTTGAAACCAGAGTTTCTTCCTTTGCGTGAACCAAAACTAATTTAATATAGGAGATTAAGGAATCGAAAATAGAATAGGCTATGTTGGAATATTTTTATGCAACAATGAAAGAGATTACATAAGCAAATCCTTAACCTAAGAACTCCGGTCTAATTAAATAGACACGTCATATTTAGATTCTAAAACGGGTGACAATCATGACCTCCGTCTATTCAAAATGTCAAAAAGATCAGCTATATACAACCTCCTTCCTATCTGACAGCCAAATCATTCTGAAAGACCGATTCCAAAACGATAACTTAAGTTAAGCAACTTCGAGACTGACTAGAGATGAATGCAATGTTCTTTAAGCGTGGATGGTGGATGTGCGGATGGCGTAATGGATAATGGCATGGAATTGTAAACCGGAGGAACAATTTCCAATTCCACCTGGTTTCATTATATTCACTTCCGTGCAAATAACCTTGGGAAGGTAAAAGAATCTACCATTTCTCTTACCAGCTATTGTAAAACTTGTATCACTGAAACCGTAATTATCTACAAAAATAGATAATTAAAATTGAGCGTAAAATATTTAGATTTCGGTAATAGATAACCCGGAGAGGTTGGTACGCCGCTAAACAAAATCTACTAACCAATTCTTACATCAAAAAATGCCTTTAAGTCTTGAAACCTGAAATCTTGAAAATGGCTTCATCGCTTGAAATCTGTGTATATTTAAGAGGACTGTTTTCGTCGGATCGAATTCCCTACTACTACAAAATCAGAAAACTTTTACCTTATAACATAAACAACTAAAAAAGGAACAGAAACACATCAGAACGGCGAGAACAACTGAAGTATGGACCACATGTAACCCGACGAGAAAATAATAACATAATGAAGATGTTAAATTTTCACAATATTTTAAACAAAATTTTAGGAAGGAAACCCCCATCAATTCTCGTAAGAAAGATACTAGTGAAATTGAATAACTCGTTTTCATGAAGAAAAATGTTTAAACATACAATAATATTTTAAGTTAACGAAAGCAGAATGTTTCCTTATCAGGAAACATCTAATCTTAGCATTAATATTACCTTCCAAAAATACATTTTTTTGCGAGTTCCTAGTCTGCACTTGACAAGTATTTAAACGACTCGTTCCTTTCTGATATTAGCTGACTTAAATGTCTCACATGACAATGTCAATTTCTTGGGATTTGGATTGTTGATGTTATTCAGCTTAGCATAAAAACATGTTAGCATAAACACCAAACATATATGGATATGAAATAATCATAGAAATGTCTCAGCCAAATTGGGTCAAAACAGCGATGTAGGAATTAATCGTCTTTCTTACGTAAGAAGGTCGAACTCTCGATCCAGGATATTTACCACCGTGTCTCGTATTTAAATAAAATTTGCAGCATTGGATCGGGGGCCCTAAGGATACAAGTGAGATAGTAGGAATTTTTCAACATTGCTCATAAATCCCAAGTCATATATATATATATATATCGAGTCTAACACCGACAATGTCTAAATAGAGTAACACCGAATGTGTCCAATTGTTAGATTAAGCTTTGAACTGTTGTATCTTGTGGATGATCAAACATATCTTACTGGAATTCTCCGAGGTTTTCGAAACTCTATTGTACATCACAATGAATATGTATTTAGCAAGTTGAAAGGATGACCCCCTCTTGCAGCTGGGACCTCCTGATCCAGTTTACCACTCTTCTGATTGTTTGGACGCTAATTAGAGCACACAAACAGCGTTTGTTCAATAGTATAGATAAGCTGAATTGCATATATTCTATGGTCTCCGATTTTTGAAACGACCCTGGATTTCGATGTATCGCCTGAAATTTAAAGATGCCAATTTCAAGTCAACTTTCCTGTCAGGGAAGAGCATCTTCATCTTACTAAAGCGTTTGATAACATATTCATTAATAATAATAATAATAATAATAATAATAATAAAGTGATTCGATTTGCCTGTCTCTGAAGACGATAATATATCTTCGACGAAACTATCGAGATACAAGGATCTTGAAGTGGAAATCTAAAATATGTTTCACAGGAGGACATCATTAATTCCAGATTTAGTTTGAATCCTCGGTTTATTGATTGGATCTCTGGTAGCTCATGAAAAAAATATTCTCATAATTCCAGTTAACACGTTACGAAGGGCTTTGCCAATGTTAAATGTGTTTGAACTTAGGTTAAAAATGCTCAGTGAAAATTTTAATGATGCTATTTCTGAACCTAGGTCACTGGATGGGACCCGGAAAGAAAAGAGTATACAACTGAAATTAAACGAAAATAATAATAATAATAATAATAATAATAATAATAATAATAATAATAATAATGAAAAAAATTCTGTCTATTATATAAGGAGGAAGAGGACAACAACACTCAGAAAACAGTCTGCCTGCCTTATGTGAAGGGGCTATCAGAGAAAATACAAAGGATCTGCGGTCCATATAACATCAGGACAACCTTCAAAAGCGTGACAACACTTCGCAGATATCTCTCTCGAGTGAGACCCCCATAGAGGAGAACATGACTAAAGACTGTGTGTACGCTATCCCGTGCAGCTGTGGAAAGGAATATAAAGGAGAGACAGGCCGCCCCCTCAAGGTAAGGCTTCAAGAACACCAGAAAGCTGTAACGCGAGGGGACGTAGAAAAATCAGGCGTGGCTGACCACATATGGAGAGAGAAGGGAGATCACCGCCCCCTGTGGGATCATGTTGAGATCATAGACAGGGAACACCATTGGAAAATTCGTAAACTTAAGGAATCAGCACATATGCTAGGCCACAAAAATCTCCTGAGCCGACCAAGCATAGAAATAAATACAATATGGGAACCAGTAATAAGGAGTGCCAGAGAAAAGCAATGATAACAAAGTTGCAATATGAACTCTGGTAAAAACATGAAATGATAACAGCAAAATTGCAATATGAGTACTGGTAAAAAATGGTTGCTGAAAACATTAGGTTTATAATACCCAGAAATTCACACCCAGATCTCCTCAAGGCACAGTGGATTAAGGCGTTGGTTAAATCCAGTGACTGACCCAAAGAGTGTGAGTTCAATACCCGGTCAAGGCGGTGGAGAACTTTCAGAGGGAAAATTAGCAGGAGATAATTGATAGCAGACATCCATCAAACATGGCACGTGAAACTAGAACAGTCTACCCCAGTGATAAAAATAAAGGGTTCAGTTCGAAATTCCAACCACCTGAAGAAGGCCGGAGCGTACAACGGCCGAAACGTTGTGACAAATATGGCGACAAAGATGTAAATACTGTACATGAAAAAAAGGTATGAAAATACAAGGACCTTGAAACCGAAATAACAAAAATGTGGCATATGGGTACATTAGCAATCCCTGTTGTAGTTGGAGCCCTCGGAATGGTTAGAAAAGATTTCAGTAGACTCATTGAAGGACTTCCTGGAAGCCCATGCTTTAAAGAAATAAAAAAAAATGTTCTCACGTTACAGCCCGCATCTTACGAAGGCCATTTTCTATGTAAATTATGTGTGTGTGTGTTTTTTTTTTTTTAATTGGTCATTCGAAATTTTCATGATGCCATTTCTACACCTTTGGCGGGACCCGGAAAGATATATGTACACACCAGAAATCAAAGGAAATAAAATAACCATAATAATAAATAATGATAATAATAAAAACAACATCAATAATAATAATAATAATAATAATAATAATAATAATAATAATAATAAAATTAACCGATTAATGCAAAGAGTTTTCTTAAAATGTTGGATATTTTTTTTTCAAATCGAACTTGATTACTAATGATAATAATTTAGCCGTCGTTTTTAAAATTTTAGATGAACCTCATTTAAACCAATTGATCGCCAAGGGCCGATTAATGAAATATGTTCAGCATTCTAGCTTATTTAGATGTTAATTAAATCAAGTAATTATTAATTACTAAATGCAGAAGGTCATCACAAAATTTTGATCTACAGTGTGTAAAGGTGTGTTGCTACTCATTAAATTTAGTGTAGTCGATCACAAGATCTCACATTTGTGCCATCAACTGAATATAGAACGACTATATTAAATAAACCATTGAATAGCATTCAAAACACTTTTTATATGACATAAGGTTACAAATATGATAAAAATCTGTACAGAACTCTCATGATAGGCATGACATGATTTATCCATTCCACTTGTAATAGTTTGTACGATCAGTTTGCTAACCGTTGCTCTACGGCAAGCTGATTTTGAGTGCAAATGGAAAGTCGAATTGTCATGCACAATGCGCCATCTCCCGCGCTACGGTAGGCATCCATATCCACAGGCGTATTTGTGTGAATATTTGTCATGAAGAAAATAATATCTGAGGAATAAATGGAGAGTTTAATGGAGAAACAAGTAACAAAAGAAAAACAACCACAGAAGAAAAGTATATGTGATTGTTCATGGCAGGGGTGAGTTGGAACTTTAATTCAGGAAGCATTTTAACAACATCTTCTGTCTTCAAAATGTCTGCAAGTTATCCCGCCAGCAAGATAATTTAATTCTTGTATATTACTTGCTTTATTAAATACCGCGTAGCGAACCCTGCCTGAGAATCTCACCCACCCATCCAGCGGGAATTTAAAAGAAATGCTAGAAAGTTTTAAGGGGAAAATATAATATGTTAAAAAATATATAGGAAATTACGTAGAAAATTGGAAAAAAAATGGTTACAAGAAAATAAATAGAAAAAAGATTAGAAAAATAAGTAAAAAATTGAGAATGAAATCTTTTTGATAAAAGAAAATTACCTGAAAGAATAAAAACGACATAAAAATGAAAGAAAGAACGATGAAAGATAAATATGACAATAAAAACTGTGGTTTTATACACAAGTTTAAATCATGTGTATTGAAGTGTCAATGTCGGTGTCTAGCAGTTTCCAAGCAAGTTTCGTAGGAAATTATTACTGAAGTGATTACGTGTTTCACTAACTTACACTTATAATTTTAGTTGTTATGTAGTTCCGAACAACAGCTCGGTGGCTTAGAAAAGGAGAAAATTTATATTGAGACTTGAGGTTAGTGCTGAAGCTTAGTAAATATTAAAGTTTTGAATGATGGCATTTAAGGCAAGTTACTCTCATACTGAGTATTAACAGATCATGAGCATCCTACATATATGCCAATGTTTAGAAACGTTCTGTAAGAAGGAAAATCTTAATAAATACTGTAAAATCAGTCGAATCAATGCAAAATTATAAGTGATTAAATCACGGAAAATGTGTGTATGTGTTTGTGCGCATTTGTGTGTGTGAAAGAGAGAATAGGATGTGGAAAATCATATGCATTGCAAAAAGTAGATAAAAAATGAATGCTAAACAAAATGAATTGAAATCCATTTCGCCTTAAAAGTTTAGCCTTCAGAAAGAAAAGAGAAATAAAGATTTAGATTTAAAATTATACAAAGAAGAACATGCAACAAACAATAAAATATAAAAGATGACGAAAGCGAATTTAAATAAGAAAGTTTAAAAAATATATTAAAATGAAAACTTGAAGTAAATATAAGATATTCAGGAAGAAAGAAAAAAAGAAAGAAAAAATTGAAGAATTCGTTTTTTCAAATCCCATGATCATTAAGAAATTACGTAAATATGGTCTTGTCATTTTATGACAAATGAAGATGAAACAAAAACGAAACAGTGACGGGGAAAGAAAAAAATAAAACAAGAAAGAAATTGTTGCAATAAACTACAAGAATATATGAGTAGGAAGAAAATTGAGGAAAAAAAAACGAATCAGATCTCTCTCTCTTTCTCTCTCTCTCTCTCTCTCTCTCTCTCTCTCTCTCTCTCTCTCTCTCTCTCTATATATATATATATATATATATATATATATATATATATACTCGACTCTCCCGAGGACTCGAAGTATGAGGGTCAAACAGATCAGTTCCTAGGAAACCGACAGCCCGACAACAGCACATGAGATTTGATTATAGTGGTGAAGGTTTCGTGCAGGGGCCATCCACATATTTTGAAGGACCGAAAAAAAGAGATCTGGTGCACTACGTGCCACAAGTTCCCGAAACGAGACACTGCATATTTTGAATTCAGAGTTGTCCTTCTCCTAGACCAGTTGCCATCCAAGGCTATAGAATCCAATTACCCGTAGCTGGAGGGAGAAGGGTATTAGTAAGTGAATGTAATATATATATATATATATATATATATATATATATATATATATATATAAAATAAAAGAGAGAGAGAGAGGGAGGGTGAGAGAGATAGAGATATACTGGATCTCATCTGGTTTAAGAGAAGGACAACTGCGGAGAGTCGTTTGGAGACATTGTGGCACGCGGTGCTCAAACTCTCACAAGTGTCGTTGGTTCTGCACAAAACCTTCACTACTATAATCAAATCATTTTTGGACAACATATAATAAAATATTAACAAAAATATTGGGAAATCATAATAAATTACAGCGCTAAAACAAGCAGGATCAACCTGCACAAATAGCAGACTCAATAACTGAACGGATACCATACTACAAACTAGTGACTCGGTGATGAAGAAGACACAAATTAGACGCGATATAGAGCTGCTACTCACTCCGTTCCACAGCAGGGGTTTCGAAATAAACAAATTAAGAGCTACATCAGAAGATATATTCACTTCCTTAGTTTCATACCAAAAAACGTATATCCAGAAACACTCATGGAAACACTTGATATTAGCAGCCTATATAGCAACGTAACCCATGAATTAAGTAAATAGGCAATATCATTCTGGATTGAAATCACACAAAAATACAACATTCCAAATTCCCGAATGAATTCATTATCGATAATATAGACCTAATCCCGAAGAATAAATCTTTCGAAATTCATATAAAAACACTATCCAAACCCCAGGTACACCGATTGGAAAGAAAATGGCACCAGCATATGCCACTCTAACTTTAGCCTTCCTAGAGGAAAAGCTTTATGATAAGATAGAACAAAAATAAGGGGAAAATTAAAAACACACTTTACTAAATCTTGGAAGGGATATTTAGAAGTTTGCTTTTGAAAATTCTCATGTAGAAGTATTAACGAATTTGACAATTTACTCCAAAGTTACCCCCGAAAAGGAGATTCGTGCAAGAATATAACTTTAACGAAAGCCACTCTTAGATATAGTCACCCAAAATAGAAATAACCGCATTATGATAGATATCTACCAAAAAAATACAGTGGCTCAAAAAATATGAATATTTAAAGAACCATCACTAAAGAAGCTCTAAAATCCTTGGCACTTAGGATTTGCATTATAGTGTACCACAAACCATTTTGTAAAACTTTTAAAAAATGAGGACATTCCATAGCACTAATAAACAAGGGTTTCGAACTAGAAGGAAAAATACATTTAGACCAACTACGAAACCCAAAGAAATGAAAAAACCGAACAAATTCTAGCATAATAACAATAATGACATACAAGAACAACCCAGAAATATGTGAAGAAATAACAAAAAACATAGACATAATTAGCAAGAATGCTTAATTAAAAGATATGCTAAAAACAACTAAAATAACATTGAAACCTCAGACAAATTTAGTAAATCCACAAAAAGTGGTCAAAAATGCAACAAAAACTGACGTGGGCTTTGTGCTATAGTCTAGGAAACTCCTATATTTTTGAAGAAAACCACAACAATATTCACAGTAAAGAAAAACTAAAGCTGTAACACAAGAAATGTAATTTATGCACTCAGTTGCACAACATACAACAAATTTTATACAAGTAACATCCAATGACTAAACAACAGATACTCCCTGCGCAAAAGTATCATTAAATTCCCAGACAACAGAAAACACTTTGTATCACAACACATCCACAAATACAATATGTGAAACTTTAGAATTATGCCAATATATGAGACAATTACTCTTACTTCCAAATACAAGAAAAAAACTCCATACACGAATATAAACCAGCAGAAAACAAATCACGAACCCACAAAAACACCATACAACCTACATATATATGCGTGTTTACACACATAAACACACACACGCGAGCGCGCGCGCAAACACACACACACACACACACATATATATATATATATATATATATATATATATATATATATATATATATATATATATCAGTTTCTGGTAATAATGTGTATGAAGAATATATACATTGTCAAACAAATTAATTGAACTACACGCAGACACAGGTACACACCCCAAAGCACACGATAAAAGTGCATGTATATGCTATATAGCTTTCCTTATAATATTATAATATATATGTGTGAAGAATGAATAGATACACATATACTGACAAAATAAAACTCACTACATTGACGAAGCGAGCACGCACACACACACACACACACACACACACACACACACACACACACACTCCATACAACCATAGGAAGATATACATACACACACACACACACATATATATATATATATATATATATATATATATATATATACACACACACACACACACACACACACACATATATATATATATATATATATATATATATATATATATATATGAAGGATTCTTATAATAATGAAATATGAAAAGAAAAAAGAAATATGAATAATAATAATAATATATATATATATATATATATATATATATATATATATATATATATATATATATATATGCTGGCAAAACCCCACGCACAATATATAAGAATAGAAGAAGGGAGACACTAGTAAAAGTTACAGTGGTGGAAATAAAAGATAAGTATAAAATATCCTCCACTCTTTTATTATATCTGACCAAGTTTAATTAATTTATTACCCCCCCCCCAGTTAGAAGAATATTCTCGGCTAGTCCTAGACGGATTCACCTGCCAGATGACAATTACTATACACAAAAGGCAATTGCTAAAATTTTTAACATAGGAAGAAAACATTCATTCCTTTAAAGAATATGTTTAACTATGCATTCTTCGCCTGAGGAAGGTCACGATTGAAATATATAAAATAATGTATAAAATGTTCCAGGTAATAAAGAAAACGTTTGCCTCTTTTTCACTCTGCCATATATATATATATATATATATATATATATGTGTGTGTGTGTGTGTGTGTGTGTGTGTGTGTGTGTGTGTTTGCAAGTAGGAAATGAACAGATTTTTAACATTTTTCTGGATTTTCTTCTTAAATAGCCTTCTAACATCAATATCAATATATTATTTTCTGCTTGCTTCCATTTCTTGGCTTTTCTTTTTCCTTTTCAAAATTCTTTACACCCATGTCTATACGTCTCTTCAAACACTCTCGCATGCCATGTACCAACTGCAATTTTGGTAGCATTCTAATGGGCGCACCACCTTGGGCAGGTGATTGTGGCCGGATATCGTAATTTCCTCATATTCTCTGGCCCAAACTGGCCCTAAAGGCCCACTTAGACAAAGTTGGCCGTCGCCACTGTCGAGGACATCCGACAGGGATAGGTAGAGAGACAGCCTTTGGCCAAAAGTCCGCTGACAGTAGGTTTTTGCGTCTCTTTTCACTGTTAATCATCAATGAAGTCTATTGTTCATTTCCAGCAGACGCCGGGTCGCAAGGGTGAAATGAGCGAGCGAGAAGCGAAAAGGGGCTCCAGAATGCGTGAACGCTTCTCAGATGTAAATAGAGATTGAGGTTTTATAGTCACAAAGAAAAGGAAAATACGAAATAATTACAAAGATGGAGAGGGCGGGGTGGGTGGAATCAGGGAGAATTCGTTAGTGATAGTGTCATTTGGAAAGAGAAGAGAAGGGTTCTATCGGATGAAGTCATAAAGGAAATGCCATATAATGAAATGGTCGTCCTGAAGGGACAACATTTATTTCGTTTGCCGAGTTAAGAAAAATGGGAACAACTTGCACAGGAAAAAATATTTATATGAAAATTAACGATAGAAATATTCATAATGTAGTTTTATTATTTTAGCAGAAATATAAAATCCCACATTGCGAAATCCTTGTAATAACATTGGACTGTAAGACGGGTTGATGAAAATTCATCTAAGGCGATGATTATGCAAGTCAGTATTTTCATAGTAAAATCTATTACTCATCGATATTGACAATCATCTTCAGATATAACTATATTTGTGAGCAGTTGCAAATTCTAATTGTACTTTTATTAAAATAAAGAATTTAAAATAAGAATTTATTAAAATACGAATTTAATTCGTTCCTGAAGCCCGTTCGTAACCCGAAATGTTCGTAAACTGAAACTATTTTTCCAGTAGGAATCAATATAAAATGGATTAATCTGTTCCTGGTCACAAGATGATTGCTTATTTAAACTTTAAGAAAAGTACTTTGTGTAGAAGTTTATACAAAAACTAATGAAAATCATATAATACACAAAATGAATGAAAATCATTAAATCTAAGAAGAAAATCCAATACGCAACAGATAAATTATAGAACATTTTAATTTTACCACACTTGTAAATAGGAGAGTTGATAGTGTAACTGAAAGGGGAAGGAAAGAGATGTTATTTTTTGGGAAAGGCGTGGAAAGACATGATTGTCTCTATTTATAAAAATAGTATAAATCGTTGATTTTGCCATATGAAACTGAGCAGGAAGAGACAATATCATCACCAATTGTTTTTTCTCTTAGCTTTTCTTTTTCCTTTACTAGTATCACTGAAATCTTTCTTTCGAGACAAGACTGAGGACAAATGAGGAGAAAAAAAGACAAAATCAAATAAAATTGAAAAAAGAAAAGCACAGCTCAACACCCGAATATATGAAACGCGGCGGTCGACTGAGAAATGATTCCATTCAAGTTAACTCGGATCGGCTCGGTTCGGCTCAA
>CAHIKZ030002201.1:1437500-1442500 GCA_903632075.3 Acanthosepion pharaonis
AAGTCCTTGAAATTTGGCCTTACTCAACATTGAGATTATATTGTAGTATCAAATTCTACAACTCTGCCATGTTAGTTCATAGAATGAATTACCCACGGAGTCTCTTTATAACAACATTTTAATCTTGTGGGGATTGCAATATCAACATGATAGCAATTATTATTATTGACCTTAGCAACCAATGTAACAACAGGCTTACCATAAGTTTAAATTTTGAAGTCTCACAAGAGTTTTTCTTGTTAATTCTCCATAAATCACTCCGGATTTTGGTGATAGCAACTCACGTCTACATCAACCCCATATTCATGCTTCCACATCAATGTTAGATTTACACACACATTATAGTAATTCAGTTTGTAGAAACTTTGAGCAAGCATTACGCGTATCCCCAATATATGGTTCAAATTTCCAACCACCTTTCCATATAATCTGCAAATATCTAACACCATTACCTGTTACAGACACTTTTATTCTGAGTTTGTGTTAAGGGATTGATGTTATTATTATTATTATTATTATTATTATTATTATTATTATTTCCTTTGATATCTGGTGCATGCTCATTCCGTAACGGTTTCCAACCAGAGACCTAAGGTCAGAAATGGCATCATGTTATTTTTCACTGAACAGTTTAAAAAACAATCACACATATTTTATTTAGATAAAGCCTTTCGTAAGCTATGAGCTGTAATTGTGAGAATTTTTTGTATTTCTTTAAGTCTTCAATTTTTCAGTATGTGTGCTTGGTAATTTCTTGTTAGGAAGAATTGATGCTGTGCAACAAGTATAAAACCTTTAATTTCAGTTTTTAACCCTGAACTACGTAGCTACAGATGGGTACAGGCTACATCATAATCACCATTATTATTATTATTATTATTATTATTATTATTATTATTATTATTTCCTTTGATTTCTGGCGTTTACACATTTCTTTCCGGGTTCCGCCCAGGAACCTAATGTAAGAAATGGCATCATGACACTTTCCACTGACAAAAAAAAAAAAAAATGTAGATAAAGCCCTTCGTAAAGAGTGGGCTGTACTTGTGAGAACAATTTTTGTATCTCTTTGAGGCATAGACTTCCAGGAATCCCTTCAATTAGTCTACTGGAATCTTTTCCAACCAATCCTAGGTCTCCAATTACAACAGGGATTGTTGATGTTCCCATGTGCCACATTTCTGAGATTTCTATTTCAAGGTCCTTGTATTTTGACAGCTTTTTGAATATCTTCAAAGATACATTGCAGTCTGAGGGTACTGCCACATCAATATTATTATTATTATTATTATTAATAATAATATTTCCTTGCGTGCAGGTTTTCGTTTTCAACCGGGGATCTGTTATTGTGTATATTCCCCATCAAGACGTACGAAACCAGGGTGAAACCAGAGTGCCAAACAAAGTCTTCTGGCACTATTAGATAGTCGGCCTTATTCAATGTAGGAATTTATGTTCGGTAGTATATATTTCAACATGTTCTACATTCTTGCAAACTTAATCCATTTGGAGGGCGTTAAAAAAAGTGTCCACTTTTTGACAATTTCTATGGTCACCAGGAACAGCCACATCGATGACGATGCATTTTCCTGTTTTCCTGTTATTACTAGTGGTTTATTATTATTACGAGCAGTATTTGTAGTAAAAGTAGCAGTAGTAATATTAGTATTAAAAAGTTTCAATTTAATTTGTAAAGTTCAAATTTTTGAAGAAATCACTCTACATTTAAAGAAAAATTATCAATGAGTGAATACATTTTAAGATAAATTACTGTTTATTATTATTAAAAAGTATAGAAAAAACTATTTTATTACTGATGTCTTCGATCAAAACCATGTTTAGGTATTCGAGTTAATGCGAAAAGCAAAACATTCCACTACAGATTTTCTTCTGTGATAAATCAATTCAAATCCTGCTTACGATTCATTCTACGTAAGCTTGTTCTTTAGAAATTGAAAGAACTATTTACAAATTTTATATACAGTTCAATTTAATTTCTGGATCAGATGAAATATCGATTAAACTGTAAACGCTGGTAATTTGAGGGTATTTCCTTGAATGTCGAACGCATGGCAGCACGAAATGATTTCAGAATGAAGCAAAAAATGGCAGAAAAGAAAAGGATTGTAATAAAAGGTGTGGAATACGGGGAAAAAAGATTATTCATGCCTACAGAAATTCATTGAAAGCACGAAAGAAAATTGAAAGCACAATAGTTTTTGTGCGAAATGACAAAAGAACTGTCAGATAACATCGCGAAGTTGTAATTTTCTATCAGACATTTTTCTTTGTCGCACAAAGTTCAAGGGTTTTATATTATTTGTATTAAGATTTCGGCCTGGGAATTACATGTCCATGAACTAATTAGATTGCATTCTCATTTTTTCTGCATATTTTACATAAAATATTTAGCAAGCAAACGTGAATCTATCTATCCGCACGCACACACACACACACACACACACACACACACATATATATATATATATATATATATATATATATATTTATATGTGCGGGGATTTACTTGAACGGACAATTGGACTAAATGGACTGGTATTCTTGACCGCATCGCGATTTTCATTCATTAAATCTTTATCTATATTTACCTCTCTCTCACACATACACAAACTCACTCACTCACTCACATTCTTTCTCTCTCTCTCTCTCTCTCTCACACACACACACACACATATATGTGTGTGTGTGTGTGTGTGTGTGTGTGTGTGTGTGTAGGTAGGTGTGTCTATGAACATAGTAATAGCAGCAAAATTCCCTTTCTTGATATAGTGTCAAACGCTAATAACAATAATTTCACAATCACCCCCAAAAAACAGAACTAAAAAAAGAAAAAAAAACTAACAGCAAAAATTCCTGTACTTTTAACTGTTAGAGTGACCAAAGTACTATAAAATAGCAATTAAAAATAACTAATAAACCGGGCAAAAATTTATTAATCCACAAAAATATAAAAAAACACTCATCGATAATAAATTCACCATAGATCCTCGTAAAAAAATAAAATTAATTATATACTACACTTTAACATTTAATAATATCATACGCAATGACTTTAACCAAATCATTACCGTGTTGCAGAAAACCAACATTGGGACATTGTATTTCCCACGATAAAAATAATATCTATGATGGACACACGACAACAATGCTTTCACGTAGGCAGTGTCTTCATATGAATAACACGTCCAATATTTCCAAACATTTGCATAAACCCACCTGTCTGTCCACATTTGCAATTCAGAAAATCCTCGTTGAAAATACTTACAAATTTTTCCAGGAAAAGAATAAACACAGACTTAAAAGCTATTTGTATCAAAAATTGAAAACAAACCTTAATAAATTTAATTATGAATACTCCACAAACATTTTAAAATGTATACTATAGATAGCTTTTAAATGTCCATCTTCGTAGTAATAGTGCTTTCCTTGATTTTTCGACCACTCATGCTGGAAAATTTTTCCCCAAAACTAGTTAACTCCCCTTAAACGGTGCCTGCTAGCCACGCAATGACACAACCTTCCTGATTCCACATATAAGAAAGTTAATTTTCATATGAGAATAAGTAGGCAGAATATGTGTGAATTATTTAACGAAAATATATATATATATATATAGGCAGACACACGGCGGTAAGTCAATAAGTCGCACACAAAAACGCACACATAAACGTATATACATACACACACACACACACACACATATATATATATATATATATATATATATATATATATATATATATATATATATATATATATACAGAGAGAGTGACAGACAGACAGACAGACAAGCAAACAGAGACAGACAGACAGAGTGTCTTACAAGCGTTTTACATAAGCTTCAACAGCCGACTTTGAGCAGACAGAAGAACAAATTTCTTTGTTCGCTGTGTCTCATGGATTCATCGTAAGTAATTTTTCCTGTTTTATACTGACTGTCGAAATTAAATCATTTTCGTTGTTATCAGAAATCATTTTTTTTAGTGGTTCCTCCTTATTTACCAGCAATGCAAAACCCTTGTCTACATTTTTCCCGTTCGCAGTTTCAAGTGTTGGACGAAAAAGCTTATTTAAAGAAAGACTTCCATCATTTACAAGATATATATAAAGCCTGTGACATTAAATTTGTGTTTATATATATATATATATATATATATATATATATATATATATATATATATATATATATATTTCTCCGCATTAATAAATAGTAATGATAGTGTATTAATTAATAGCATTGACATTGATATAGTAAGTCAAATCGAAATCTTTCAATGATATTTGAATTTGCATCACTCGACAATATATTCAGTTAACAATTATTTTCAAAACTATACATTTATTAAGCCTCATTCTAACTGTATTCACACGCTCACGTGCATGTATATATGTATGTGCATGTATATATATATATATATATATATATATATATATATATATATATATATGTGTGTGTGTGGGGGGGTGTAAAGTGAATATTGAAGTCAACACTCATAGGCGACAGGGTATTTCATGATAGACTCAATCATCAGGCTGCCTGACGATTGCCTCTAGCATGAAGCATCCCGTCGCCTATGAGTTTTGACTTCAATGTTCATTTTTATATTTATATTAACATACGCTCTATCTCGGCTATTGCCAGATTATCCCATAAATATAGCACACTTTAAAACAATATTTCTGCACACACACACACACACACACACACACACACACACACACATATATATATATATATATATATATATATATATATATATATATATATATATATATATATATATATCATGTGTGCCTGCAATTGTGTGTGTTAATGATGATATAAGTTCTGTTTTTCTTGCTAGTTGCGGCCCTTTATTCGGAAATTTCCCTTCATGTTACTGATAGTGAAGAAATCCACAGGAAATGAGATACTTTTAACCCCTAATTTTTCATCTTTTAGTTTTTATGAAATAAATAAAAATTCAGTTTTAATTATA
>CAHIKZ030002201.1:1447500-1562500 GCA_903632075.3 Acanthosepion pharaonis
ATAGATTGGTCATTAATTTTTTCATTTATATATATATATATATATATATATATATATATATATATATATATATATATATATATATATATATATATATATGAATGTATATATATATATATGTATGTATATATATATATATATATATATATATATATATATATATATATATATATATATATATATATATATATATATATATATATATATATATATATATATATATATATATATGTATGTATATATATATATATATATGTGTGTGTATGTATATATATATATATATATATATATATATATATATGTATGTATGTATGTATGTATGTATATATATATATATATATATATATATATATTTAAAGAACAGTAAGATATATAATCCGGTGTTCTTATAGCTATATTTATTTTTACAAAATAGTGCTCAATGTAAATCTACAGAGCATTAATATTATAAATTAATTGATTTAAAATATGTTTTTTTCCGCTACACAGTTCTAACCATGTTTCAAAAATAGAAGCTAAATCCCCGAATTTAATTTTGCAATTAAATTAAAAGCATTAGTTCCATTTCATCCTCAAGCGAATTTTATTAAAAAATTACTGGGTTTTAAAGACACGGTTAAAATCACGTTTCCATGGTTACAGAATATTCTACTTCAATTGGACAAGGGATGTCTAGGTTTTCTTTATGTCAGTATCATTGTATCATTTATTAGCTACAATTTGGTAAGGGGTAGGGATGTATTTTTCAATATATATATATATATATCGAATTATATATATATGTGTGTGTGTGTGTCATAGACAGAAAGACTGTTTTGCTGTATCAGAGCTCATCAAGTAGACGTCTGTTTGCCTTGAACTAGGATCGAAACCTGGCTGAATTGGCGTAAGTCGGAGATTCTACCCATAAGCCGTTGGTACACGGCAAGGTTGAAGGTGAATTTAAGCGTATTCATTTTGGGATTAACACACAGTGACTGAGAGAAATCGATATGGCCTGCATTAGTAGCCTAAATAGTCACTGTTTGGAAACTCACATTTCCTGCCTAGAGAGCTCAACCGAAATAAATTTTTCAGACATGTGTATTGTCATTCACAGACAGACTGTTTCGCTGTACCAGAGCTCATGAGTGTGGAATGACGTCCGGATGCTTCTAGCTAAGATCGAAACCCGGCTGAATTGGCAGTCGGAGATTCTAACCATAAACCGTTGGCACACGGCAAGGATGACGGTTAAGCGTATTTTTAGGCCACAGAGCGGTTAAATTAATCGTGGCTGGGGAAGAAACCAGCCTTCAAACTGATTTTGATTATGTTAATACTCTAAGATATATATATATATATATATATATATATATATATATATATATATATATATATATATATATAATAAGTAAATAACAAACGTAAAATAAAGTTAATTTCTTTAATTAACTTTATTTTACCTATCTTTTTTTTCTTTATTCATTATCATGTTAAACTCAGTGTCAAGCACACACACACAAGCAGGCACACGCACACATACACACAAATACACGCACACGCACACATATATAGATACCTCGTTTATTTAAGTAGTTTTATTCATTCTACTGTGTTAAATTTTGTTATTTGGAATAAAGGTCATTAGATTTAGATTATGAAATTTTATTTACTACTTTGTATCATAAAGTTTTAGATATCGTTGTAGGAGTTTGTTTTTGTGTGTGCATTTAGAAATGATATCTGAACTTTTTGTGTTTTTTCCTTTGGACGGTAGAGAGCACAACACTGATGATAGACTCTTTTATCTTCACGCACTGTATCAAGACTTTAATCGCATATGGCCTTGGCGATTTTTCATTATATCTTTTGCTTTAACGCCAACCTTGTTGAAGGACGAACCGATTATATCTACGGTATTTTAATATTTTTACTCTATAGCATTATCTGTTAATATTTTTCCTTGGCTATATTTTGAAAATCCAAATATATTTTATTTAAGCTAATTTCTTTATCAATATAGATTATGGATCATAATATATATATAGTATAATATTAGATAACAATATATAGTATAATAATAGATAACAAACATTTTGACAGTGTAGTCGGAAGATGAATCGAATGTGCGGAGGTGATTTTAAAATTCTGATCAAGGTATTCAGGAGTCCAAAATATCCTTAGAAGCCAAATGAAGCACTGTGCTACTCTCTAACGTTTCATTGTTTATTTCGTTTATTTTTTGTGGGAAAAAGAGAGTTTCTTCAGATATAAATAGACATTCAAAGTGACATATCTGTTGTTCTATGGCATATTATTCAGAATATCATGAACTTCGTTATATGGGAATAAAGCGTCACTGCCGACACATGAGTTTGAACATAGATCGCCAGTTAGCAAACACATGCGATCCCATTATTGAATTAAGTAGACAACGTGACCAGAAACATATATAGGTAGTCGCGTGACGTCTAACTGATTTCTAGTCTATCTTCTATTTCTATTCGGATCGCTATTTCTATTCTATCCTCTATTACTATACGGACCGCTATTCTCTAATCTATTCACTATACTATTCCTCTATTCGTATCACTATACGGATTACTGTTCGAGCGAGCATTATCGAACAAATACTGTTAGTGCGAGCGCTATTCGATGGTGTCTGACAGCAGGATTTTTCAACAGCGCACTATAGTTGTATCTCCGAATACAAAATATCTACTACAACGAGCATTACGAAAGTTACAACGAGTATTCGTTTACATCATAAAAGTAGCAACGTGTGTTCGTTGACAGTACAAAAAATCTTATTACGAGGAAAAATATTTTTCAAAAATATTCAAAGTTGAAGATCTAAGGATAATAAAGCCATTAAAGAAACAGTTGCTAATAGTATGAAAGAGAAAGTGAGAGCTGAAATTTTAGGGCATATAATGAGGAAAATGGGTTTGGAGAAATTAATACCCACAATGTTTGAAGAAATTAATATTCAAGGTAAGGAAGGGAAGAGAGTGAATTATCATTGTTTATCTATCTTAGGTTGTTTTATTTCTTTCAAGCAAATTCTATGAATTACCGATAAGAAGCGACCCATAAAACTGTCCATGATTCCTAGCACTTCATCAAATCTCTCCATCAAAAAACATATATATCATAATTCTGGCTGTCCAAAACTGAGTTCATACCAAGTAAGGCAGATAACCCACACGAGACAAGGGGTATCTTGGTGTGGCGGAGTCAGAAACAGGAACATTGCTAGGGTCGAGAACAGAGGAAGGTTTATCAGGAGAGTCGATAGCAATTGGCATACCATTTGATTATTTTTTTCAAATTAAAACTGGATGGAAAACATGGAGTTCCACGAATGAAAAATGCCCGAAAAAAACCCTGTTAATATAGAATTTAACCAGTTCAACTGTAAATTTTAACTAATGTTCAGCATTATTAATCTTATCAAACATTGATTTATTGCAAGTCACGTAAAAAAATTATTGTTTAGTGATCATAAATCCAATCTTGTGGAGCATGCTGTTGTAGCTCGGAGTGTGAATACTTGCTAAGGTTTGCTTTGATTGGCTGAAGGTCAGATGCTTAAAGGACTCGCGTTCATCGAGCTCTCTTAAATAGGGTCTACGAGATTAGACTATTAACCATTATCCCTTATTATTATTACTGCACTTCCATCTACAATGTTATACATTTTGCTAGACAATCCTGCACCCCTAACCGATGGCACGCAAACACCGTTGTGGCACATACGTACCCACATACGTAGCAATACCTTTGAGCGCCTTTTAAGCTGTCACGCACTTTCCGATTAACATTTCCTTTCGCGAAAACTCTTTCGTCGACAAATGAAAACACAAAAATCTTCCCTGAAGGAGAATACATGACATTTTCGCTATTGTCATTCTCATCACAGCTTTTGTAGCAATTCGCGCGATCGCTATTCACCACGGCGTAATCGCCAACCTTTTTGTTCTTCATTCTTGAAAGGAATGACGTGCAGGGAAATCGAAGAATTGGAATCTCAATTGCTCAGTCTGCAGACTTCCTTTCACCCACCACCAGTCACAAGACAACAGTCGCCATATCAACGATGTTATTTTACAAGGACCAATTTTGCCGCCCAGAAATTAGTCATATAATGCAACACTGGTATGAACGTGACAATGATTCATGCACACGCTCCTCGGTTAGAACATTACTTTCGAGGATTGTTGGTTTAAATGATAAAGAGTGTAATCCTCGAGTTAAATCATTCGCTTAATGTGAGTCTAAATTCATGTAATGTTATAAGTTTTTAAGTTGCTATGTTGACTATTAAGAATGTTATCTTGAATTGCCCTCGTTACATTGCTATCTTAAGCAGTAATTAGCATAGACTGATAGCAAATGACCCGTATAGTAATGCTAAACCAAGCGGATAATTTTAATCGCATTGATCGGCTCTTAATTTTTTTTCTTTTTTGCCATGCATAATACACGCTTAGGCGTTCATGTATCTTTCGATACATGACTGAAGAGGCAGATTTTTCCCGCAGTAGGTTGTCATTTCTTTCTGCGCTAGACTATTTGCCATCCAAGGCGTTAGAACCCGGTCTGTTCTGCTATTTATCTATATATGGAGGGAGAAGAAGAGGATTCATACCTTTCCCAAGGGTATTAGCACGTAAATGAATGTAATGGATTCAACTGGAATTCGACCCCTACGAGTCCTTAATCCGAGCCGCTTACTTCACCGACTGTAAGCAAACACATGATGGTAACTACATTAGAATATATTTCAAAGGTTGGACAGTCAGACGTTATTGATAGGTAATTTTAGATAATCGGAATAGAAGTGGCATTGGCAGAGTTAGCATTGATACTACGAAAGGTATATTATTACTAACTTTAATTAGTTGATAAATTAAATGCTAATGTTAACTCTGGATGTGTACTTAGTGTAACAAATTAAACTAAATACCAACAAGGCGAATTCGAATTTTGGATGTTTTCGATACGTTCACTTATCCACAAACAAATTTGGGAAAGCTATGAATACGCGTCTTTTACTAACAGCTTTTGGTTAAATATTTCGGATCACTTACATTTCCTGATTTGAGTAAGCAAAGTTGGATAAGCTCTATCAGTCAACTTTGCCTTAAATTCATCACTGCTTTATGCATGTAGATTGTATTGTCTCTGCAACCCAGTTGGATTCTAGGTTATCCTTAGTCCATTAATATTTAAAAAAACAAAAAACAAAAACAAAAAAAAAAAAACGTTCAAATTTAATAATTTCAGTCAACAAACATACATTTTTTTTTCCTTTCTTAACTTCGTGTAACAGGTTAAGCTATTCAAAAATATCTGTTATCAGATTATTATTTTTTGAATAAAGTATATTGTCACTGTAGTTAATTTTAACTCCTAATGACATACTATGCATTATATTATATTTTTTATCAACGCTTTTAGCTATGGTGTCATTTTATCTTGCGTAATTATAGTTTGACTTTGAGAATCATTTCTGACATTTTAGCAGAATCATTTTTTTTTTGTTGGCTGCTAGGTAGGTGGATAATTATGTATTTCCCAACTAATCCAGCGGTCTGTGACTAATTCTAGACAAAAGCCAGCAATTCCAACTTTCTATGCAGGCAGGTTTTCTGAAATTGATATATTGACCCGGACAATCTCAGTCTCCAATTTTCTCATATTCTGCTTTTACTGTTCGATAATTCATAGATCCATCGATTTTGAAAATTTAGGCAAAAAGAAAGCAAAGCCTAACAAAGAAAACATACGATATATATATATATATATATATATATATATATATATATATATATATATATATATATATAGGCTGGTTCAAAAAATAGGTGGACTGTATGTGGAATAGGTATATGTATCGGTTATATTATTACAACTGAGTATCTTGATGAAACATTTCCTGAGAAATGGATTGGCCAAAGAGACCCATTTTATTGGCCGGCACTTTCACCAGAATTGTCCCCAATGGATTTCTTCTTTTCGGGAGTACTCAAGTCGGAAACCAAGATGTGTCTGTGATTTGATAAATTACATAAGAGATGCATTTCAAGAAATTAATACCCAAAAAGACTTGTGTCAAAAAGTTTGTCGAAGCGTTAGAGGTAGACTTCAAAGCTTTGTAAATTGTGATGGAAAACAGTTTGAGCGCCTGCGTTGATAAAATCTAAGGGCTTTTGTATTATTGTTCACAATAAAATTAAATTTTAATTCTCAATGTAATAATTGTGTTAGTAAATATAATTATATATATATATATATATATATATATATATATATATATATATGTAATCTCAAAATAAATGTAATTATTTACTGTCCACCTTCTTTTGCTCAATCCTGTATATATATAAGCGTGCACGTGTGATGTTTTTTCACACTAATTATATTATTTAATACGGGCAATCCAAATGAGGTTTTTTAACTTTTCCGTTTTATTTATGTTCATTATTCCACACCATCATATAATCATAACGTAATATCTTTGTTAATAGTTCCATTATGGTACGCTTTATCTTCTATGTTAAGTTTTTAGTGCGTATAATACACTTAATGTATATAATGTTTATAAACGTAAATTATATATGTTCCAAAGTTTTGTCATAGACGGGGGAGAGAGTGAGCAAAGCTCCCACTGTCTACAAAATACTTCTATGGCATGCATCTCAAATAGTCCCTGATATCTAAATCCAGCTCCACTGGCGCCTCATAACGTGCTGCTTTGGGTAGATGGCGTTCGAGAGTCCAGAAAGGTAGTCTATCTAGAGGTAGGAATACCCACATTTCAAATCTCCGCTGCATTGTGATCATATTGAAACGTGGAAAATCTATGGAAGTATATCCAGATAGAAAACCCGGAGCAGAACCAAGAATGCCGTTGGCTGTCAATATGGACAACTTTCCGGCAACTTCCGCAGCCATGCCGTGACCAAAGGTAATGGCTTATATTCCTTTGGATCTTGTCGATAGGGCCGAGTGGGTGGGGATATGTATTCTGGGCAGCGCACCTCCTCCATCGCCTGGGCTTGCGCTCTGGTGAGGTCACCACATTTTCACCACCAAAAAAGGCGCTAATTTTGTCTAACAAGATAAAGGGATGCCTAATAATCCGCTATGATAATTGCACTTCGACTCCTATAAGGAATATATTATTGCTAAAATCTTTTAAAATATTGAACTTATTTAACGGCAGCAGTTCCGTTAATATTTTCACCCTTAAACTTAAATAACTATAAGCGGGTAAACGAGAAAATTTTAAAGGTTAGATTCTATGCTTCCTTTCGCTTGAATTATATGCAAAAACATTAAACATGAGACTTTAAGTTTTGAGAGTAAATATATAATGGACCAATTGGAAATAAAACAAATAATATGTTTTTAATTGTAATATTTTTTAACAATATGACATTCCTTGAAGTATTTCATGCACACCTGGGCATACCTTTCCCAAAATATTCACCATCACTCCTCTCTTTTTTAATTTGAAAATAAAGCCTGCTCACATAGCACGGTCTTTTGCGTATTCTTCCAGCTAATTTCCAGGCATGTCATAACCACATGAATCCGTGTAAATTGCAACCTCACGAATCCTAGGGTCACCAATTAGGCATTTAGACTCTAATCATGAAGGAGATGTGAACGTATTGCTGGAAAACAATTTAAATCATCAATTGTTGATATCTGTGAATCTCTAATTGATGATGCCTGCCGTTTAATAATTAAGGCACAAGCAAATCTCTGAAACAAAACAATGTAATCCTATTGTACCAGCGAGAAACCATGAATCAGCCTCAGTTATAGTTAAAAAGAAACACCATAGTGACGAAAAGACTGTCAGCGTTCATGATAAATATATGCAATCGAATAAATATGTATCCCTTTTTGGCAAATTAACGAATAAGAATGCTTAAATAGAGTGAATGTATTTTTTTTGCAATTATATTTACCCTATACAAGGCCCAAGAGCCACACGAGTTAGGGCGTTACAGAGGAAGAGACACAGCCAGTGGTTATATGTGCTGCAGATAAATCTAAACTTGAATAGTTTAAGATCGTAGTGATTGGGAACCAACCATTGGGAGTCAGTTCCACAAAGAAGTGAATCGTGTGAAAAAGCTTATCGAGTGGAATTTAGATTTTAACAATATAATACGAACGAAATGGGATTGATTCTCTATAATATGCGCGCCACGACTGGTCTTAAATGTGAAGGTCAGAACCGATGAAACTAACGAATGTAGTTCTTCCGGACAATTTTTCATGTTTTGCGGTCGAAGTATTGCAATAATTAAATGAAGATGAGAAAATTATTTAAGCATAGATTAATTGCCAGAGAATTTCAGATTTGAAAGGAAATACAGATGAAAGATATGCAATGTGCATAATATGGCAGGTGATAAGATAAAAATCGAACTCCTTTATTTATCAACAGACAGATACGCTTAGAGCTTCTTCGTTTCAGTCGAGATTTTCATATTTATAATTCGTAAATACACTCTTGTGCAATTTCATTTAAACAAAACAAATAATTCAGTTATTATTTACATTTTTTTCATATTTTTCCAATGACACATGACATAGTGCATATGTTAGTACATCATATGTCCTTTCCACGAATTAGTTCCTTGTAGATTGACCACCGATTTTCGACTGGATTTAAATCAGCAGAGTTGGATGGCCAGTTTATAGTACTTTGATTTGCTCACTGGGAAGGCTTGCTATTGTGCTAGTGCAGTGTCACAATAAGTAACGTCTACGCAGACAAAACCGTAGGACAACTAATTGACAGTCGAGACAATAGTGTCTGGGAGTGATGAACATATGATGTACGTACGATGACAAAATATTTTGCAAGGCCAAACAAACAAACAATCATACATCCCGAAAATAGATTTGTATTACTACAAACACTGCAAACGACCTAATCTGAGGAAAAATAGAAATTAATTACACCCTGTCATTCCAGTGGATCTAAAACTGACAGTATGGTGAAGACAGGAAATTGTTTCAATTAATAAACACAAGGGTGTAGATAAGCTTAGTGTTTTTTAGTATCAATCGAAATTTTTATATGCGCTTATCTTATAAGCTTCGTGACTTCGTTAATTCAATTCTCGAGCCAATATAATGGAAAACTGAAACGCCATCGTCACCAAAACGATGATACTAAAAAAGTTATATTTCATATTATAATATTTGGAAATGATAAAAATAGAAATATTAAAATGATGCAATGTTAGGGTATTAATGTGAAATATCAACTTAATTTAACATTTATATTAACATTTTGATGTATGTCACGTTGTTTCTATAGATTAGATGCGTCATTGCAGCTTTTTTGTTCTTCTTCCGTTATGTAAAATTTGTCCACATGAGATTAATTGTAGCCAAGACTACACATTCAGCGATCTCACACTGTCAATAAGAATATGTTTATTCAAAAAGAAATCTTTGTGTGTCTCCATTTACTTCTTTAGGTAACTATTTCAATAGACAGATATAAATCAACATCAACGTAAATATAGTTTCATATTTATTCATTTATAATTTTTGCTATGATTATAGCTTAAAGTGTTCAACATCAGGGATAGAACGTATGCAAATATAAAGAGGACATTAAAGTTACACCAAGCGTTGACAGTCGGTTTCATGCTTAAGCGCAATCTTCAGCCCATGTATGTTGGGTTTTGGTTTGACTATTTTAATACAATAGACATTTTACAGTTAATGTCCCATTGATCATCCTATATATATCGTCGAGTCAAGACGCAACATACATGGTATGAAGATTGCATTTAAGAATGAAACAGACTGTCGCCGCTGGGTGTTGACCACAATGTTCACTTTGATTTTCATTCCGGCACACATACTCCATAGCAATATCCAATGCTTTCATCTTTACAGGAAATTGCTTAGTGCTAGTAAAATATTTCGACGCTTAATCTCCGCCTGAGCTCCGAAATTTTATTCATTAATTTTTTTTCCTCACCCAATACGAGCAGATATGTTCAACTATCGTCTGGTTTACAATGCTTACCGGTCTTTTCAACAGGTTTAGAAATTTATCAACAGGTTTCTGCTTAGGATTGCATTTCCGGTACCAATTAAACTTTACTTCAACGCTGAAATTCTAACGTCTCCGACTGTACTCTGAAATGTTATTCAGTAATTAAATCTTGACATCTTCAAGTCTAAATTTAGTCGTTATCTTTCTTGCATAGCCCGAAGAACGTCAATTCTTAACCTTTCTTACGCTCATACACCACCACACAGTCAACCACTATATTGAGTATCTATTGAGCCTTGTATTCAATGGACATCAGTAAAAGAAATAATTAAATTGCTCCTTCTATTATTGGGAATACACTTGTTATGTATTTGCGGACCTCTCTGCGTAGTAGTAGTCATAGTACAGCTCTCCGTATCCAGAAAAGACTGTCAGCGTTCATGATAAATATATGCAATCGAACAAATATTTATAATTTTGGCAAGTTAACGAATGCAAATGCTAAAATAGAGTGAATGTAATTTTTCTTTTTTTTTTGCTATTATATTTACCCTGTACAAGGCATAAGAGCCACATGAGGTAGAGGGCTACAGAGTAAGAGACGTAGTCAATGGGGATATGTGGTGCAGCTAAATCTAAAATTGAATAGTTTAAGATTGTAGTGATTGGGGACCATCTATTGGGCGTCGGTTACACAAAGAAGCGAATCGTGTAAAAAAAGCTTATCGAGTGGAACTTACATTTCAACAATACAATACGAAGGAAATGGGATTGATTCTCTATAATATGCGTGGCATGACTGGTCTTAAATGTGAAGGTAAAACTGGTGAAACTAACGAATGTAGTTCTTCCGGGCACTTTTTCATGCTCTGCGGTCGAAGTATTGCAACAATTAAATGAAGTTGAAGAAATCGTTTAAGTATAGATTAATTGCCAGAGAAGTTCTGATTTAAAAGGAAATTCAGATGAAAGATATGCAATGTGCTAAGAATAACCACCCTATGTTCGCCAGTTGTTCTCTATTTATACTTGTCTATCAAATTTGCATACGATACTACAATGCCATTTACTGAAAGAAAATAAGAACTAAATGGGGAATTAGCAATTAGATACTGATTAAAATGATATCTTGTCTATGATAAAGTGAAGTAAAGAGAAACCCTATAGCAATTCTTGATTCATTGTTTGCAACATTCATAATTTAAAGGTCCAATATGTACGTAAGCATTAGAGAGGATTGAGGTTTTGTCATTTCTTTAAAAACTTTTAATCTCGTCGTGTATATAAATATCTAGTTTATTCAGAAAACATAAACCGTTTTATTACTTAATTGACGATAATTAGAATAAAATACGACAACATGGGAAACGTTTATACATATTTTAAAACAATATTTTTACTGAAATGTATATTTTAATTACTTTCATCTCATTATAATATTTTTATTTTTTTTTTTTCTTCTTTTAAATAAAGAAATATCTGAGATTACATACAGGTTATTGAAGGCGACGTTATTATTATGAACATATTCAAATACGTTCTATTGAACTGTTGTTTTAGGGGAAAAGAAAAGAAAAAAGAAGATTATTGGCTTTGTTTGCTCGTCCGGTATTGGAGCCACAAAGTCTGTCTGTGATAGAGACACGCGGTCAAAACGAACCAACAAACAATCACTGATGATTCAAAGATGAAGATCGATGAAGAAAGTTTGCAAAACTCCTACGTTTCCCATACATAATTATTTCTTTCAAAAGTACCACAAAAGGATGCGTCAAAATATCTATCTATCTATCTATTTATCTATCTATCTATCTCCGCGTGTTTTGGTAAATTATCCAGACGAGAATTTTCAGCAACCCTTATATCTATTTCAATCACAGCTAATTGCTATCTATCTATCTATCTATCTATCTATCTATCTATCTATCTATCTATCTATATATGGCGCCCTGGTTATGACGATAAACTACACCCAGCAAGAAGTCCTTTGGTCAGGTGATTGGATGATTTGAGAGGATTAGAACTACCTCTTAAAGATTGTTGTTCCCCGATCCAACCTAACCCTGGGTGGTAGTCTCCGCTACAGACAAATGTTTAAATCACAAAATAGGGCCAAACACTATAAAAGTATTTTTTATAGAGAAACTGCCAATAATGCTATTTAATAGCCCCAAAATAACCAGCAATAAATTTAAAAAAATTACCACCAATATATTTAGGGAAAAAATGAATTTCAACAGCAATTCATATATTTAAATAAAAAAAAATGTAAAGAAAATTAATAATGCTCCCTCTAAATTTATATTTCGGCATTAAATGACCCATAAAAGTTGATTTACCCCTAAAAACAAATATCTATCTATCTATCTATCTATCTATCTATCTATCTATCTATCTATCTATCTATCTATCTATTCCATCCAGAACTAGATGCATTTCATAAAATAAATTAACTCTTCATCTTTTGCTCAGGCTTAGGAAAATAGTCGATAAGAAAACTTTTCAGCACAGCTCATATCTGATTTCGATCTCAGCTGATTTAAATTATCTATCTTTCATTTCGTCTCTCTGTCTCTGTCTGCCTCTCTCTCTCTCTCTCTCTCTCTCTCTCTCTCTCTATATATATATATATATATATATATATATATATATATATATATATATATATATATATATATATACTTATCTGCTTTCTCTCCAGTGTACATATTATATTTGGATATACGAACAGACATTTTTCTTCCTACTGAAAAAAAACGTCTAAATTGACTGTACATAGCCAAGTAAGGAAAATCTATGAATAGATCCAAAATTATGAGGTACTGAATTTTATATACGAAGGATCTTTTAAATAGTATGAATACTTGGTTTTGTCTCATTGTAGCTGTATACTTGACTTCAATAGATGTCCTAAATCAATTGACATTTGTAATTAAGTCAAATTAATTTTCTCCTATCTTTTATGTGCAGTGTCCCTTCTGGACGTGAACGATCAGGTCTCGCCCCTATTTTCTATCTATTTTAACATTTTTTTTTTACTATCCCGCCTTTTTAAATATATCTATTTAAATGGCTCCTTATGTTGCTCAATTTCTCCCACCTTTCGGCCCTTCAAGATGTTCAGTGAATAACAGTTGTTTTAACCAAATTTCTTCTTTGAGTATTCAAGAAATTTTAACTGTTTTTAAGCAGAAATATTATACCCGTTTGTATTATGCTTAAAACTTCCTTATTGCACACATATTTTGTCCATGTTATTCTCAGAACCTCTCCGAAGAACCACGATGCAGCTGCCCCAAATCCCCTTTTCATCTATGAAGAAATCCATTCGATAATCCATTCGATAATCCATTCAAGGAGTTCTATTTGAACTGTTAGGAAAGATTGATTTATGAAGATATTTATCCTAAAATGGAGGCCTTAGAAACAAATAAAATTACAAAAAAAAACAAATAAAAAAAACGCCGACGTCAAAAATGGAAAATGGTTTGAAAAGAAATTACCGTACAGATTCGTGTAACGCGCGATCTTGCTTATCGAGTAACACCAAAATTTTCACTTATAAATAAATGATTTTATCATGTTTTTCGTGTGTTTTTGAGAGACCGTATTAAAATAGACTAACTCTTCCATCTCTCTATCACATCTTCTAGTTAAATAATTTAGAAAAGTAACAGAAAATATGTTAAAAGTATTGTTAGTAACGCTATACTCGTTGCGTAAACACATACAGCCATAAACAACCAAACGAGAAACAGCTAAACATAGTATAAACGTAAACAATGGCAAAAGATGCATATTCGTTGTTTGTATATTATAATACGATATAATAAGCGAATATTACATGTACTGTACTGTACTACTGTACTGATGCGGCATTCACCCTGGGCGGATTGAGCCGGCTTCTTCCTATTAAGAGAAGAAGATTCTTGGGATAAATTACAGAAGTAGGGTACCCAGGCCTACTCGGATAACGTTCTTGCTTGCTGCGGGATTCCCACAGACGCAGAGACAGGAACGACCAGAAGCCGCCGGTTACCGATGCAGACGCTCCTTAGATTTTCACCAGAGCCCTTGTTAGCCGGCGTGTGTGTCAGACCTGTCCGCCTTGGGTGGCCCTACCAGGAACGAAGTTCCAGGCGGCATAGCTCTGACACGACCGTTTACACCCCCCCCCTACCGACTGTGAGGTAAGGGTTGGACTTTGGGGGCTTACAGTACCAGGTGTTCCCAAGCGGTCCACCATCTAAGTACTGACCTGGCTCTACGCTGCTTAAAGCAGCGTAGAGCCAGGTCAGTACGTGCTTACGGTCAAATCACGCTGAAACACCGGTTCTCGTACGATCACCGAAGTTAAGCAGCGAATATTACACGCATTATTATTGGATACAGTTTTATCAAAACCATATCTATTTTAAATAGAGCTGTACATTTTGACTACATTAAAATATAGTTTGTTGAATAGGCGAGGCCAGAGCCAGCAAAACATACGCTAATTTTATATCTCGTGCATGATACGACCCCACTTAAAATTAGCTTCAAAATGAAGTCTTTTTTTCATGATAGGTTAGTATGTACTGTAGTTATATATTTTACCGCATAAAACTAACATTAGTAGATGCACTACTACCAGGGTATGTGTGTCACATGTAGGCGGAAGACACAATGTCTATTACCGCCATTTATGCGTAGGTCGAAATAGCCATCGCCCTTCAATCTTTTATCATCTGTCATATATATATATATATATATATATATATATATATATATATATATAAATATATTACTCACTCACTCTTCATATGCATATATATGTGTGTTTGTGTATATATATATCTATATGTAACTGTATATATATAAATACAAAAAAAATTATATATAAGGATGTATATATGTATATATGACCATGTATATATGCGCATTTGAACGCATAATATATATGTTGCATATGAATGCGAGTATAGTGAAAAATGAATTACAACTGTAAGAAATGAAAAAAAAAACATCAAAAGAAAATATAAAAATTAAAAAGAAGAGTAATATATACAGTTTAAACCTTGCTATATGTATAGGGAAAGCGTGCTCAGCATTGAAGTGTATGTCTTTAAAAGTGAATCTAAAAGCAATTGTGGTGTGAACCTAGCAGTCACAGTGCTATGCTGATTCATGAATCCATTGCCTCATCTGCATATATATATATATATATATATATATATATATATATATATATATATATATATATATATATATATATATATATATGAATATATTCAAGGAATAAAAGATCAATATGGCTAAATAAATCAAAAATTTTAAAACGTGCCTTTCGTTGGAAGTTTTCCTTTTACGTGGAAAAAATCAGATATTTTTCTTCGTGCAGACATAAAAAGTGAAAATGAGCTAAGATATTTTTCGCAATAAATATCCTTCGAGGGCAAAGAAAGATATTTATAAGAGAAACGAATATATTCCCAAGATAATTCATGAAATATATGGTGCACCATTGTTTGAACCAGATAACCCGTAAATTCGAACAGGCGCAAGTGGAGCACAAAGAATAAAATAAAAATAAAAATGCCCAGAATGACAAGAGTATCGCTTACAAATGTCTGATTGTAAGAAGCACTAATGACAGTCAAATTAGGTGCACTGTCATTACTTGGGTCCTGAAAATCACCAACCATCATTGTAGGAAAAATCATTTTCACTAATGAAGTCTATTCAATAAAGGTTGGGCAATCACCCGTTCCCTGAATGCAATGTCGTATTTTATGAACAAAGACGAAGAGAGTAACAACTGAACCATCCAAGATATTTTATTTTTATAACTCTCTATCATTTTCACGAATTTATTTTTTTTAAACTTCAACTAATTTCGCTTTTCTTTGTTTTTCTTTATTTCCCTTTTAAATTCTCTTTTATTCTTTCACTAATTTAGTCATTTTTTAAAATCAATTCACCAGATGTAAGGCGAGAATGCAACTAAGAGCTACTGGAAGTAAACGCAAATGCGAAGACTTTAGTAGGAACCGCAAATATTTCTTAATTTTATTCACTTTACTTCGCGTCTTCCCTATTCTTTTCATCTTTACTATTTTTTAAATTTATTTCTTTTATTATTTGTTCTTCAGATTTCATTCTCTCAACATTTCACCTTTTCAATTACTAGTCTCCTTCTGTTTGCTCTTTCACTATCTATACTACATCGCATTCTTCATTCCTCAGTTTATGTTCACTTCATTTCATCTCTCTCATCGTCACTTTTTACTTTTTCTTATTCTTCAACGTCTGTCTTTTACATTTCCTCCTAATATTTTATCTCTTGTGACATTGTCGCATTCTGTAACATAAAGCATTCACCGTTACCTCCCTTTCTGTTTTTGTTTTCCTTTTCTCTAAAACACACGTATTTTTTTTCTATTATATTTTCACGACGAGATTCAAAGAAAAGGAAGGTTAATATTCAACACGCGCTAAATACAAGCAATGCAACACATAAGAGCTGACAAACAAATTGACTCACATTAAGAAAAAAAAACAATTTTCCTTTCAGAAGCTTTGTACCATCCTTCCAATCAAACGTCAAAAAGTATCGTATCTTTCCAAGTCCCATCTGACCTATTCTTCCGCACATAGATTTTAGTTTGATTCTTTGGGCAGAAGCCTTCATTATTGCCAATTTTCTTCCAACCTTCTACTTAGGTCCTTATACACCTTCTTTCTCCCGTCACCACTATTAACTGCCGACGTATATTTAGTACCACGGGCGACAACTAAAGAACCGGCTAGGCTTATAAGTGTACATTGACACATACACATAATTACGTATCTTAAAAGTTATGGAGACAAACAGCCGCTGACGTATTCTACATCCAGTTTTTCTATCTCTATATCAGTCAATCGGTTTAGTATCGTGACTTCAGTCTATATATTTATCCGTCAAGCTTTAACTATTTATTAGGGAAATTCAATTTGGAATATCATCGTCTTTGTCGTCGTTATAGACCGTCTTTTCTGAAGAATTCTCCTCATGGGCGGGTTCTAGTGAAGCTGATTGGATCAATAGGGGAACGGCACACTTTTCTGTAAGTAGGGCATCTGAAATAATCATTGATGGTAGCAGACGAAGGATTCCGTGTGTGACATCTTTGACAGCGTTCCTCTGCCTACTTGACCAATCTGGCTTGAACAACATTGATACAGACTCGTCGACAATCAGACCGATTAGAAAACGACATTTCCTATTGGCTAGTTAAGGAATTACATATCTTCAGAATAGTTCTCTTGTTGTTCTTCTATGGCTAGTACAGACCAACGACAGCACTCATATCTGACTGCAATTCACTGAAGGATGTCGCAGACGTCGGTTTTCAGGCATGTGGATGAAGTGGCTAATATTTCTTTGTCCAGACTATATATCCATGTTTTTTTGCGTTTTTGCTTGTGAGTGTGTGGAGATGTGGATATGTGATAAAATTGCTAAGTGTTCATACAAATATTCATAATTAATATGAAATTGGTCAAGTTTTATACTAATAAACCTTGACCAATATGTATTGAATAATTCCCACTGAGCTTGATATTCAAAAGAGGAATTTCATTATTGAAGGAGCACGGGTATTTCGCGAACGTCTTCTTTATTTGTGGTTGTGATGAACTCACATTTAGAAATATTTAATGAAAGAAGAACAACATTTAGATTTAATAAATGAATTGTTGGTCTTTCAATAATCGTAATTCTACATGAGAAAAACTTATAGAATATAATTTCGGGAAACTGCATGAGAACTTAAGCACTATGTACCGATATCTATTTATCTTACTTGCTATCTCAGTGTACATATGTTTGGTTGCTTGTTTGCTTCTATCTATCTATCTATCTATCTATCTATCTATTCATAAATGTACCATACTCAGAGGTAGATTTTTTCATGATGTCAGTTGTAGACATGCAATAATTCATCGTTTTCATAATTGCAAAGATAATATATACATATGTGTGTGTGTGTGAGTCTATTTATAAGTTTTTTACGTGTGATAAAATGTATGTGTGTCTGTGTATGTGATTGTATGTTTTTATGTACGAACAGTTTCACTCAAAAACAGTATTTTATATATTCGTATTCTATTTGTATCTACAGAAACACCTTTCTAGGTATTGAGCACTCATCCACTATAAATATAGTATAAATATAGTTAAAATGACACAATATATATATATATATATATATATATATATATATATATATATATATATATATATATATATATATGCATGTTTCATTAAAAACGACAGACAAGGTACTACAGTTAAGGTTTTTATTCAAATTTTGTTGTGTTCTGATAAGAGCTTTCTTTTCTGGACAAAGGGTGTGTAAGAACCCATTAAAACACACACACAAATTTACCCGACTCGGAACATACTAGTAGAAAACACAAATATATTAACAGCATCCACCTGCGAAAAAAGACTAAAAATAATGGAAGCTTTAATAATAAAAGAGTGTTGCGGACCCGGTAGAGTGCAGTGCTGGATTATACTGAGTGGCCTTGTGCCAGACACCACACTAAACTACCGAGTCTACAAGCAAAGTAAAAAGATAAAAATGTGCGTGGATGAACAACGAAGAAATGTGGTTAATCCACACGTGCATGATTAAAATATATTAACAAGATAGCCTCCTCGGAATGACTGAAAAAGACTGGGTTTCAACAAGAGTAATTTTTATTAAATGCAGGAAAAAACAAGTAATTTGTCCCGTGGTAGGGACCAATGAAAAAGTTCCGCGCCAAAATAGAAAACAAGATGGCTAAAAAAAGGCGGAAGTTTCTTGAAGAAGAAGGAGATGCCAGATAAGTCAATGTACATAATAATATTCATACAAGGAAAAATACTCACTGCGAGTTTTTAGGTAATGTGAGTGAATGTTATTGTTATGTACATATTTTTTTTTTTTTTTTTTTTGTACTGGTTCAAAACAGATTTCTGACGAGACCCAAAGTGGACGACGGATTGTTATTTTGTATGTTCTGCATCGACTCAGGTAGGTTTTTGAATGACTAGTCTCAAAGGGCCGAAAAGTAATTATTTGGTATATGCATCATCTCGTAAAATGATTATGAATGACGAGCCAGAAGGGACGAGGAATTAATTATTTGTGGTCGCATAGTATTATTTCCTTCGCCAGTCAACCTGAAATTTTGACATGGATAAAAATGAGTCTGCCCAGGTCAGAGTCTGGAACACAACTGACTTTTTTGAAACAACAGTTTGTCGTTGACGTCACAAATTTTTCGCGGCAAGATTTCAAAAATCTAATTTGCATAGCAAGTCGCTTGGCTGGTGACCAAAAACAGTTACTACTGTATTAGACCGAACGAGGGAGAAAGGGGTGTCAAACGCGCGCGCGCCCGCGAGTGTGAAAGAAAGGGAGGAAACTCGCGCGCGCGTAAAATGTCGTAGATGGAATAATACATTATTCCACACAGCCCTCCTCCTGGATCAAATGTCGCAGACATTTGACTAATAATAGTAGAATGTTTCAAATTTCTTTGGAAAGGTGACTTTTCGACCGGAGCTGGTATACTTAGGTTTGTCGAGAGAGACAGGTGTCTTGAAATTCTCCTGAACTTGCGGGTTGATTGGGAAGTAGTATGAGACGACGGTTTCTCTATAAAGGCAGGTTTCAACCGATCTATTGAAACGTTGTCGGTGTGAATACCTTTTTGTATTTGGAAATATTTGTCCGCGCGTTTAAGAACGCGGTATGGGCCTGTGTAGGCCGGCGTAAGAGGCCGCTTAACAGAGTCATTACGTACAAATACAAATTCGCAGTCCTTGAGCTGGTGCGGTAGATAGATATCACTCGGGCAGTGCCGCGGTGGTGTATAGCATAAGTTTGCCATTTTAAGGCGTAAGTCCTGAATAAAGAGGAAGAAACTGGTGGTGTGGTCACAGCTGGTGAAAAATATTGGCCAGGTAAAGATAACGAATTACCAAATACAAGCTCTGCAGGAGCATTTCAAGTCATCTTAAGAATATTTCTTAACGATAAAAGGATGAGGGGTAATTCATCGACCCAATTATTATTCTCATGCTTCGTTGATAGCGAAGCCTTAAGGGTGCGATGGAATCGTTCCACCAGCCCATTAGCACAGGGTGATACGCTGTAGTACGTATATGCTTTGCACCAAGGAGTTCAGTGAATTCCCTGAAAAGACACGACTGGAACTGTGCTCCTCTATCTGTAGTAACCACTTTAGGAGTCCCAAAAATTGAAATCCAATCGCGTAAAATAGCTTTTGCGACAGTCACAGCAGTGGTATCTTTAACAGGGATGGCAGTAGGCCATCGGAAAAACGATCCACTATGGTTAGAAGGTAGGAATAACCGTGGCAGGTTGGTAAGGGCCCAACTAAGTCCAGGTGTATATTAGTAAAACGAGCATCAGGCTCACTGAAAGTGCCCACGGGAGATTTTTGTGTCTATGCACCTTACACTTCTGACATTGTAAACATGTATTGACCCATTCGCGAATGTGAACGTTCATATTCGGCCAAAAAAACGGTCCGAAATTAACTTAACTGTGGCTCTTTTGCTAGGGGTGAGAGTCCGTGTAGGTGGTCAAAACCTGTCTACGAAGAGACGGAGGAACATAAGGTCTTGGGGATTTGGATTTAACATCACAGTATAGGACCTTGTTACTAAAAGGAGCTGGACATTTCTGAAGTTCCAAAGAAGTGTCGGATAACACCTGCTTCAGAGTTATGTCCGCTTTCTGTTCGTCGGCGATCAAGTCTTGACTGAGTGCATCAGTATGCACGCCGAACATCTCAGTACGAGATAGGGTATCGGCAACAGTGTTATCCGAACCCTTAATGTACCTAATATCAGTAGTAAATTGAGATATATAGTCTAAACTAAACTACCGAGTCTACAAGCAAAGTAAAAAGATAAAAATGTGCGTGGATGAACAACGAAGAAATGTGGTTAATCCACACGTGCATGATTAAAATATATTAACAAGATAGCCTCCTCGGAATGACTGAAAAAGACTGGGTTTCAACAAGAGTAATTTTTATTAAATGCAGGAAAAAACAAGTAATTTGTCCCGTGGTAGGGACCAATGAAAAAGTTCCGCGCCAAAATAGAAAACAAGATGGCTAAAGGCGGGAAGTTTCTTGAAGAAGAAGGAGATGCCAGATAAGTCAATGTACATGATAATATTCATACAAGGAAAAATACTCACTGCGAGTTTTTTTAGGTAATGTGAGT
Source organism: Acanthosepion pharaonis (assembly GCA_903632075.3). Lineage (NCBI taxonomy): Eukaryota > Metazoa > Mollusca > Cephalopoda > Sepiida > Sepiidae > Acanthosepion > Acanthosepion pharaonis. Next base: position 1,468,803 of record CAHIKZ030002201.1, read on the forward strand.
GAATGTTATTGTTATGTACATATTTTTTTTTTTTTTTTTGTACTGGTTCAAAACAGATTTCTGACGAGACCCAAAGTGGACGACGGATTGTTATTTTGTATGTTCTACATCGACTCGGAGTAGGACTTTGAATGACTAGTCTCAAAGGGCCGAAAAGTAATTATTTGGTATATGCATCATCTCGTAAAATGATTATGAATGACGAGCCAGAAGGGACGAGGAATTAATTATTTGTGGTCGCATAGTATTATTTCCTTCGCCAGTCAACCTGAAATTTTGACATGGATAAAAATGAGTCTGCCCAGGTCAGAGTCTGGAACACAACTGACTTTTTTGAAACAACAGTTTGTCGTTGACGTCACAAATTTTTCGCGGCAAGATTTCAAAAATCTAATTTGCATAGCAAGTCGCGGCTGGTGACCAAAACAGTTACTACTGTATTAGACCGAACGAGGGAAAGGGGGTGTCAAACGCGCGCGCCCGCGAGTGTGAAAGAAAGGGAGGAAACTCGCGCGCGCGTAAAATGTCGTAGATGGAATAATACATTATTCCACAAGAGAAAAAGCCAACTCTTAACTATATTAACTACGAACAAAGTCACAATGTGCTAACCGTATCAGGAATTAAAAACATCCCTACCACACACTAATACATACACAGAACGCACTCAGTCAATTAAGCTGAAAAATCGAATAATCCTTGATAATGGCTAAAGGTATAGCCGAAACGCTCGGACATATAAAACATATGGACAGTTCTTACACAGCCTTTGCTGCCTAAATATACAACTATGAAATATATATATATATATATATATATATATATATATATATATATATATATATATATATATACAAGTATAGGATTGGTGTATACGGAAGACATTCCAATAACCAAAAAATACTATTCTTAAAAGAGTGCTCAATACAGAGCACATAAAATTGTTCGAAAATTATGACATAAATATGTTATAAAATCACTACAAAAATAACACTTCTGGTGTCTTATCAAGTGATGGTTTTGAATCTAGAATAAAGAGATTTAAAAGGTTCAAATCAATTGAACACTCCTCGCTATGAAATGCTGTTACATAAGCTGCAATGACCAATCAAAATACAAGTATATGAGAAAACAAAAACCTTGACAACGAACCTTGGGTATAATAATTAATGCTTTAATGTTAGGTTTGACTAAAATAGAAATCATTCTAACTGATTAATAATAAATTTTATTATAAAATTGAAATTTCAATTTAATCTCTATTAAGTATAAAAATTATAAAATTATTTAAAGAAGAAACTGAGGGATATATATATATATATATATATATATATATATATATATATATATATATATATATATATATATATATATATATATATAAAGAAAAGAAAGAACAGTAAGATATATAATCCGCTGTTCTTATAGATATTTTTATTTTTACAAAATAGTGCTCAATGTAAATTTACAGAGCATTAATATTATAAATTGATTTATTTAAAATATGTTTATTTCGCTAAACATTTCTAACCATGTTTCAAAAATGGAAGCTAAAAGCTACGAAGGCTCTTTGGATGTTTCGTGGCACACTGTAGAAAATTATTAACAGTTCTTCCAAAAATTGTAGTTGTCTCTGCCAAAGATTTAAACACTGTAATCAAAATATTTGTGAAGGTAGTCTATTCATTCTGTTATAAAAATGAATGTAGCGTTCCCTTATCTCCATCTCTCAAATAGAAACACACACACAAACACACACACACACACATATATATATATGCATATATATATATATATATATATATATATATTATAAAATGATTTATTTAAAATATGTTTTTTTTCGCTACACAGTTCTAACCATGTTTCAAAAATGGAAGCTAAAAGCCACGAATTTAATTTTGTAATTAAATTAAAGACATTAGTTCCATTTCATCCTCACGCGAATTTTGGAGTAACTTTTAAAATTACTGGGTTTTAAAGACACAGCTAAAATCCTAATTCACGTTTCCAAGGTTACAGATAAATCTACTTCAACTGGACAAGGGGTGTCTAGGTGTTTACTATGTCTGTAGTATTGTATCCGTTTTTTAGTTACGTTTTGGTAAGGGGTAGTTGTTTTTTCCTTTTATGTTAGTAAACCAGTTTATCACTTCCTTGGTATTAATCAAAAGTTTTAGGCTTATTTATTCTTTATTTTGTATATTTACCCTTCCAACTGGTTTACTAACATAAAAGGAAAAAACAATTGTACACTAATGTAGAGATAATTATTACCAATCAATATCTAAAGAACTATTTCTCAATGCGTTGGACTTTGCCACCCACTATACGGATATTACAGATGAAGAAAAGAACATTATTCTGTATGCGAAAAATCGGTACTTATACATAAAGGTAAGCAATTGATTAAGAATTCTTATGACCACTTTGACATCACAATGAGATCACTAGACTCAGCTGAGTCTTCTGATCTCATTGGTCTTTTTATATTATACAAACTTACAGCGCACTATGATATTAATATAAATGACATTGGTTTGTACAGAGACGATGGACTTATGGTTATTAGAAACTCAACTAACTTCAAAATATATGGAATTAGAAAGGTATTATATAAAGAATTTAAAAGCATGGGCTTAAAAATTACGGTTAGCATTAAAAAAAGTGGACATCCTAGATATAGCATGAGATCTAAATAAAAATACACACAGACGTTATAAAAAACACAACACCAATCCTTTATATATACACCCTAAATCAAATCACCCCCCATCTATAATTAAACATATACCGTTATCTATCAGTAAACGAATTAGTACAAATTCAGCAAATGACAAGATTTTCGATGAGCATATCAATTCCTATAATAAGGCTCTAAAAGAGAGTGGCTACAAAAACCTAAAACTAACTTATATAAAAAATGAAAATGGAAAGCATAGAAAAAACAGATGTAGAAAAATCATTTGGTATACTCCCCCATACAACCAAATGGTAAAGAACAAATTAGGACATAAATTCCTCGCATTAATAGTCAAGCATTTTTCTAGTGAAAGTAAACTAAGTACTATTTTCAATAAAAACACACTAAAATTGAGTTATAGCTGTACAGAAAACTTAGAAAAAATCATTAAGAACCATAATGCTAATATCTTAAATAAACACTTATACCAAAACCAAAAAAAATTAGACAATGGAAAAATAAAGATAAAAACTGATGGAAATAAGCAAAAACTATGTAACTGTAGAAACCTTCATAATTGCCCTCTACAAAATAAATGTTGCATTGAATCATTAGTATACCAATGCAATATCTCTTCGATTGAAAGTCCTGAAAACATAAAAAATATATATAAGTTGCACTAGCCATGAGTTCAAAAAAAGATTCAACCAACATCAAACTTCATTTAGGATAAATAAATATAAAAATCAAACATCTCCCTCAAAATACTTCTGGCATCTAAAAGAATCAAATAAAACACCTACAGTAAAATGGAAGTTAATAAGAAAAGCTAGAATATGTAGGTCATTAAACGACCCATGTCCTTTGTGCTTACATGAGAAACTATATATTACTAAGTTTATAAAAAATAAAATTTACTAAATCTGAGAAAGGCAATAGCTATTTTGTGCCGTCATTGTCAAACATGTTCCTTAAGTAATATTTAAAAATTTAAAAATAAAAATAAATTTAAAAAGGTGCGATCAGGTAGTAGACATACTTATATTTAACATGAAAAATAATTTTATGTACTGTAAGTAATTCTATTACATTTACATTACAAAAGTCTATTAAAATAACAGTGAAAATATTTTAAAGTTGTAGTTAAAATTGTAGTTAAAGAAAATGTATTCTAACTTAAACACCTCTCAAAAAGTACTATCGGCACTTAAATGAATCCAATAAAACACCTACTGAAAAATGAAATTATAACGAAAAGCTAGATGATGTAGGCCATTGAATGGCCCATGTCCTATGTACATACATATGAAACTTTATTACTAAGTTTATATAAAAAAATAAAAAATAAATAAATAAATAAATAAAGTTTACTAAATCAGAGAAATGAATTAGCTATTTTTGCAGTAAGTGCCATAAATATTACTTCAATAATATTTGAATATAAAAGTTTAAAAATCGTAATATACATATATTTGATATGGAAAAATAATTTTAAGTAATTCTAATACATTTCCTTCTATTATAAAGTAATATAGTCTATTAAAACTAACAATGAAAATATTTTAAAGTTGTAATTAAAATTGTAGTTAAATAAAATGAATTCTAACCTAAACTTCTTTTACTTAGTACTAAACGCACCTAAAAGAATCCAATAAAACAGCCACACTAAAATAAAATTAATATGAAATGCCAGAAGATGTAAGCTTTTGAATGACTCATGTCCTTTGTACTTACATGAGAAACAATATATTACTAGGTTTATATAAAAAATAAAAGTTTACTAAATCAGTGAAATTAAGTAACTATTTTTGCCGTCATTGTCATAAATTTTACTTAAATAATATTTAAATACAAAAAAAAAATTGTAACCTAATATACATACTTATACTTGATGTAAAAATAATTCTACATACTATAAGGGATTCTAATATATTTAATTGTTCTTAAAAAACATAGTATAATAAAAATTAAAAATTAATATATTTCGAATCGTAGTTAAATAAAACATATTCTAACCTAAACACCCTCAAAAATCTTTAAATTTACAAAAGGAAAAAAAATGCCGTAAGAATTTTTTGCTGTTAACAATAAATTTTTTAAAAAATCCAGACGACATGCATTCAACGGATGTCAGATTTCATTGAAAAATATATATATATATATATATATACATATAAAAGTAAACACTGAAGTCAAGACTCAGAGGCGACAGACTGTTTTCAGGCGGCCTGATTGTTGAGTCTAGCGTCAAACAGCCTGTTGTATCTAAGTGTAGACTTCAATGTTGATTTTATATTTACATACGCTCTATCCCTGATATTGAGCACTTTATACTATAAATATAGCTCACCTTAAAACTACATTTCTTCATATATATATATATATATATATATATATATATATATATATATATATATATATGTCTGTGTGTGTGTGTGTGTGTGTGTGTGTGTACAATGAACATCACGAAAAATCTCGTCTCTTTCTACGAATTCCTCCATGATTTTCACATTTCCTTCGTGTTCACTGTTGTGAATCTGCATTGGTGTGTTAACAATACACATTTGACATTTTTTCATTGATACAGACACTTTTATTTTTTATGATCTCTCGTTAACCTTCACGTACGATTTTCCCGCTTGAGAAACGCGCTAAATTCACAGCTGCTTTCTGATATTACATGGACCTTTTCTCTAGCGTGTTATTCTTTTACAGCCACTTCCTGTGATTCCCTATCTTACTGTTACTTTTTATCATTCGCTTTATGTCATTAACTGTCTCCTGCCTTGTCCCTTTGTTGCTTTCTTGATAATCACGTTGAAAAATCGTGAATGATATTTTCTCATCTTTTTTTTTTGGATTTTCTGTCGATTTGTCTTGATTTTTGTGTAGAATCATTTCTCTGAAAATAAATTATTCACTAAAGAAAGAGCATGTATCATTTCGTCTTCTCGTGACAGTAGAAAATGTAAGCAAACTGATTATTTTTCTTGTTGAAATGCGTCAAAGAATATAAATATATATCAATTTCGATAATAATTTTTAACATATGCATTATAAAAATCAATGTTGATGATAATATAACGATGATATGAACATAAGTTTGTATAATTATATATAAAATAATAATATTAATAATAATAAATTCCGCTCAGCAGAATTTCCTGCAATAACCATCACCAGATGGAAATAATATTGAAATTTGTTATATATATATATATATATATATATATATATATATATATATGTAAAAGTTATCTACCAAGAGAACTGATAGATAGCCTTAAACAAAACGGACGTCATACCTTTCGCCCAACACTTTTTCAAAGATATTCATTGGCAATATTAGATATAAATGAATACAAGTCAACTTAAAGAAGTAAATGAGGAGGGAATGGTGGAACTCGACTAAAAGACAAATTTTAATTATACAAAATTAAAATTTAAAATTTAACTAGAGGGGATGAAAATAAATAGTTCCACAAGAGTATAAATTGGAAAAAGGGGGCGCAAGGAACGTAAGTAGTGATCTTTTTGTCTGCACAAGCAAGATTGTTGACACTTAAAATAAACGGTTTCAGAAACTCGAAGATGGTGTGTTGAACGAGCACTGTGTAGAATTGAAAACCAAGTGTCTTCGTATTCAGAGGCACAAGCATGATTGTCAAGCAAATGTTGACCGAATGCAGACTGATGAACTGACTGAGTAGTTCTTCTTATAGGCAGACTAAGACTGCCTGAACGCACAAAAGCAGGAACATGCTGCGCAATCAGTGTTTCCAAACTTAGATTAGTACGTCCTATGTATACCGTGTCAGAACGGCATTTGAATTTATGAACAAATAAATTTTTTTGAAAATAGGACAACCTGTCTTTAGTAAAGGATGGAAGTAGACGTCTAGTATGAAAAACTGTGCGCAACTTAACAGCATTATTGGTAGACAACATGGACGCCGAAATTTTGCCCGATACCATCTGATATTTCCTGCCAAGCCAAGTTAATTTTAAATAGACAGGACACTGACTAGGACCACACACCATAGGCTCTCTAAACCGCCTTATTTTGTTTTCAATAATACGCCTGATAACATTGATATGATATCCATTACATTCGAAAATATTACGAAGTTTAGTTAGTTCACCATCCAACATTTCAGAGGAACAAATCATGACAGCACGATGGACTAAATTCGAAATTAAACCAATCTGGCGAGACTAGGAACGAACGAATTCCAAATTGTGTAAAGTCCAGTAAATGTGGGCTTCCGGAAAACACTAATGACAAAAGCCCCGTACTTGCGTTCAACAAGAACATCCAAGAAGTGGAGAGCCCTATCCTTGTCAACCTTCATTGTAAGCTTAAGGGAAGGATGGAGAGAATGGAGTTGAGCCAGAAAATTTGTGGCATCTATGGTACAATCAAATATGGAAAAAGTGTCGTCCACATATCTCATATAGACACAAGGTTTTGGACCTTGTCAAACAGGATTCGTTCATAATAGCCCACGAAAATATTGGCCAAAATTGGACCCAAAGGGTTACCCATCGCAACCCCATCCATCTAGACATACAATGTCTCATTAAAGTTGAACTCCACACATTCTGTAGCCAAACGCATGCATTACAAAAATCTATTTTATTAAGTGTGTCTTTGTATTCATTTATATTTAATATAGCCAACGAATACCTTTGAAAAAAGTGTTGGGCGAGAGGTACCTTAGGTATGATGTCCGTTTTGTTTGATGTTATATATATATATATATATATATATATATATATATATATATATATATATATATTTTAAGACATTTTTATGTTTATACATTCTTTTATAGATACAAATATTTAAGTAAATGCTCTGACCGATCGACCCACAGAGGATCGTTCGATTAGTAAGTTCGATTTTACTGCTTTTAAATCCTCCATGAATCTTTCACGTACATTCATATCGACCTTGCTAACCGAACGATCCTCTTTGGCTCAATCGGTTAGGGCACGTCAAGCTATATAACGTTTCCGTATAGGATACAGGTTTGATTCCTCTCGGAGGATGAATATTTTCTATGAAAATTTCTCGGACATTCAAGCCGGTAAATGTTATTAATACTGTTTATTATAAACAGAGCATTTACTTAAATATTTGTAGCTATAAAAGGAATGTATAAACATAATAATGTCTTAAAATAATTGTCGGACTTATTAGGTACAGATTGAAATTAATTGAGAGATCCTACTAAAGGAAAAGTATTCCCCCAATAAGAATCGAACCTGTATCACATTGTTCCAAATTAAATCCCTCATGATTTACTGGACTGATATTATATTGTAAAAATTATGCGTTTATTTTACTATCGCAATTGGTTGTTCAGCAGCAAATATATATTTAATACCAATACATGATCTGTTGATATCCTGTCAGTTGAACTTGGATATGAGTAAATGATTTACTATTGCAAATCTCATTAAGTTACTGTTGTAACCCCCATGTCAATCAAATCAATCCTAATATTTGCATCGAACGAGAAGAAAAAACAGACATTATATTGCTTTCGTAAAGATATAATTTTTTTTGGTTTTGTTTGTTTTACGGTATATCAACCCATTGACTCTTGTAATGTCGAAATTTAATATTTTTCCTAAATAAAGTCTTGTATTTAAAGAGTAATTTTTTTTTAAATTGTAATACTTGTATCAATTAAGGTCATTTTTTTTTTCAATTATAATTTTGAGATCTGTTTAATTTCTCTTAGAAACTGGAATATGTAAACTGGGCCAGTATTTTGATAATGTTCTGTCAAATTTGTTGTTTGACTGTATTTTAAGAGGATTAAGTAAAAATTACTTCAGTTAGTGAGTGATTAATATTGAATTACTCTAGTCATGCTATACCTATCGGCGGATCTTCCCTTTGAAGGATATAAGAATGGGTTATGTTAGTATGTCCAAAATGGAGCCTCAGCATAATCATTTCTCTTCGATTTTGTTTTTTATCTGATGCCATTCTCCGATAAAATGTTTCATTTTGTACATTTCCTTGTTTTGGACAGGAGTTCACTGGCTTCTGTCAATCCTACCTAATATATTTATTGATTCTATATATGGGATTTTAGTCATATATATTAATACCAAGACCAAGCTACGGGAGGTCATTTTCCTTTGCCTCTTCGTAGGAAGTGGGTTAAGTTTATTGCTCGGTGCCTGAGGCTTCCCCAGAAGGTGAGGTGCCGAGGTGGTTTGGGAATTTTCCTTCGGTTCTGCCGAGAACCCCTCCTTAATCTGTCTCTTATATCTGGTTGCTTGGTGGGTGCGCCGGTAAATACATATATGGGATTTTGATATTTAGGGGATCTGAGGTATTTTTTTATGGTAGATGTTTCTTGCTGATGAATCCATTCTATTCCTGCTATACCAATATGGCTTGGCATTCAGAAGAAGAAAATATCTCTATTTAGGCTATCGATCCTATTCAGTAGGATGATTGGGTTTGACATTTTTTTTTTGTTTTTCAGTTCATTGATTACGCAGTTATGTACATTATACAAGGACAATCCTGTGATTATAGTGACAGTGTTAGATAAAATGATAAGAAAGTTTTACAGGATAGGATAGTGAAATTCCTGTAGAATAAAGAGACACAGATATTGACAACTTTAAAGTACAATAAACCAGAAATAAATCGTACTACATACGGAGAAAAAAAAATTGCCATCTGATAAAACTTACGTATCCATAACAACTGAACACAAAAAGAAGAGCGACAACTGCAATGATTTGTCGCATGAGATTTGGAAGGTTTTATAAAGACGAAGAATGACAATGGTTCCAGTAAAATTAATCAATGGAGTATTGTTGTGTTTTACAAATAAAAAACATGGAGAACTATTCCGATATTGGATTGGGTTTGTAAAATAAATACATTACAAGAAGCATAGTTGAAATGAAAAGCAATTGTAGTTCGAACATTATTGAATCCAACGTATTGACGAAAAGAACAAAACTCTACCAGCTTGTTTTCTAAATTTGTTGAAGGCTACACTGATCGATAGGTATCTGTTCAATGCTACAAGGTACAGTGGTCGAAACGTTGTGATAATAAAAAAAAATGCAGAAAAATGTCTGAATATAATTAATGTAAATGATGATAGTTCCTCGTCCATAAATCGAAATGGATATTTTCTCATGTTTGTTTTCCGAAAATGTTATCAAGTATCATTTATCTATATAAGCGAAGCCAAGAGATTGCCACTCTATAAGGCCTTGTTTTTATTCTCATTGAGATGGATCATTTGCAAAACGGCATTTATGCAATAATTTAAGGGATATGGTTATTTCTTGACTGTATACGAAGAGTGATCAACTAAGAATTTTGTAAATGAGAGTATTTGATTGTGTAAACAAACAGAAGTAAAAGTTTCTAGATAACGTTAAAAATAAATTGAACAATAATACCCAACACCTAGTCCAAATAATAGAAAGTTTAGAAAAGCCAAAATTGAATTTAAATGAGATAAGGTTATCATCCATATAATATTAATAAGAATAACGGAATAAAGAGGAAAAAGCTTTCACTTGATTGCCACTGAATATGACGAGATAATAATAGTGGTAATCTAATACACCCAATAATAATATTTTCCCGTTCCTTTTTCTACTACTACTACTATTGATAATACAGCCAATACTAATACGACTAATAGTAATAATAAAAAAAATCTAAAGAAATAATAAAATGAATGTGAGAAGACATGTGGTGACCGTATTCACGCCACGCACTTCATTGCAATCAACACCTACCCGTAATATGACTCCACCTACTTTTTTGTTACAACCATTTACCAGCTTCGCATTACTAATATGACCCCATTGCCACGAGCTCCATTTATTAGAATGAATGATCCCGTCACACCTGCCGCGAGATATATGGTCACTGTGCAATTCTGCGTGTGGATCGCGCTCGGTACGGTGTCAGGCTGCATTGAAGTCGTACTGTAGGAAAAAATGATCGTAATCGCATTGACTTGAGAAAAACCAAAAAGAACAAGAGAACTGTCTTGACAGAATAAGACAGAGCGTCTGTGAAAATCAGTCAATATGTGAATTGGTGCATGTAAATGTAACTATCCTCTATATAGATGCAGGTTTTCATTTATGTGATACAGAAAAATAATTTAGTTTTTGTGTAGATATAGTGTTCTTTGTATAATTGGGGATAAAAGAATAATATCAATGACAGCTGCTATAATGAGGAAAATGGAATCAAGAAACTTATTTGGAATCATTATTATAGTTTTATATCATTACACTTGATTAAGAAGTATTGAAAAAAAAACAAATCCGCCTCAGATGATGTATTGTTACCTCTATAAGCATTTTACCCTATGAATCCTCAATGGTCTTTGGGGATAATTTAAGATATGTCAATGTATTATTTCTCATCAATTGTACCCTGATTGCAAACATAATTCTAATAATTATCAAAATAAGGAAACATTCAGCATGTCATTAATTTTGTACACCTTTTTAAGATGTTGGCAATCAACAACAAATTAATATAGGTAGGTTTATATGTGTTCATATGTGTCTTCGTTTTTTTTTAATACTTAAAATATATGTAAGAAAATATTTTAAGTATCAATGAAAGATTTTAGAGGTAATATTCTTGAGAAAACCGCTACGTTTTATGCTAGCTCCCGAAGTCATATAACCAACTTTCTCCTGTCTATAATATTCCATTTGAGATTTTCAAATATATATATATATATATATATATATATATATATATATATATATATATATATATATATATATATACGTTATTTTCTAAAAATTAGATGCTTCATGGTGAATAAAATTACCATTAAGTGTCATAAATTTAATTTTCAAGTGTTTTATAATAATGACGAAGTCATCATATATTAGTGACAAAATCATTTATGCAAATATTGTTAATATTTTCTTTGAATACAATTCTTCCTATACAGGTTATAAAGCATTCAAATAAAAAGTAATATAAGTAGAGAGCCATAGGCATGAAACCAAAATTTCCCAGGAAGCTACAAATATAGCTTTGTATAGAAATATGCATAGTATGTCTGAAACATTTGGAGAAGTAACTTAAATTGAAAATATAAACGTCACCAACATCTGAAAAGACGGCGAACATTGAACAGCCATGTCACCCGTATATAGTGAAATGGCAGTCAAAGTGGTAAAATAGACCTTTGCTGTTTATGGGTTTCAGGTTACCCCACACGAACCTATATGCAGTCAAAATTCAGCCGTGGACTTAATGAATCTTTCACTTGTTAAACATTAATATAAGCTTCCTAGCAGAAGTGTGTTTCCTTTAAATGTGGGCATATTTTAATTATGAGTAGACCTTGAAACAAGAATCTACTTTCTTAGAAATATATTTGCGTAGATATTTATCAAACATAGTGATAGGAAGAAAACAAATTATAGTTGTAATAACAAGCGTGTCAAATCCGTATTACACTCGTTTCATATCAATTCAAAACTTTAGATTATCAAGTCGGTTTTGCCACGTCTTTTGACGCAAAAATCTATTTCAAAGTCATATGATGTGTAGACATGTTCATTTCAACTTTAAACTGAATATGTTTCGTTTTTTTTTTTATTACCATTACATGAAAATATATGTTATAAAAGTACTAATTTCTTCAGGCTAATTGAAATGCTCCCACCAAAAGTAAAATGACTTATTCGGCAATGGATAAATTCAGCTAAAGGTTTAATGGACATTCTCTGTTCATTCATTTTACTAGAACATATGTGAAGAAATTACTGCTCCTAATATATATATATATATATATATATATATATATATATATATATATATATATATATATATATATATATATATATATACACATACATGGGCACGTGACTGAGTGTTTTAGAACGTACGCTTTGAGATCCGAGTTCTAACTTACCACGGTGAGTTTAGCGGGAATGTGACTTTTTGATGTTATTGGTCTGGAGGAGGCGATCTCTGCGTTCTTGTAAGCCCATTCTTCCCCTCTATTTGCGACCTACGATCAAAACGAAAGCAGTGATGGAAAGTAGTAATGAAAACAAAGATATACACAACTGCAAAAGTTGAACGAATGAATGAAAGAGATATTGAGGTGGAATGGGAAGGGATATAAAGAGGAAATAAATATATCTCAGATAAAACTTGGGAGAAGTTTATATTTTATTTCAGAGAGAAATAAGCTTCACATTTTTTTATTTTTGTTTTTCGTGGTGTCATGGGTTGTGGGATCAACTATCACTAACGATGATGTTTTAATTTCTTAGCATAGTTGAATCTCAAGAAAACCCAACTTTCGAACCGAGGGGAAGACATTTTCGTTCAAAACTGTTTCGTATTTTACAGAGTCCATTGTGCTGTCAATGCGGAACATTTTGGCTGCTCAAGCTGCAGCAAAGCACCTCAAAATCTCAATGCTGTCGCAGCCATTTTAACCAATTGTCACTACATTCCTTCCTTCAAAAGCCATATTAGGACCTTGCCAGACACACTGCCTATCGTTGCTCTCCAAAAGATCTACTTGGTCACAACCAACAATAAAAACTTTTGCCCGAATGTTTTTAGCTTATTACTATGAGCTTTGTCATAGACGATCCGAGCTTGTTTGTGCTATTTGTAAGCAGTGTTTATTTTTTCTTTCTAGATATTCTACCACGAAGAGCGGCATCGTTCAGATTCCATCGCACTGTAGACGTATATACATTGATTCCAACGTTGACCAGGAAAGCTTAGAGAACTGCAGAGTCTACATCAGGTTTCGTCTGGGGTTGTCGAACTTGATGTCTACTTGCACTTGCAGTTATTTCTCACGGATGGCAAATTCTTCATTACGATGCAGTCATACTAATAGCTTTTCATTTATAAATAGTTTGTCTCACGGCAGAGACATTCACTCCAGTTAGTTCTGATAGCTTTTTGTCAACTTCTATTTCATTACGGGCTTCATCTCTGCGATTTTCTAAAGCTTCAGGAAGTTCTTGTGATTTTCTTTTTAAATTGACTCTCTAACTGCACAATTTTGCATACACAGTTACATTGATTCACTACAGTATACAGAGCTTGCGAAAAACATAAGCACATGTCATTTTGATTTTACCGCGTCCAAAAAATTATATAAACTGGAAACCATTTAGAAGAAAAATAAAGAGGGTAAATAACAAGGTTCATTTGCGCAGCTTAATTTTAAATTTTTAATTATCATTTTTATTCCAAACTGATAAAATACCTTTGATTGGGGTTTTAATTTGTTTAAAAAATGTTTTTTTTTCTTATATAGATTTGTTCATTGTCTGGTAAAAAGGGATAATTTTTTTAATAATGTTATATAGTTCAAATTACATTTCCGCAGCACTGTTCGTATGTATGTGTGTGTGAGTGTGTGGAAGGATAACATTTATATAGGGAAGGTTCCTAATTTTAACATTTTTATTAAGCTCCTTCAAATGAATCTTAAGCGGAAGCGAAACGTGTTAATACTTCCTATTTATTCATGATCCTATCATTCTGTTGGGTTCTAACACATATTTAATCCCAATGCGTATATATATATATATATATATATATATATATATATATATATCTCTCTCTCTCACACATACTCACATATATATACATATATATATATATATATATATATATATATATATATATATATATATATATATATATATATATATATATATATATGTGTGTTTGTTGTGTATGTGTGTGTGTGTGTGAGAGAGAATTTATATTTTCCTAATGAAGTTATTTCCCTTCATTACTCTGACTGGCCATTTTCATTGTTTAATACTCCCGCAATAAACTGTCCATTTCACATGTATATAATTACATATATATATTTTTCCTGTACAATTTTTGCATGTATACAATAATCGCTTCCCGACGCTGACAGAAATGACATTAACTCAAATTCTATTAGGTCGTCACTGCAATTCTTTTATGCCTTGATTACCTGAGCTGGACTGTTTAATAAAATTCGGGTTTCTCGCTGTAAATTCAGTAGATGCTGGTGTCAAATAAGAACGTGTATTTTATTATCTCGTTTCTACTGGCCGAACGTAACCTGTTGTCCACACGTGCATAATCGCTAGTTCTTGCATCTGGAAATACATCTTTAGTTGATCAGATAGACCATCTTTTCGATTTATTTTATGATTTTTTTTGAGATTATTTCTATGTGATGCATTATTTCTGGATTCTAAAATAATATCATCAAAATAAATGCGTTGTCAGGCAGGACGTCCTTTTCATCATTCCTGATAGCGACCAATAATTTAACTAACCGAGCATTCCGCTAGGGTAGACAGGTTCGAATCCTGCCGAAGTGTGATTAATTTTTTTTTAAAAAAAGTTTGTTGGGAATATTCAGGCCCGTAGACGTAAATAAATAAATACACTATTTAATAAATTAAATAAACAAAACATCAAATTGGAGCATCTATTCAAACATGAGTATCTATTTAAAATATGATTAAATAAAGGCTTCGGTTCTAAAAGAATAAATTCCAACTAACATCACCTGAAAAAAGACGAGGCGTACATTGACGTGAATGGACGTGTATATATATATATATATATATATATATATATATATATATATATATATATATATATATATATATATATATATATATATATATATATATATATATATATATTGTGTTTTTGCTTCTTTAAAATAATGAATGATTCCGTATTTCTATTTTTTAAAAAGGTTCAACACTTCATTCCCATTTTTAATTAAGGGGAGCTTGAAAGTGGGAGAAGTGTTTAATATACAGAAATCTTCTTAAAACGAGATGTTTCCCGTAATGTGATTTATAAAGAATTTTAGTGTTTTCGACCACATTCTTTTTAAGTTTCTTGCAAATTGTGGATAGATAAATGATTTTTTGACAAATTTGATCTGATAAGTGATGCGTGAGGTGTCTACTGAATTAGATGGTATTATGTCCGATATATGTAATTGATTTTTGAAAAGAAAAAATGCCTTAAACTGGGCAGAAATTGGTACATTCTATTGGTCATCGCTAGGTTAGATTTGATGGCGTTATTGTAATTAGTGACTACAAGTTTTTCAGTTTTTTGTGATATAAGTTTTACATGATTTTTCGAGAATTACAGCAGAAATATTGTTGTAATTCCGGTATATAATGATTTTTTATCAGACTGCAGTAAAATAAGTTATTCTTTTATTGTGTGGTAATTTTATTAGTGATGTCGTTTATTTTCATAAAAATGATTTTATTTGTTTATCAATGATGTACTTAGGAAAATCATTGCTAATTAATGTTTATTTTATGTGTTTTAGTTCACTTAAAAATATTCTTTGTGCAGAGGAATTTTGGTGTAATACATTTAGGAAATTTGGTGTACACTATTTAGGAATTTTTATCAGTGCTATTTTATATCCGTGCATTGGCTATCATCGTTTTGAATACAAGAGTGTGTCTACACTCACATACACCCTAACACACATACATACATACACACACACACACACACATATATATATATATATATATATATATATATATATATATATATATATATATATATATATATATATATATATATTTCTATATACATAGACATTATTTTTAGTCGGTAAATAATGGGGTTTATGCCCCATTTTCTTTCTTAAACTGGTACTATTCAAACATTACATAGGTATGGAGTTAATATTCATTATTAAGTACTTATTTATTCTTTGTAGATTTTGATGCAATTTCCTTGTAGATATTTCAATATAAATTATCCAGCTACTGAAGAGTTTTTTCTTTTCCTTATGAATTAAACATTTATAAATGAAAACTTTCTCCCAAAATACACCCAATACATAACACAATGATGCATCCCTGATGTGCAACAATGCTTACTTTTTTCTACAAACCATTTCTAATCTAGGCGGTGGAAAATGCGCTAATAAATAATTAATATGTTTTCCTGTTATAGGCTTTAATTAGAAATATTTTACCAGTACTGCTTTCACTTTAATTTCACTTAACTTTTAATACTCCTCTTTAATCTGTTATTCTACGGCCGTTCGTTGAGAGCATGCATCTAAAATAAAGACGAAAGCTCTAGGTAATCGGTTGTGCGGATGCGCTGTAACTTGGCAATCTATTAATCAGGTTTATGTCTGAGTCTGTTAGTAATCATAATTATAATTGATTCACTAAGTATATATTTCAAATGCTTTTACTTAGTCTATAATCAATAAGTGATAAGGAGTACACTATAATTAAACATGGATTAGTCTATAGGTAAAACTTTGAATTTATTCTATAGGTAAAAGATTATAGTGTTTTTACTTTGTAGGTTGTTTTGCCCGTTAGTATTAATTAAATATTCTCAAGTTAATTCTGTTGTATATATGTATATATTGTCCACGTTCATAATTAAGTCTAACAAGAAAAAAGAGTTGAATACATATTTGTCTCTATTTGTAAATTTTGGTCAGGATTATAAATGTAACTGTAGGTAAAAATATGCCATGTTTATACTTGAGTCTCTAAGTAAACAGAGGACAGGTTATAGTTAAATTATAAGTCAAATTTGGTGAAATTTATTTATACAGACTTACTCTTGTATTGAATTCAATCATCAGTTCTTGCTTCCGTATATGAACAAATTCTGCAGTACAAACATATTTTGCCTCAATTACACTATAATGTTTGCTTGTAATTATTACTACAAGGATTTTGAATTCACCGTTTATTTTAGAAACTTAACTTTTATATGTGGTCACACTTCAGGAAGTTGGCGTTTTTGGTTCTCCACACTTTTCTTTCCATTGTAGCTCGTAGAAATTTTTGGCTTTTCAACATCCCTGCCCATCTCTGCTGAGCCCCAAGTTTACACAATTTGCTAGAAAGATAAGTCTGTATTTACATTTATACATCTTGCCTTCAAAATATCTGTGAGTTGAAACTCCCCAGGTACACTTTCCTTGTTATGTGTTACAGAAATTCCGTCTCCTTTTTTATTTTAAATATAAGCATTCTTTTTCATTCCTTTTTCCTTATCTTAAAACTTCCTCGTTACTCACATATTTAGTCCATGGTATTCTCAGCTTCCTTTTGTTGAACAATATTTCAGTTGCTCAAATCTATTCTTCATTCACTGGATTTCTTTTCTAGCATTATAGGATTGATACTAAATAATATTTAATAAATATTTTCTTTGTTTCTAACGATGTTTTCATGTCCTTTGTTAACGTTTGAAATGCATCTTTCGCTATACCAGTGAGACTTCAGGTCTCGGTTTCAAAGACGGCATAAAATAAAACAATTCCGAGATATTGGAATTTGCTTTTTTTGATATGTCCATTTCATAGTTCACATCTATACATAATCCTCTTGCTAATAACAGATCCTTACATTACTAATTCGAATAATTATAGGGAGTTTGCTTTAGGAAGGTGTTAAACAGTTTAGACTCGCAGACAATCAGACCAGTGCCAGGTATCAGTTTATATATTTCATTATTTATAAATTTACATATTGTGATTACCCTATTCACAAGATGCAAATTGTATAACGGAATATATGTCGAAATTGCACATCTAAAATGCGTGTTTTTACTAGGCTGGAGCAATAAATGTACAATCTCATACAACTGAAATACAAGATCAACATTTAATTTTAGAATGTTTAATTGTTTGTCTTTAAGTAAAGCAGCAACAAGAATGAAAATTATGTTAATTATGTGTAAAATAAAAATATTTTCATTATTACGTCACGGAATTATTATCCTGTCTTTGTATAAATGCAATTTAGAAATTAACTCTTCTTGTTATATTCCAAGAGATAAATTTAGTTGTATTGAAAAACGCATTACAATTTAAGTATTTAATTAATGCATTGTAAATAATTTATGTGTGCATCACAGATTTTACAAACCATGATGTAGTCTTAAAGATCAAGTTTTAACCTTTGCAACTGGTACCCGAAAATCCACGTACACACAGATGAGTGGTAAATTCCACTGAGACAGCTTCTTCCCAAGAACTACTATTTTGTGACAGGATGCTTTGCTAATCACTACAATCGACTTCATCAATTCTAGAGTTAACTTTTACCTTTCCTTTATAACACCCATGAACTTCACTCCTTATCATTCCTTACTCGCATACGACACCACGTCTAACCTTCTCCCTAGAGTAGATACTGGTCCCTGTGGGATGGCCAAAGATGCATTCGTAATGCTAAGCAGTATAATAAGAAGTAGAAAAAATTCGTTACAAAAAAATAGTACTGAACTATTTCGTGATATCCGTCCTCCTGTATGCCTGCAGATTCTGGCCAATCTCCTTAAAGATGAAGAAGATCCTGAAGTAATAGAAATGTGATTCTACAGAAAGATACTGAGGATACCATGGACTGAACATGTGAGCAACCACGAGGTTTTAGTGAAAATGGAAACAAAAAGAAAAATTATACTTAACATCAGGAAGAGGCAGTTGAAATTTCTGGGGTACGTAATGAGGAAAGAGGGCTTGGAAAATCTAATACGCATAAGGCAGATTGAAGGAAAGTGGGACAGAGAAAAACAGCGCATAAAATACTTAATGAGCTTGAGTAAATGGATAACAGGCCAGTGTTTAGGCGAGATAGACAAAAGACCATACTTCACTGGACAATATGAAGATGTGGAGGGCCATGACCCTGAAGAGACCCGGCACATAAAATAAAAATATGAAATTGGTTGAAAATTATTATAAAAATAAAAATTAAATCTAAAAAGAAACTGATACTTCTAATTATAAAAAGACTGTCCTGGGACGGAATATTATGAAAGAAGGTATGGAGAATCTAATACACACAAGGCATATGTAAGCACGAAAAATAGAGCGAGCAAATTAGCAATTGTTTGCGATTTGCTGACCATGACATGGACGAAAAGGCACAGCCAAATATTACTTAGCACAAGAAAGGAAGTTTTGGAGAGCCATGATCAACCATGTCCTGAAGGGACATGGCGCATTCAATAAATGAGATTTATGAGAAAAGAAAAATATTATTTTGTTTTACGGTAATAACGTGTTGCTTTTAAATAAATTCTAATAAAAATGTCGACATTATATTAAGCATAATAAATCGTTCCACCTGAAACATCTGCCGTCGTATTGAGAAATCAATGTCGGTGTAAAAGGATCCTGCTCGATAAAAACGAGGGATGAAACAAGACCGTTTTTAGAATATATTTTTATGGAATAAGATAATTTGCAAAAAACTAATTTACCATAGACGAGATTGATTCAGCTTCATGTTCGTCCAAATATACACTTACATCAAAGTGTAAATGGAGAGTATAGATCAATCATTCTATTTAATCAAAATTCACGAGGTTTTCATTTTGCTTAAAATTAGGAACGAAGCCCAATTTTCACTTTTCGATCTTTTACACGCAAACAATGTATGTGTTTCTCTGTGTGTGTGTCTGTGTGTGTGCGCGCACTATTGCAAAATGAAGATTTGTATATAAACAGTATCGTTTTTTTTTTCATTTCAAAATTTTCATTTCAAATTGGTAGTAACCAACCTATATATGTTGTGTGTGATATAGTTATACTGATTACATGTACTTCCATGGCTCTCGAATGAAAACTGAAACAACCTCCTAATTTTATTCCCAAAAATGCTATCGCAGAAAGTTACCTCCCCTTGTATTTTAAGTCGATTTATTTGACACTTTCCACGAAGGAAACTAAATTGATACTGAACTGTCAGTTCCACGCTATGTAACTATGCATCTATTATTGTATATTATAAGAAATCATATTTTATTTTCACAGTCGTATAAGATTCTTTCGAATGAATAGTGAGTTTGTTCCTCACTGGGTTCCATTACTTTTGCGTAGCTTAGATGTGGCACAAAGGCGAAAGTATCTTGTATGGAGAAAATCTCCTTCGATTCTCTGAGACGACCTTGGTAATTATAGCCAATTATTTTAACTTCCTTAATCTTTGCTATCTTTTAACATGAACAACGCTTGAATCTTCAAATATTTTCTTGTTACTTATTCCATTTTTATTGCTTTGTGATATTTCTCGAATTTTATATAGTTACATTTCAAATTCTAGTTTCTTTTTCCTTGATCTTATGTTTATAGGATTTCATTTTTCTTTTCTTATTGATCCATGATCTCTGTCGAAATCACTCGCGTTTTCAAATATTGTGTTCTCGCCACTCAGTATATTAATTCTTTTTTACCATTTTTATATATTTAAAAATGAAAAAAATCTATAAGTATACTATTATATATATTTATTTGCAATAAAATTCACATTACATGAGTGTTATAACAAATAAGTTAATTTAGTTTAATCAAAATCACGATATTATAAACTTATTTTAAATGTCATTTTCTTAGTTCCAATTCAGATGTGAAAATCTGGATTTCAATGATTAAATATAAGTTTATTATTACTCCAGTATTTTTTTCAAATATACGCCATAAAAATATTAATAATATGTATATATCTTTAAAATATTAAGAAATTCCCAATTTTTCATATAGATATACAAGCTGCAATGGTTAAATTGTCGCCATACATTTTTAAATTCGCGCATGCGCTTTATTTGTTTTGGATTTTGCCGACTGCACAGGATCAATTGGTCACTGTCGGTGAGAAAAAGAGCATCATGACGTAATTCTCTCAGCAATATATTTATAAATGGCATGCTGTTCTGTTTGGCATTCTTGGCGGAACCTCCAATATTAACATTTCAGAGTGATTGGGTGCCACTCAGAGGAGAGTGCCGAGTATTCTGAAAGTGTTGGATAAGTCTAATGGTGATTACGAAGATGTTTAGAGTGATCCATAGTGATGGCGACATTATACCTCCATTCATCTTCCGACACGGCCTAAGAAACAACACTACATCAAGTCCATGGAGAAATTAGTGCATGGTTGGGTTAATAGGGTGGCTGCTGAAAGACCCTATATCTTACAACAGAACTCTGCAATATGCCAAAAAAAGCAGGAGAACACAGTAATGGCTGCCAGACAATTTTCACCACTGGCCACAAACAACCTGTCAGGCACAAAAACTCCTTGTAAAGCTAAAGATAAACTGAAGAAAATTATGACAGCATTCCCCAATTTAAAAAGGTGATCGTCCAGAAAAGATGCAAGAGATCCCGAAGTTCTCTCGGGGCCGTGTTTAAATTAAAGTGATTTTATTAATTTACTCTTTAGTATTTCAAGTTATTTTTGTGTAATATTGGTAATGAGATATGCTAAAATGTGATGTTTGTTTTATTTTCATTATTTACCCATCGCACCCTGAATATAAAGATTTATTAAATTTATAGGTACTATTATCAGGTGTATATTAAAAATATACATCATTATTATTATAATTATTATAAAATTTCAATCACTAAAATACATCATGTAAATTTCAAATAGACGTAAAATGAGAATTGAAAACTAATAACTTGGTATTCATTTACATCAGCTGATCTCGCTAAAAAGCTGCATACACTCAACCACTCTCGCGAATACTCCTAGCTCTGTGACGTGTCTATATTAAAATAAGACGTCAGGGCGGCCATATTTCTTTTTCATTTCGTTTTTTTCACTAGGCATATATACCTACTTGCTTTGCATTTTGAGGTAGGTCGTCTTCGCTTTTAACTCCTCTCTGATTCCCCGATCATGGTCGCCTTCGTCGAGTTCTTCTAAGTATAGTTGGACTGGATCCGCCCGTTTCTTCTGCATTTGTGCCCACTTGGTCTCATTCTTTATTGGCATAACCATCGTTGTCTCCAGAATTCAGTTTCCGTTGGTTCCGTAGAAAAATAATCTGGTCCTGCGATGAAAAACAGCAGCGAATCTGATTCATTTTTACACGAATTATCACTGCCGTCATCTACCGACGATGCAGATCTCTGACGCTGGCAGAAGTCTCTGATATGGCGTCGTGCTCCATTGAAGACAAATGAATGTGATCTCTAGATCACTGTAACACTTCACTTTTTGAATTGCGTCGAACATCGATTATGTGAGGTCTTTACCCATTCCTCATCTACCGCTCTGTAGATCCTAGGAACTGTGTGTTCAATTGGTGATGCCACATCGACACCCATTATGTAGGCGTGATAGATTTATATAGAGTAAGCTGGTACCCACAAAGCTCTTGCATCGTCTTTTGCTTCACGTTATACCAATATAACGCCTCAATAATGGAGAATTCTGACCGAGCAGCGATACATTTGATGGTGCGAGGTATTTCTCCACGATGACATTCCCTGACGGTTGATAGGCACAAGGGAATCTAAGTCGGAAACCCCAGTTCTCGGCAAACCTCGCCAATATATTCCCACTCAATGCCACGCCATTGTCGATGAGCGGCTCGACAGATGGTCCTCTCTTCCAAAAGAGCGACTCCAGCTGTCGGAAGATGTTGGCAGCGTCCTGATTTGGTAAAGTTCGCCAGATGCAAGACAGACTAGGGTCACAGTCAATCATAGTCAGTTAATGCTGACTTTGATAATGGGTTATGTCCATCCCCACCCTACTCCAATTCTCACGCACATCCAACCGTCCAGCTTTTCTATGAACTGGGGCCGGGTCAATTGATTAGCACTCTTCGCACTCTCGGAACCATCTTTGAGACCTCAAAGTGGATCCGTCTTACAAAGTACAAAGTGCACTGGGATTCCCACTAAGATAGATAGCTTGAATGTGGGTTGATTCTTGCTATTCTATTTATGCGGAGCACACGGTTTCCTTTTCTTTCCAACCGACACTTAGCGAATGTTGAGGCATTGAGGAAACCATCGGCTCGTTTTGCATAGGATCTGAGCTTTAAGTCAACAATCAATTTATATTCCTCCAGCAGTTCATTGATTATGCTGAGCCGACGTCTTATTAACATTTATGTCGCCGACTTCGTGCACACTCGAGAATTTCCATATAGCGTATCAGAAACCTATCGATGCACACACATTGATTCAATCTTCAGGTGAATCACAGTTGCTTTCCAATGCAATTCCATCTTGATGCCTAACAAGATCGGGCCGAGCTCTGCCAGGTTGATATGCTTGTCAACGTGTTCTGATCGCAGCCAAATGGCATCTTCAACAAGAGATTCGCCACATTATACAACGAGGCCCGTAGTAGTCAAAGAACTTGCATCAACCCAAACAGTAACTTCGCGTCCATCAACACAGCCATCACTTTGTGACAAATCCTTTTGTGTCAATCTGTTAATAATGTCCGTCAACATCCGACTCTGGGGTGGGTCCTGCACCTGCTCGTCCCAGCCAGTCGTCAGCGAGTTCGTGCGCCGTTTTATGAATGAAGTTGCGACGCGGAGTCAGCTACATACTGGGAGAAGATGCTCCGACGAGTGAGCATATTAAGCAACGGTGGGAGATCATTGCCGTGACTCTATTGCAGTTTGCCACGCTTCACCTAAACACATAATCTCAGCATACGGGTGCCATACTCTAAATACTTTGGATCCTTACTTACACCTGCTGAAGTGCATATCCTCTCAATGATAAATAGGTTATCGATGTACAAGACGTTGCCCTCTGGATGATCTTGTCCTGTGGAACCAGGGAATTCACAATGGACCGCAGGACCACTGTGCCAAGTTGAGCAAAAAACTTAAGCGGTTGAGACAGTATCTTTGCCCATTTATCTGCACTGTTTGAAAGGGCCACAGCGATTTGTCAGCACGGATCTGCAAATAAGCACGAAGCAAATCCAGAACGGCGACATCCGATCCTTTCTTTCGCCACTACCTCAATTTTTGCGGGCAAACATCTGCATCAGCAGTGTGCGAGTCCACATACTGATTGAGCTCTCGATAGTCAATGACTAGGCGAACATTTTGTTAGTTTTCCTGCAGTACAGCCATTAGATGGATCAGGCCCTTGCGGGAAACAAGTTTTTTCTCAAGATACGGATGTAGCCAGCCTTTATCC
This sequence comes from Acanthosepion pharaonis, assembly GCA_903632075.3. NCBI lineage: Eukaryota > Metazoa > Mollusca > Cephalopoda > Sepiida > Sepiidae > Acanthosepion > Acanthosepion pharaonis. The sequence goes on from CAHIKZ030002201.1 coordinate 1,493,490, forward strand.
ATCCAGGTTCTTAGCTCATGAGTATACTCCTCCCTGAGTGGTATTGGATACTCGGCTGTCCGGTTCTTCAACGCGGATGGTGTCTGGTCACAGGACCACTTAGAAAATCTTCCTGTTCTGGTCATACTCCGCCCACAATGATCGGTCAAGTTGAGGAAAGCTCAGCGTCCCATGCTATACATACATGCTTCTCCCAACTTATTGATGGTATCAAATTCAGGCAGCACGTCGAAGCCAAGCAATTTTCCGTCCAAAATCAGAACCTCAACATTGATACGGGGCCTATTTCTCACGTCAATCTGAATAAGTCATACCCACGAGCTTTCACCAACAGTGAGCACGTTCCCTTATTTCCCCTTCCAAGAGCGACAAACTGGTCTGCGTACGAGCGATCGAGAACAGTCTGTGTCTGCTAAAGCTAAATTCCTGATTCAGTTGATGCGTACAGCAATTGCGGGTAGCGCCTCCTTCGTATGGAGCTTGGGGAGTAGACTGGCGATGAGGCCTATTACGCTGGCTAATTTCCCGAGCAACTGCAGATTATATGGCCTACCGTGTTGCAACTGTATCATCGCATCCGGGATGTCCACCTTCCGGGATGTGGTTCTTTGCAGTCCTTCGCACAATGTTTAGGAACTTTGCAACGATAGTATGTTATGGACCCACATGGAACCCCGATAGGAAGTTTCTTCGCTTCATCCTTCACTCAGCCGCAACTGCCAGTACATCTTCCAGTACTTCATCTGTCATAATTTCCCGAATCAACTGCTGATCGATAGACTATTCATCCACCAGAGTCGAAGCACGAATGTGATGTTGGTTTGGTAACCCTCGCACGAAAGCACATGCCAGGCCACGGTTGCTCATTCCCCCGGAGAGGACAGGAAGTTTTCGTAACTTCGCCAGAGAGATATTCACCCACTTCCAGGGATGGAACCATTGCTCAGCAAATTGCTCACAAACCAGAAAACCATCCGTAGCAAAAGCTGTATACAGTGCGTATTTTATCTGGCTGAAATCTTATTTTACTTCCTCTTTCAGCTGCTGGAAGACAGCAAACTCCCCACACATTAGCCTTAATGTGACCATATGTTCTGGACATTTAACCTGTCAAAACTTATAGACCAGCAGAGACTTCTCAATCTATTCAACAACAGATGGTCCAGACGCAGAGCTGTCTAACTCGGGAAAATAAGTTTGAGGTCAAAGTCCCCCTCCGACTTATTTGCTAAAATAGTTTGTGCGAAATTGAACCAAGTATTCTCTTTCCAACTGAAAAAAGTATCTTCTTTCCATCAGCAACGCGTTCAAGAACTAACTGTATACTGTCTTGCGTTGTGTTTTTATGCCCAGCTAATCTCGCACAATAATTTGCATATGCTCAACCACCCTTGCGAATTCATCTAGCTCCGAGACCGTGTCTTTCTCAAATAAAGGTGTCAGGGCGGCCATATTTATTTTTTCCTATACTTTCCTCCACTCGTCTTGCACGCGAGGCATATACGTGCTCCCTTTGCCACATGAAATAAGGCGTATTCTCTTCTACATGTATGCATGTATGAGGGTGTGTGTGTATAAATATATATATATTCTGTGTGTGTATGTATGTACGTATATGTCGATTTTCGACTTACATGAAAGTTCCAATTTGTGTAGCAGTTCTGTTATAGGAGAATGAAGGTACACACAAAAGACTGAACCCAAAAGCGCGCACACAAAAGCATGCGTATACATATATGCATGATTTTATATGTACTTTATTTAAGAGATGCGGAGTTTAATGATTTTAATCATTTATTTCCACAAGGACCGTTTATTTTTCAACATAAATTTACATTTGCCATTGGCCTTAACGCTTAATCATCGATCATTTTTAGGAAAGACTCAGAATGAAAATTAATCATATATCAGGCTGACTACAAGATGGAAATTAATCTATATCAAGCTGAATTTAAAATTAATGAATATCAGATTTGCATATATTTATATATATATGTGTGTATGTGTGTGTGAGAGAGAGATTGTGTTTGCGTGTTTGTGCGTCTGTGTGTCTGTATATATATATATATATATATATATATATATAATGCTAAATTATCTTTCAAGCGTCTCAGGCTGACGCTATTTTCTTGGCAAATAAAGATATTTACAGTATAATGGCTAACAATGATATTTTTTCGCGCCAAAACTCAGAATATAGACAAAACATTTTATACATCATTTGTTGAATGATGACATAGCAAGTACACACACACACACACACACACATACACACACATATATAGCTTTAGTGATGAGTGTTTTAGTTTTAGTGATGAGTGTTTGTGACTCTTGGTCAAACAAAAGCACGGACGCACACTCAAACACATACTCAAAGCCCAGGGTCACAAACTCACATCAATATAATTTAGTACGTTATCTCTAACACCGATATTGAGCGCTTTCCAATAAGTACTGCACATATAATACATACATACATATATATATATATATATATATATATATATATATATATATATATAGAGAGAGAGAGAGAGAGAGAGAGAGAGAACTGGTGTTAGTCAACCAGTTTGATATATATTAATATATATGCATATTAACCTCTACTGGTACTGTAAAATTCGGCGTGCATGGGTGAGGGATAATATGTATCTCTCTCTCACACACACACACACACACACACACACACACATATATATATATATATATATATATATATATATATATATATATATATATGGGAGAACGATTATAGAAACTTTTATATATCAAGAACAATTTCGGGTTGGGCGTATATTTATGCAAAGTGGAAAACTTTTTGTTTAATTCGTTTCATCAGTTGGGAAATTACCGAACTAATATCTCATAAATTTCTCTTCTCTTCCTAATAACATCATAAAATCCCGAATAATCATCGATTCTATTTAAGACCGCTCAGAATTTTCAGCCCTCGATATTTGCATGAAGAGGAGAAATACATTGAAAATATTTTCTAGCTAATTGTTTCTTTTTCATTGAGAAATAAAAATCTCATAAAATATTCCAAAAAAGGTAAGTGACCCTTTCTGACAAACCCAACGGATCAAAACAATATATTTTTCTCGTTAGAAATCTCTAAATCAACTAAAAATGAAAATAATTTACCTTAACATACAATTTGTCACGACTCTAATACAAGTAAATAATTAATACAAAAAATATAATCTAAAACGTGAAGGAGATATTATTACACCAGTAATAATTGCCACAAGGAATAACTCGTAGAAATCTCGAGGAATGTAAATACAACATTATATGAACACAAAAGATATATTTAATTTTAAATTAATTACATATTGTAAAGAGACTGACTACAATATTGACATAAAACATGCTACTCTAATTAAATTTATGTCCATGTTATTACAAGTGATCACATTTCTCGCCAGATATTCTATTATCACAATGTGTGATATTCATAACAAATGGGATGGAAACAAAAACAAAAAAAAAACCTAAATTAAGTCGTCGAGATTATATACCCCAAACAAATTAAAACAAATCATCTTGAAATATAGAAACCCTAGCGTCTCTCGTTCGGGCGCATGTTTAGATGAATCAATGTAAATAGAAACTTAGTCAAATGAAGTCACGTCAAAGGAAAACTTCTATTTTGTCACATATTTTCTACAATGTGGACATATATATATATATATATATATATATATATATATATATATATATGCAGAAATATAGTCTTAAAAATGCTATATTTATGGGATAAAGTGATCAATATCAAAGATAGAGCATGTCACTTAGAGGTGACAGTCTGTTTCATGCTAGATGTAATCCTCAGGCCACCGGATATATATATATATATATATATATATATATATATATATATATATATATATATATATATTAAAGTCAACACTCAGAGGCGACATGCTGCTTGAAGATAGACGCAGTCGTCAGGCCACATGTTGCCTGTCAACTCTGAGTGTTGACTTCGATGTTAAACTGATATAATCTCTGTCCCTGATATTGAGCACTTTATCCCATAAATACAGCACACGTTAACACTTCATATATATATATATATATATATATATATATATATATATATATAGTATTGCGGCATCAGAAATATTGTTCAAATATGTAATATTAATTACGGGCGTTACATTGCATCTAAACATATGATTCTTTTGTTAATATTTGGTTCTTCCCGTGGTACGACGTCATAGAAGCGCATTACAAATTTACGAACTTTGGACAAATTTTGTTTTATTTTCTGCGGCAAGTAAAGCAGCTATACAAGCTAATAATGGCTCACGGTAAAATATAATACACATTAGTTGTCTGTTATGTTATATATATATATATATATATATATATATATATATATTTATTTATATATATATATATATATAACATACAACGGGTGTTAGCACGTGCGCTACCCTGTCTTTATCAGCCGCCGACCAGGGGTGATATCACGGTTTCGATGGCTATGGCGAGACCGCCACCCCTGGTGCCACCAGCAGCGTTTGCCACCAGGCAGGGTATGAAGATAAGCTTACTAATTGTTTTTTTAAGTAAAATCTATCTGCAATGAAAGTTTCCTGAACGCGTTTGCCTTTATTGACGCGCTCGTAAAAATCGTTATAGAGGATCACGCAAATATTTTACTTGCGCATATTAGGTCGTGATGTTGCGCTCATCTTATTTGCTTGTTTTGATTTCGACCAAATCCAACTCGACGCGTATTGAACAGTTTTTTGAATGCGATGCGAAACGCTTTTCAACCAACAACCAGTGATGCCTATTTTTGAAATGAAGGAAATGACTGAATGTCCCTGAAACCCACGACACCCAATCTCAATAGGCATCACGGTACACGTCCAACCATTTCCCATACATTCGGCACGCAGAGACTCGTACCGGTTTTCGTTAGTTCGTGCGCCTCCACCTTATACTCTTCCAAAGGGGCTGTTAACTCTATTAGGAAGACAGATTTTTTGAGTGGGACCACAACACAATGTCGGGACTCTTGTCTGTCTGTACGATGTGTATTGGAAATTTTAAGGATTTCATTAGATCCACTGAAACCTTCCAATCACTGGCACCACTCAGCAGCTATATATATATATATATATATATATATATATATATATATATATATATATATATATTAACCTAAAGAACCAAGAAAACCTACCTAGGTTTCACCTATACGGATCGTGAGGGTCAAGTGGCCAACGAGGTAAGGATGGAACAGAAGATAAGAACAACAATGACCACATGAAAAAAAAATCAACCAAGTAAAACCGTAACTCAACAACGGGGTCGGGGGGGTATGTTTTTATTCAATAACGGAACAAAAAACAAAAAAAAACAAACTATTCTAATAACCAGCGTTACCTATGTCTACACCTACTCAGGATTTCAGATTTTAGATTTAATAAATTATTGTTTTTTTTTTATACAAAAAACAGCTAACTTTTCTGTGCATAGTGAACAAAAATTATCATCTGCTGTATACCTCTGTCATTTTTTTAATATTTCCCATTTCAAAATGGGGCCTTTATTATCCTCTTGTTTGACCTTCCATACATAAGAGGATAAAGTGGTGCTATGTATGTTTCATTATTAAAACTACTAAGGTGGTTATAGTATCGTGCTTTAAAATTATTTTGGGTACATCATCTTTAGACCTTAAAATTTGTATCAATATTATTTGGTTTATACTTATATATTTTACTTGGTATACCATACACGCTTGCTGGCACTTGCCCTGGAGCGGGCAGGCTTCCTTATTACTACAATTGCACTTGGGGAGGGGTCGCACGTGGTTTGTCCTTAATTTTTCTCATGTTAAATCTATTAATTAAACTGGTCACATTAGGCCTGCAACTATAGCTTAATTTGACGTAGTTTTTATTAAATATTTTATGCAAACTAATAGATTGTGTGAAATTCACTTTAAGTAGCCTTAAAATATTTTGCCTATGTTGGTTTTCACCGCTGAATTATATGGTGGGGGTGTTAAACCATAATATTTTTCTACTTCTGGTTTTATCTTTACTTTGTGTATAGAGTAATCATTCATATCAATATATTCTAATTTAATATCATGACCACTATTTTTTAGAGCTTGTTCATAGATTATTTTATTTTTGTTAAAAATATTATTATTCGATCAGTTAGTGGATAATCTGTGATTAATACCTTTAGGTATCTGTTTCAAAATATGAGCCGGGTGGTTAGAACCTACGTCAATATACTGTGAGTACTGTTTATCCTTTCTATACTGTGAAATTGTACCAGCACGTAAATCCAGCATAATGTCCAAGTAATGGGTAACCTTCGTTTATTTCTATATCCAGGTTAAATCCGAATTTTTTAAACAACCAGTAAAGTATCTTTCGGATTACGTCACATTTCCTAGGGTTACTTTTGTCTACAATAATTAATCATTGCTGTACAGACCATAGTAGCTAGGATCTATATATTTAATTTTTATTGTTAAGTAGGAGGCATCCAATCAACTCACATACCTCTGCACCATCATATGCCCCCATGGGATTGTCAAAATTGCCTTTATCACCTATTTTAATCCATAATTTGTTATTGTGGAAGAATAATGATTTACGGCAATATTTAATCAGATTAATTTTATCGCTAGGAATTGAGATAAATTCTTTAGCTAAGAGTAAGGCTTTATCAAGGGTTTTTTCAGTGATCGGTGGGTAGAATTCTTTTATGTCATATTTAATGAAAGAACATTTGTTATTTTTATTGTAACTCGTAAACCATTCGATATAATCGTAGGTGGAACATCATTGATTAATATTTAAGAATGTTCTTAACGATTCACATATGTCTTGTAAGATTATTTTGCTAACCTTACCCAACTGTGTTTTAGTTGGAGTTATAAGTCGGCATTCAGGATTATTCAGAAAATTGTTTTTATGATTTTTATTTATTATAAGACAATTTTTTACGCTAATTTTTTCAACCCTATTTTCTAAGTTTAATTTATTGGCTAATATGCTAGCTTCTCTATTGAACTCAGTGTCTAGATTAGCGGGAGCGTTTTTATAATACTTAATTACCTTTTTATTAAACATATTATTATATTTCTTGGCGCTTATCTTGTATAAAAATTTGGATTTGTCAACTTATACGAAAACATTCTTGTTATTTTTTTTATATTTTTCAGTTGTTTGTCCTGGACGATTGTTTTCGCCTGAATTTCATGGTCTTAGTTCTTTCTTTTTAACCATTATTTTCCCTTGGGTATTGGCTTGATCAATTACAAGCCAAAATACCTAAGGTTTTGTAAACAAGTTTCACTTTATATATATATATATATATATATATATATATATATATATATATATATATATATATATATATATATATCATAAATTTATATATAAATTTATATATATATATATATATATAAATTATTATATAATTTATTATATATATATAAATTATTATATAATTTATTATATATATATATATATATATATATATTTATCGGATCTCTTGATGGTGAGCTGAAGTACATACTCTAATCGAAAAAAACATTGTTTGCGTTTGGAAAGTTAGAGAAACGTTTGTGGTCAGACAGAGGCATCAGCAGCAGTACTAACGTGTCAGTTTAACAAACTTGTGTATTGACCACCCTGTTGTACTCTTCAGGTATCTGGACGACTTACCGTCATCACCTGAAATAGCTTGAGCGCTTTCATCAAAATGTTCTAAGGATAACCAACATAAAATGGCAGTCTATGAAACCAGATACAACTGTTTTCTCATGGCCCGCTGCCCAAGCATAGAAAACTTACTGATTAAAAAACCAGATGAGATAGACCGGACATGTGGTACACATGGATGTTAGTATGTTGTCGAAGCAGCTTTTTTATCGCCTGTTTGAACATGGTAAGCCATATGGCATAAACCAAAAAAAGGTTTAAAGTCAGCAGAGGACAGGAATTTAGTACATGTAGTAATGAAATGGGATTTGACAAAAGGTATTACCATTGTCCAGAGACGGATCTCTTGATGCTGATCTAATAATAATAGTAAAAAAAAACATTGGTTGCGTTTGGAAATTCAGAGAAACGTTTGTGGGATGACAACACTGCAAGCTGGAAATGCGTGACATGTGGTCGTATCCTATTGTCAAAAGCAGGATATGTTAATAATCTGAAATCACATAAGAGACGACCGCACTGTCTGTTACCTCCACGACCCGGTGATACAACATGTATGATCTGTAGGGAAGAATGTGAATCGACATCTCGATTGAAGTGGCATATGGTGGTACACAAGTATGACCTACCACAGCAACATACTCCTAACCCTGTGAAGACAGTGGAGCACATCTCTCATCTATGCTTTAGGCCATGCAAATCAGCTGTTGTTTTGGAGAGCCAGCTTCGAAGTCCTTCGAGACGAAACAATGATCTAGATTGAATGTAGGTGTTGATGGGCAAGACAGCAGTCATCTGTGTAGATGGGACAATCAGCAAATTGGGCAGCTATTATAACTATATGCATGATTGCTTGAAAACCGAAGGTATCTTCTCTATTTAAGAGATTTTATTTCCTTTTCCTTCATCATACAATCCACACCAATTGTAGACGTATTAATACAGACAAAATATACTATTATACCTTATAAAATTCAAAATCTTTCCAATGGTACTGAGGAAAAGGTTTAAATACTCTCCGGAGGCAAGAATAGTGTTCCGAACAGAAGAAAAAATTCGCTGTTCTTCAGCCAAGCACAATCACACACACAGACATATAGACAGGCACACACACACACACACATTATCAAAGATTTTCGTTTATATTTTGGTTATATTTACGTATTGTGGTCATAGTTCATCTTTATTCTTATATGTAGTTTTCATTCATTATGCCATATTAAGAATAAACGCTAAAGATTAAAAATCTAAAAGTTTAAATATGATATAAACTGAGTGGTCAATTTCGACAGACCTTAAATATGAAATATTATAAGAGTATCATTCGTAGAATAATATAAAAGTCTGCGGTTTTATATATTTCTATGTATATTGAATCTTACACAATTTTTATGATAGTTTGTAAGCAGTTATGCCTTAGTGGGCATTGGAATTTTGTTCTGAAGTTGTATTAGACCACTGAGAATATTTGCGATGCCTTGATATTCTTGAAATGATTTGCATGATTTGCTGCATATTGTCAGTGCATTTATAGCTGAGGTTTGAAGTTTTCTTTTGAACGTATTGTGCATGTTGTTTGATATTGGAAAGTACTTCTCGATGAATTTGATGCATGATTTATCTTTTCCATATAAAGTTTTTCTTCGGATTCAATTTTCATTTTACATTTTTTGCCGTGTATTTCAACATCATTTTTGACTTTCGTGAAACGATTTTACCTGACGAATTCTGGGAGACTCTACAAAAGATAGATTTCTGTATTTGTTTGATTTTTGCAAGTGAGTGGGGGTCACTGACAATGTTGGGGTAAAAATCGGTTATTTTCCGGTTTCTTAAATAGTTCTTATATATCGTATAGGAAGTTTATTTTTGTCGAGAAATTGACAGTTATCATGCATTGTTGATTTCTACTTTGACAATGTGTAGTAATATAATCCTTATTAAACAATATCATTGCTTGGGTTTCCGGCTCTTTCTAAAGATTACTTCAAATCTATAATTCTAAATTTTAATAGGAGTAGACAGGTTCGCCTATCGCCCTATTCGTGTGTGTGTGTGCGTGTATGTGTGCAAAGATCGATCTGTCTTATTTCAGCGTATGACTATATATATATATATATATATATATATATATATATATATATATATATATATATATATGATATTCGTTTGTGTGTCAAACCGTTGTGTGAATGTCGAATGACAAAATTATTCTATTCAACCTCTGATTATTATGGATTTAATTTATCTCTCAAAGTTTGTCTGTCATTCAAATATCTTTAATCGTTCTGCCTGATTCAGGTGCCGGTTTCAAATTCAGAAAATGTTAATCCGCTATTAAATTCAAGTGTATTTCTGTTAAATACTTTGTAAAACTTATTTACAATTATTTATTTTGGTGTGGAAATTTAACGCGAAGAGCATTCAATTCTCTCTCTCTCTCTCTCTCTCTCTCTCTCTCTCTCTCTCTCTATATATATATATATATATATATATATATATATATATATATATATATATATAGGCAATGGCAAGTTTGGTAATCCTAAGGAGAATGTTATCCAGAGAGCTCAATCTCAAAACATATCCATTATTAATTCAATTTAATTAGGAAACAGACAACCTTAAGCGTCCATTGATTATATGTGATTTTCCCACACAGGTGGTTTTTACCTGGTTCATCAGATTACATTCCAAGGGTGAAAAAATTGTTTAAAATTTACATATTATATTTATAAACTTTTGAGGGGCAATTTTAAGTTGATATAAGATGATAGAGAGTTGGGGAGGAAAAATATGAAAGGCATTGTCGAAATTAGTGCGGGAAGGGAGATATCGGAACAATTTTAAATCCGTTTTTATTAAGATAAATTAGAGTAAGTGAGGTGGGTAAGCACGAGACATTGACCTAATTTAATAAGTCATCTCACAAGAAACGAGATAAAGAAAAAAAAGAGAAGTAAATATGTAAGAACGCGGATGTGGAAGCAGAAGTGTGAGGAAAGAAAGAGGAAAAGAAAGTGGGGAAAGAATAAAAGGTAGAAGAAAAGGAAGAATAAATTGACATATATGGACATATTGTGGTTAATCTGAAAAAAATAAATTTGGCAGTTTACGTTTTACATTAATTTAAACATTTAAAAATTATCAACAAAATAAACTAGGAAACAAATATAATGTGAATATAAGATATACAACGACAAATAATAATAATAATAATAATAAAATTAATAGTCATAATAATAGTAATCATACAAATGTGAGGAATAACGGTAAATTCATAATGAAGAAATGTTAATATTAGACCAGTTATAACCCATTTAACCATATATATTGCATGCATGCCCATATAAACACACTCATATATACAAATAACTATACATCACCTCTCTCTATCTCTATCTCTCTCTCTCTCTCTCTCTCTCTCTATATATATATATATATATATATATATATATATTCATACATACATACATTCACACAGGCATATATGTGTACATACATATGCACATATATGCCTATATACACACACACACACACATATATATATATATATATATATATATATATATATATACACACAAACACATACTTATGTACATATACTTGCACTTACATATGTATCAACACATACACACATGCATATATATATATATATATATATATATATATATATATATATATATATATATATACGCACATACACACCCCGCGTGCGCCTGTGTGCTTGTATGTATCCACACGTCCAAATACAGGCAAGTAAATACACCCGTATATAAGCACATACATACATATACATCCACATATGTGTATGCATATAAATACCACATAATAACCTACACATGTCAACACAATTAGATGGATACATGTCAACAAAATATATGCCCATATATAAATATCTATAAGCATATATATTTTATAACGTAAGCAATTAAAACTATATATAGAGACACCAGGTGTTATAATTTACATTTCCTGTGTTTCCATGGACAGGTCACCAAAATATTAGATGTAGTTTGTTATTTTGAAATGATGTCTGTGTCTGCATTTAAATATAATCTCATTGCGGGGATTTAGTAATTCCTCAGGATCATTATGTTTTATCATTAAGATTTTCTCCTTAATGCAGTGTTCACATCTGTCTATAAGGTTTCTAGGAGTTAAAGATCTAGAGATAAATCTGCATTTGTAGGGTGAAGCCGTTTTCCCCCAGATCTCAATATTAATCGATGGCGCTCTTTTGTGTTTATGGGATTCATTACTGAAGGAATGACGATGGTTATAAAGGCGCTGTTTCCAATTACCAGTAGATATTCCAATGTAATTTATTTTTGTTTTGTTTTCGTTTTTTTTTTTTTTTTGTTTCGAATTCTCTTGTTTGAAGATCGTGAAATCGTACACCACGTTTTCTGTTGTACATATTCCTTCCACAAGTAATTCAGTTTATACTCTTCAATTACAGGTAGAAGTGTAATTTCCTATATTCATGTTGGATAATTTTCAGAATGTAGGGGTAAACCATATAAACTTACTTGGATTTATTGGGCACATTATTAGATTGTTTTTTTTTTTAAAGATAAGTTAATGTCTGCTGGAATTTACACTTTAAGTGTGCTTGATTATATCTAAATTTGCTTCCATAAAAAAAATTTGCCGCTAGAAGAGAGTTTGTTTATTTTGGCGTTGATATATATATATATATATATATATATATATATATATATATATATATATATATATATATATATATTACAATTAATTTCAGATAATTTCAAGTTTGCTAAAAACTGTATGACATCAAGGAGTCAAACGTTCTTACGCACTACATTCATTAATTCCATTATTTACTCAAAAGCCAGCAATTCAAATCCATGGACTTCTATCATTACTTATATATTAAAGATATACTAATTTAACTATATACGCGGCCCAGAGGTATGTCTGTAGATTGAGTATAAAGCATAAATCGGTCATTGTATTAGGTGAATATTTAGTAAAATTATATGTAATCTATAATAATGCATTCCGCTGTAAGGTTTTGTTAAACTATTTCATGTGAGTTGGTCCATTGTCATATTCAGTCTCAATGGTTTACATCTTTGGGATATTTTTTATGTTTTTCAAATATTATGTTGTATTTTAATACATAATAAAACATGACATCGCTAAGCAAGTTTATTTTCAATGGTGTTATTTAGGATAGATTAGGTATTTCTAAAGTCACACGACATAAGTTCACAAAAACATATATAATACTAGGAAATTTACCACCATTCTTTGTTTAACACTAATTCTATTACGAAATATTGAATTTCACAATAAATTATACTATAGAAATATATATCCGAAACTTCCCAATCTAAACTTTCCAGTTTCGATCGATTTGAAAAACATTTGTGCGGCCTTGGCGGTGATGAATCGTTTACTAGTAGCCAACCCCTTTCCCACAGACTGAAGTTTGCTCGACTCTCTCGTTTCAGTAGTTCAGACTATCAAATCTAAGAGACTTCACGTATACTCAATCTATTTATATTACATTTGTAAGGAGTGATTTCTCGGAATTGTTGCAATAATGAATAAACTCAGAAGTTGGTACTTCCCTGATCATTACATCCTTAGACTTTCAAGACGGGGATCAATATATATCTATCCTATAACTTAAAATATACAAATCTCTCTCTCCTTTTATAGTCTTAGAACAATAAGCGTGAATATTGAGTAGAACTTGAGGCATATATTGTTAAAATTAAATATATATATATGTGTGCGTGTGTGTGTATATACACCTACATACAAATATATATACATATATATATATATATATATATATACATACATACATATACATATATACACACATATATATATACATATATATATATATACATATGCATATATATACATATATATATTCGTACATATATATACACATATGTACATATATACAAATATATATACATATATATATATATACATTTATATACATACAGACATATATATATATTATGTTAAAATTATATATATATATACACCTACATACATATATACATATATATATATATACACATATACATATATATGCATATATATATATACATATATATGCATATATATATGCATATATATATACATATACATATATATATATACAAATATAAATTCCAGTTGCATAAGGTCTTTTTTAATTTTTACAAGCTTTCGTCTGTTCCTACAGACATCCTCAGGTATGGCAATAGATTTTGTACTTGTTTTTACTTCTCGGTAATAAGAGGACAACGTAAATAGAGATGTAATCCGAAAACATGCTATGAAAAATGTGTTTTTGTTTTGGAATTTATAAATTATAATTTTACATCTCTTTTATCTTTATATATGATTGTAGAACTACAATGAAAAGATGTAAAATATCATATCCCATACAATAATTTTGGGATAATACTAAATTTTTGTCTACTATTTTCTCCATATTACATTTACATGGACCACTTTAAGTTTATTAACGAACTCTGTGGTTTCTGTTCTGCGACTACACAAATAAAACTTTCTCTAACTCGTTAACTTTACTTACTTTTAAGATAATTTTAATTCTTTAGGCGTATCTGGTACAAACATTATTTCCTGAAAAGCCTCTAATTCAAATCCCTGAACTTCTATTACTACCAATCTATTTAAGATATACTAATTTTAATTTAATTTTGCCCAAGGTCATATGAACGTTGGTGGAAAATCTATAAATCTCCAAGTAAGTAAGTATATGTCTCTCCCTTTAAACTATATAAACCGAGAAGTCAAAATCAGTGAGATACGTACATATGAAAGAAATACGATAAATGAAAGAAAGAAAAGTGAGACTGATGGATAAAATGAATTAAATTCATGGAATATCTAATAAAGTCAATTTAATTTTCGTTGCCAACGCCTTCATATTGACCGTCTATATAGGGATTGATCCGATGGCAGAACAGGAAAAATAAGTAAGTTACTATAAAATGAATAAAAATAAAAAAAATAATAATTATAATCGAAACAGGGAAAATGTACAAAACACGCAAGAAGAAGTCTACATAAATGTAAAAGGAAGAAATATCTTAAAAAACCTAGAAAAAATGAAAAAAAAGATAGAAAAAAAGAAAAAAAAAAGAATGGGTGTGATTTTTGAAAATAATTTAAACAAAAGAAATACAGATTATAAGAAAGGAAGACAATAAAATGACAACAAAGAAAAAATGTTAAGGAAAAAGGAAGGAAATGATATAGTGAGTAAAGATGACAGTGAAAATAACGAATGAAATATAACGTGAAAGAAAGAAAGAAGGAAAGAAAGAAAGAAAGAAAGAAAGGATAGGGAGATAAAGAAGGAAATGAGAGAAAAAGGAGAAAGGAATTAAAAATACAACGGGGAAATAAAGAAAGAAATGATAAGATGGGATGAATTAGGAGAAGAAACGAAAGACAGTAAAGATTGTTGGAAGGAAAAAAGTAAACACGTACGACAAAGAAAGAAATATCAAGAAAAAGAAAGAATGAACATAATAATGAACATAATTATTCATTATGAACATAATAATCAAAATGAGATTCGAAAGGAGAGAAAGCATGTTTGTTGGAAGGAATTGACCTACAGGATGAATAAAGGAGGGAGGAAAATAGGAAGGAAGTTGGAGAAACGAAAAGCATTAGATGATAATAAATAGATAAAATAAATGTAGTAAAACAAAAATAGTAAGAAACAGGAAAGAAATTATGAAAAAATATGTATGAACAATTATGACAAAAACGAAGATGAAAAATATCTATAATTAAAAATGGGAAAATCTAAAAACAAAGAAAGAGTGAAACAATGTAAAAAGCAAAGAAAAAAAATGGACATTTAAACAATTCAATGAAATTGGAGAAGAAAACAAAAAAGCAAAGCATGAAAAATATGAAAGCTAAATAATAAAAAAATAAAATAACTTCGACGAGACTGTGAGTGAAGAAAATAATAAAATAATATTAAAGTAAAAGTTACAAAGAATGAAGAAAAAGAGAAGAAATATTACAATGCTAATCCATTTGTAGAAATGAGGTTAATAAGTTATTAGGCTGTCTTTAAATTAGTTTCGCTCCAAATAAGAAAATAAAATTAAAAAAAAATCAAATCGTACAGAACAAAACAGAATCAGCAAGTTTTAATATTTTCCAGACATTCCATCCTGGAGAATTCATTATACCTTTCTTTACTTATTCAAATCTATTTTTTTCATTGCTCGGTATCTTTAGAGGTAAATTTATTTTTTATGCAAAGAAAACGCGTCGTATTCTAATTCCCCTAACACATAAGAATTAATTTAATTTTGATGGAGGCGCCTGTAACCAATATCCTATTCTAGGAGCAACTTTAGAATTCAGGGTTTCTTTTTTGTTCTTTTGCTTCAGGATCCCTGTTTTTCGTTCCTTTTTTTCTGTGGCTTTACAATTGTCCCTCAGAGTATGCATGCCAAAATGGACATATCTAAATTTTTCATGTTATCAATTTACTTTTATATATATATATATATATATATATATATATATATATATACAAACACACACACAAATATACACCCCCACCCACACATATATATATATATATATATATATATATATATATATATATATATATATATATATATATATATATATTGAGAGACTCAATATCCAATCAAGTGCAAAATTCCTCAAATTTTTCTTTTTTATTTGATTTAAAATGAAAAAAAAGATTATTATATTTATGCAGTATTATTAAAAATGAGTGAGTTGGTGACTTTTACACTTAACATATATTCTGATAATAAGTAGGGGCTTCGAATAAGCTAAGTACAACGCAAAATTATCAACGATGTTAAGAATTGACATTTTGTGTATGAGATTTCCATACATTAAAGAATAAAAAATAAAACATCCCTGCACGAAATATAAAATGTAAGAGGCTTCGTTATACTGAAGAGATTTAAATTCTGGCAAATAATGCCTCTAGTAACAAAAGATTGTAATAATCAGCACATTTCTAAACATTGCTCCACGGCATGGTGTCCTCGGATCTATCATATCTATTTCTTTATCTGAAATACCATACTTGTGGAAGAACATTAGTGGACCGGTTTCTCAGAATTGATGACAATATTCATACATATTGAGAATCATTTTTTCTATAAAGATTGTCCTATCCCGTTGTTTTCAAAAAAATGAAATTGATGTCCACCGTCCTAGACATATGTAATATTATGAAAGATAGCTTACTACATGACTTCATATTCTACTCCGGTGGGCATTACTTTCAGTGTTTTACAAAAGATTATCTAATTAACAATTCTGTCCGGTAAAATTATGTACATAATAATAAAGCATAGAGTCGGGATATAAAACCTTTTCTATTCAATATTTAATATATAGATGTATGGCTATGTATGTATTAGCGTATTTATTAAACCAAAATGCAAAACAAGTCTTCGTTTTGTATATCCTTTGGAACTTATTTTTCAAGCAACAATAATTAACGTCCTCTGTGAAAAGAGATTTTCCACAAAGAAAAAGTCTTTGTAACCGTTTTATAGAGGCAGCCTTTTCCGCTGAGCAATTATGATATAAAAACACCGTTTGTTCCTGAATATATTTCACTAGCGAACGAAGACCTTATTTATAGACATTCGTTAAAAATTTGACGTTGATATATCTGAATTTACAGTTTTGCTTTATCATGTCCAGAAGTGCAGAAAAAAAAACTACTTCAGGTTAAGTTCTTGCTATAACAAATCTCACATGATCTTTTGATAAAATCTCATTCTTTTTTAATCAGTTCAACTCATTTAAGTCGACGGTGCCAGTAATGTGCTCTTTGGAGTTAAAGGTTGAAAAGACGTTCGATGGAAACCGGAATTCCAATCTTGAAACAGATACATGGCATAAACATCTAGTCCTAAAGCAACTGTAGCAGTTAGTGTGTATATATTTTACAGTGAGTTTTCACCTTGCACAAGGCTCGTGGGATACTCTCGGTAGAGGATTACGATAAGATGATGTTTGTAAGGATAGGAACATGACGATTAAGGCTCGACTTAAACATTTTAAGATTGAAGTGGTCCGGGAAATATCCACTTGGGAGTCTGGTCCACAGGAGAGTATTTCGCGGGAGAAAGCTTTCGAATAGAACATACATTACATTGATGGAGGAAATGTGGGTGGTTTGCTACAATGTAAGTGGCATTGCGGTACCTGGCCGTGAAGGTCAGACCTCGTAGAACCAAAGAATGTAGTTCGTCCAAGGACTTTCCGTGTATGTAGCCATCGACCAGCGAGAGAATTTCCATATCAGGCTTGTGCGAGAGAGGTCGGGGGTGGTGGAAAATAACACGTCACACACAAGGACTTGGAGACGACAGTGGACTCTATCGAGGCTGGAGAGATCAGTCTGGGCAGCTCTCACCCAAATATGAAAACAGTACTCCATTGTTGGCCTGATCAGGATCGTGCAACCGTAGCGGATAAGACCTGGTGTAAGGTTCTTACTAGAGCGGTCCAGGTAGCAGACAATTTTACGTACATCTTTAGCGGCAGCTCGTATGTACGAGTCCCACTTGAGGTCAGGTGTCTGTTTAAGGCCCAATAGTCTCTCAAGGCACGGTGTCTCTCTAAGGTGACATCTGTTCACCGTGAGCGGCAGTCGTTCGAGGTTCGATCAACGATGATGCAATGGAACTAGTTTGGTTTTCGAGGCATTGACCGTAACCAGAGTTTTTTTCCCCCACTGGATACTTTCTTGTTAGATCTGAAGAGAGATCAACTGCCAATCTCTGATCATCAAGAGTTTTAGAGGTGTAACCGGCATAGATTTTGTACAAATGATCTGAGAATATTCTTAGTCAGGTGTGTATAGTTTAATATATCACGTTCAGGATAATGTAGCCAGTCTGTTCTGGTACCTGTCGCTGATTGATGAAAGTTTCATGTTTAATGTAAAGCTATATGAAGGAAGCAGACAGTCATAATTAGAACTCCGTACGCCCGTTCTGTTCGCTGTGCAAATAACTGTTATACTTCGCATTAACATAATCCGAACAATAAAACGGTATATTCCGATCTTTTAAGGGTAACCTCTTCGCAAATCACAAATGAATGCAAATTGCTTGACAATGATGTTATTTAGGGTTTTCAAGATGTCTGAAAGTTAGATGCTAAACCATTTCTCGGGCTTTCATCGAGAAGGGAATGTCGAGTAATGTTCGCTTGAGGGTCCGGACACAAGTGACTATTGACATCGGAAATGGTCGAAAATATCAGTTAATAAGTCTGTCTGAGACTCATGAAGAAGAAAGTAGTCGAGACAATGAGAAAAAGACTAGCCAACTCTGGTTGAATATTTAGTATATATAAATCTTTCAGATGCTGATTCTACCTCAGTCATGATGCTCGTATTTAATGCATTTCTAACTTCCGAAATGTATTTTTTTTAACTTATTCCCTACAAAATTGTTTACTTTAACGTAATATATTGCGGAGAATTCAGTTTATAGCATTTACGTTTATAAGTTATATTTTTGGTTTCATGATTTATTATACCCAGTACTGCGTGTTATATTTATTTATAAATCAATCGGATAGAAACATCTCATTAATTCAATAACCAAGACAGCTATATAAATTATTATTTTACGTTTTAATATACACTACATGATATGCTATAGTCTTCATAATTTTTCGAACATTGAATTACATTTGTACTTTTTAAAAAAAATAACAGTTCTGACAGACGTAGTTGAAACTACGTAACCTCTGACATATCACCCCAACATTCCATTTGTATTCCATTAGTAAGAAGGAAGTTCAATTCCGAAAACTTCTTTCAGGTTACACTTTGTGGGATAGACTCATGATCCGGACAATCTACATTTGTTCAAGTCTAGGATTATCCGATATCTATGCTACATATCCACATGAACTGGAATCATTAGCTTTTTCTCTGACGTTCATAAAACAACATGATTCAGTGAAGCTTTTAATTTCATTGTTTCTTGGGCTTGTACTAAGTGAGCCTTTGTTAAGAAAACTTGTCGCAGGAATTACTGCTTGCTTGCATAATTTTTTTCATTTTCATAATTCTCTATATTTTTTATATTGTGAATCATAATATTTTCTATTAGTTAAATGTATGTAAATATCACTGAATTAATTCGATAACAGGGAAGATTTATTTGGCAAGCGAAGTTATTGACTATTTTGTAAAAAGTTAAAGCATTTCCTACCTTTGCGGTTTTAACTTGCAGCAATCTAAAAAGCGATGTTTTCTCTGCATTTATGTTCTGACCCTCCTAAGTTTGATTTTAATGTTATTTACATGACACAAGCTACATTATTTACATTATTCGGACTAATGTCCTCATCTTTGTCGCCATTACAACGATTCGGTCGTTGTACGATCTGGCCTTCTTCAGTTGGTTGGAATGTAGAACTGAACGCTTTATTTCGCTCACTGGAGTAGACTGTTCCACGTGCCATGTTTAATGGATGCCAGTTATCAGTTATGCCCTGTTAATTTCCCTCTGAGAGTTCTCCACTGTCTTAACCGGGTATTGAACTCACACTCTGTCACTGGACCTAACTGACGCCTTTATCCACTTTGCCATGTGTTCTTGAGGACATCTGTGTATGAATTTCTGAGTATTATAAACCTAATGACTTCAGCAACCATTTTTACCAGTGCTCATATTGCAATTTTTGCTGTTAACGTTGCGTTTTTTTACCAGAGCTTATATTGCATTTTTTTTGTTGTTATTATCACATTTCCCCTAGCACTCCTTATTACTAGTACCCATAATGTATTCATTTCTAATGGATTCAGTTCGACATTCCAACAACCTGAAGAAGGCCAGAGTGTACAACGGCCGAAACGTTGTAATAAATATGGCGACAAAGATGAGGACAATAAACCGAATAATGTAAATAATGTACATAATACCACATCTCAGAAATATAGACAGATGACACAAGCTATTTGTAGAGTAATGTACATACGTTAATAGGCCCAGGAGCCACTCAGTGTAGAGGGTTTCAGAATAAGAGGCACAGTTTAATCAGATATGTAGGGAAGATAATGATTAACCCTAGACTTGAAGAGGTTAAGATTGTAGCGATCGGGAAAACATGTTTGGGAGTCGGTTCCACAAAGTAGAGGTTCGCGGGAAGAATCTGTTCGAGTGGAACTAATATGGAATACGAATGAGGCTGGTTCGCTACAATAGGCGTAGAATGACGGGTCTTAGCCATAAGGTGTGGCACTGTGCCATCTACATCTTCTTCTTTTGTATTTCCTATAATGGACCAAACCTGTAGCAGAACTATGAGGACCAATGTATCTCTCTATTCATCACAAGTTAATATTATTATTAAGGCGGTTTAAATTTACTGCCTCAGTAAATCAACACGTTTTTTTATGATGTTTACTATGTGGAAAAGTATTTTGAGTGTGTTCATGTCTTCAACAAATTATTTTAAGAATTTGTAACGTTCCTTCAAATATTTACTTAAAGCTCAGTATATTTTTTGGTAATTACTCTGTTATATATATTTTATGTCATTATTATTATCAAACATTTTCTTTCTTCTCGGTGTGTTTATGTTGTTCTTTTAACTTTCTGTGAAAGCTATAACAATTCCGTTGTTCATTTGACAATATTTACTCCACATATTCATCTATATTTGTATTAGAACACATTAATTTTTTATATATATATAGGAAAATAAATGGGAATAGCAATACATTAGTACTTATTTAACTATAACATTACAACACAACGTCATTTCCCTAAAAAATATAAAAATATGTTAAAAAATGCAATGTAAGTATTTGTCGTAAAAGCAAATATTAAAAAACTAAAATTCATATTATATTTATCTTATAAACATGTGTATGTTCTAAAAACTCTATTTACAGTGGTTGCTTAATAATTACATTAATCTAAAAGTTTTGACTTGCATCAGAAAAAAAATAATATTCTATTCATATGCCAATGGTATTTTTCTCCAGGATTCAGTCATCTTTTATTTCCATCTATAAACAAATGTACGTATATATATATATATATATATATATATATATATATATATATATATATATATATATATATATTCTTGGCTTTCATTTGTTTCCTCTTATGTTTCATTTCCCTTTTACGTTTTTCTACATTATTCATCTCTTCTTGTTCCACATTTAACATTCCTAAAATGAGGAATACAATCTGTGGTAATCTATCTATCTATCTATCTATCTATCTATGTCTCTCACTGTCTCTGTCTCTCTTTCTCTCTCACTCTAATATATATATATATATATATATATATATATATATATATATATCCGCCTGTTCATATCGGCAGGGTTTCTATAGTAATGTCTCTCTCTATCCAACTCAGTCTGTTCGTATCTATCTATCTATCTATCTATCTATCTATCTATCTATCTATCTATCTATCTATCCCTCTCTATTTATCTATCTATGCGTGTCCTTGGTCATCAGCCAATATTCATTCCTATGATCACATCCACTCTCTCACATAAACCATAGATCTTCCTGTGATATTTCCCTCTTGCTCAGTTTTAATTTGCACTTGTCATACATGCTACAATCCATCAAACCATGTCTGTTATATATCTACGTCGATCAGTCTTATCAGATAACTCGATAAATATTGAAATAAAGAAAAATAACGATTTGCTTAACTTCATTTAGCTTTTCCACGTAGTATTTGTTCTTTAACGTTAAATTGTATTGTGTTCACGTGAACATTTTATCAGCAGATCAACCAAGGTGTAACTAACATGAAATAATTTGGATTTTCCATCCAAGTTCTCTTAGGATGCCACTCATCTTTACTCCCAATAACGTTAAATTGATTACGCTGAATCCATTTTTATTGTCCTTAATTCTAATGATTTTCTTATATTTGCTTCTCACATACACCAACTTCATCACGAAGCCATATTTTATTCACGAAATAACCATCATCATCATCAGCAACATCATCAACATAAAAAGTAATAATAATAGCAACAGAAACTACAACAACAACGACAACAATAATTTTAATAATAATAATAATAATAATAATCACGTTGTAAATTTTATTTCTCATTTACTTCCCATCTTATTTTTCTTTCTTTATTTTTTTGTTGATTTCGCTGTTCATCTTTCATTTTCTTCCTCATATATATATTCGTTTTTTTTTTTTTCTTTTTCTTCTTTCACTTTCTAACCTATTCAACTGCAAGCAGGGACCTTGGTAATCTTTTAGGCCATAACCATTTTTAAAAAAAAAACTTTCGCTTCTCTGCAAGTTACATTGCTCCCATGCCGTCGATACAATGGTATTACCGTTTTAATTTCCTCCTCGCAGTCAAAACGCCACCTCCATTCAGTGTTTTTCACACAGCGAACCCGTTTTACAGTTAGCATTTTTGTCCGCTCCCTTCTCTAGCTGGATGCTACATTTTAGATAACAGAAACCCGACAAAAGAAAGTTAGCATACCACACCACGACCCTGCAAAAAAAATAAAAATAAAACAAAAAAGAAATGAAAAGAAGTCCAGTAAAGAAAGGAAAGCATGTGAATAGCATAAGTTAGACGAGGTTCACCTTAGGGTTAAACGTTAGCAATTAAGTAATAGGCCTACAAAAGGAATGTCGTTGGCGGTATGCGGCAGAAAAAAATAATGATCTTCTGTAAAATAAGAGAAAACCTTGTCCATTATGTTGTTTCTCCAGTATTTTTTATTTATTATATTTCTAATTTTAAAAGACTACTCTTTTAAAATTGCACTAAGAACCACATTTAATGCAATAATATTGTTATCTTATTACCAAGATTTGTATTAGTGTTTCCAAGATCTATCTATCTATCTATCTATCTATCTATCTATCTATCTATCTATCTATCAGTAAACTATCTATCTATCTATCTATCTATCTATCTATCTATCAGTAACTTCTTATCTATCTATCTATCTATCTATCTATCTATCAGTAACTTCTTATATATCTATCTATCTATCTATCTATCAGTAACTTCTTATCTATCTATCTATCTATCTATCAGTAACTTCTTATCTATCTATCTATCTATCTATCTATTTATCAGTAACTTCTTATCTATCTATCTATCTATCTATCTATCTATCTATCTATCTATCAGTAACTTCTTATCTATCAGTAACTTCTTTTCTATCTATCTTGCACTACTCATACTATGCCGATGACATACGTATTCCTAGTTACAATAAGATTGATCTTGATAAAATCCTTCTCTTTTACTCATTTACGTTCTTTTCGAATTAAGTCATTTAATTGACATTATTTTAAATATACTTTTACCTTTCTTTGCTTTATACATCATTATCAAAAAATGTTTCTTCTTTCGTTTTTCTCATCCTCGATACGATTGAAACTGCTTGTCGTAAATATTTTTTTCATTGTTTAAATATCTCTAAAGGATTTCTTAAATTTGTTCTTCATTTTAACATTACTTGTCGCAATTCTTCCAACAATGACTAACGTATTACCCTGCATTAATATTAAATTCTCCATATTGCTTTATTTCAACTTAAATTTTCATGAAAATAAATTATTTTTTGTGATCGTTCGCATCGTCGTTAGCTTTATTTTGAAATGGAATAGCGAGATACTTAAAATTTCAAATAAACACTTTGAGTACTATTTAAAAAGAAATTAAGTGAAAATCAAGTGGTTCTTTCTTTCTGCGATTATAGTATTCTTTTTAAGTGCTCAGGATGACAACTTCAGATGAATTAATGATAATAAATAATCGTATTTGGAGTATTAATGAAAAAGACTAAATTAGGATTGGAGATATGATAGCGGATATTTTGTAAGATCTTTCGATGCCATCTCTAAATAAGGTCATGACATATAGGCCACGTTTCATTGAAATGAACCGAATCGAAAATGGGTAAAAAGAGAAAAAGGACGTTGAACAGTCTCACTGCTTATCATGCATTTTATTTCCACAGTCACATCTATTCTTGCTTCTGTACGAGACTCATTCCTCAAATAAGGTTTCGCCTTCGTGTTATTAGCACTTAATCCGGATAATTAGATTGGCATAGGCATTGGGGAAAAGGAGACATGAACGTCAATACCAGCGCCACAATGAACTGCTTCATCAGTTTCAGACACTTCTTTAGGTGTTTAAGCGCTGGTTCAAACTCTTTTTCATCTTCTTTCTTCTTCAAGTTAATTCTTTGAATTTTCTATGTCTTCGGAAATTTCTTCTTCAAATTCTAATTATCTTTCATTTATCTCTTTTTCAAATTTGTATTTACCCTCTCTTACAAATTCGTTTTTCGGGTTTGTTCTTTCATTAATTTATCTCTTTTCGCAGATTCTAATTTTCCTCTTGTATTCCATCAGAATCGTTCCCGACCTTTGAATTCTATAACTCTTGATTTTTTTCTTTTACCTTGTTTTTTTTTTATTCTTCCTTATTTCTTCTTCTTCCTTGTTTTTTTCCTTCTTCCTTGTTTTCTAAATTTTTCTCTTACTTCATTGTTTCTTCTTCTTCCTTGTTTTTTTCCTTCTTCCTTGTTTTCTAAATTTTTCTCTTCTTACTTCATTGTTTCTTCGTCTTTCTTGTTTTTGCTTCATCACTCTTTCTTCTTCTTTGTTTCTTTTTCGTCACCTTATTTCTTCTTAATTCTATAGCTTGATTTTTTCTTATTCCTTGCTTTTTATTCTTCCTCTTTTTTCTTTCTTCTTCTTCTTCTTCTTCGTCTTCTTCTATCCTTATGTTTTCATCTTTTCTTTCATTTTTTTAACTTCCTTTTCGTTTCCACCTCTTCTTCTCTATTAACATAAAATTACCAATTTACTTAATACATATTTGAAATAAACTGAAATGAAATTCACTTTTCTTAAGAACAAAATTATCTCATTTGATAACGTTATCAGCCGTGTAGTCAAATAAATTATTTTCACTGTTTTATCATTTTATTGCGACTTAGAAAGATAGAAATTAACATTTCACTACATAGTGCTTTCGGTTTAATAACATTTGGAAAAGGCATGAACCTGTCACATCTCTTCACTCTGTGTTAAATAGCAGGGTAGAATGGACGCTGTAGGTTTACATTAGGTTTCAACTGAAATATGTGAAGAAAATCCCGAAATTCCAAACAGGGAAAACGGAAAGAGGAAGCGCTTCCTTATTTTTCACATGAAAATGTGACAACTCATCGATAATAAAGATAATGAATCTATGGAGAGACATGATAATCCAAGTCTATAAGGGACACTGCAATTGAACAAAAAGAAAATAAACCATCAAACGGTAGGACAATGGACAGTGATTTGGTTTGTTTCAATTTGTTTTACGGCATATCAATCTCAATGGATTATTAATACTGACAAGCTTTTTATTGCTGGTAATGTTTTTCAAAAATTCATTGCTGCAATACTTTATTTTCAAAAATATATTGCTGATAATTTTTTCTGCAAAAATTCATTGCTGGCTATAATTTTTTACAAAAATGTATTGCTGTTATTAAGTCCTATTTTTACACTTTCATAGTATTTTGGCCACAGTCTGGGGATTAACAATTTGCCCATAGCTAGGATCCTAAGAGATGTTACCACCCGGGGTCAGGGTGAGGCTAGAAACACCAGCAAATAAGAGTTCGTTTTACGGACTTCAAAACCTCCTGATTACCGGCCTTGTTGTTGGATGTAGTCTATCGTCGTACCGAGGACGACTCATTTGGGAAGGGCTGTCGTATCCCTCACCTTGGCGTATTCGGAAGCCCCAGCCGACAGGGCGTTAAAATATTCCTTATTTCCTCTTTATTTAAGGAAATAATGTTTTGTATACAATATTTTTCAAAGATGAAGTTAGACTGAATTGAAGAAGCTAAACCAGAAAAGTGATGGGTTGATCGAGATCATTTTCAATATTGAGATATTAAATGAATCAGCAAATTGAATGTAATTAAATTGAAACTACTAAGAAAATATCTTAACCATCTATGTTCTACATCGTCTGGATTATTGGTCAGCCGCCAAGTACTATATCGGTTGTTAATAACTGACCATTTCATTAAAACCCAGGAACGACGATACTTAACTCCAGTAATGAAAGAAGAATCGTCACTTTAATTGTGAATTAATTGTGAGCCAAATGTCAAAAATTAAATTAGTCATTAATTGTTAGTAATATCTACGAGATATTATTTGAATTGTTCGGAAGGAATTAATCTAAGTACATATATCTCTTCATACAGAAGAATTATGAGACATCCCGTTTATATTGTGTACATTTAAAAAAATATATATAACATTCTGAAGGGAAATTATATATGAAATTATATTAAGAACGATAGTAGGTACACACACACACAAATACATATATATATAGAGAGAGATAGTTAGAGAGAGATAGATTGCAGCAAATGCATGAAAATGCTTGTCGTGCTATCGATGTTCCATGTCACGTATATTTCCTAACAGATATATATATATATATATATATATATATATATATATATATAGAAAGAAAGAACAGTAAGATATATAATCCGGTGTTCATATATATATATATATATATATATATATATATATATATATATATATGTGTGTGTGTGTGTGTGTGTGAGAGAGAGAGAAAATTTATAAAATTTATACAACTAAATTTAATGTCTTTTGATTATAAAAGCGATTATCCTGACAGATATACAGATATACAATACGTGTTACAAAAAACATGATTAACAGTGCGTAAATAATTTCCTTTTCCAGCAGATAATTTTATAGAGAATTAAGCAACATAAAATATCACGTATAAATTATAATGTCGCAAAGAATGCTTTTAATGATGAATTAAGATTACATTTAAAGAAATTTAAAAAATAACCCGAACAAACATATAATATAAAATTAAAATACAGTCTGAATTATTATTATTATTTTTAATTTTGAAATGGTTACAGCGTTATTATGATTCCATAATCCTTCAAAAATATATAATGATAATAATTAGTTATTGAAATTTTATCACAATAAATTATAATAATCATATTTTGATATCTTAATTTGTAACAATATGAAAGAAATACACTACATTTAGTATCTTTTACCAAAAATCAAAAAGTCTAATCTAATGTTTAGAAATGATGCATCACCTGAAGAATCATCTCTCGGTAAAATTATGTCATTTATGAATTCTAATATCTTTCGGGTGATTGTATCTTTAATGCTAATAAAATGAAAGATAAAATTCTGACAATGATAACATATTCTACACGCTCTTTCTCATCACTTGTTAAATTTCAGTGCAATTGGCCCAATTATAGCTCAACACGTGATAAATAACCGAAACTTTACGAGACAAATTTTTATAGATAAAGCCAAAATATTATAAAGGTTTCAAGGTAAAGAGGGGCATGGAATTTTGGAAGACGTTGTAATACAAAAGATGCTATCAATATTAAAGAGGGTCTCTTTCTCCATAGGATTATATTGAAGTGTGCATTATAAATGAATTTATTTGATCGTTGCAGATGACGTCAAATTTAACTGATTCCAAATTCATTCCAGCTGGCTAAGGAACGCCGGAAATTGATAAACAAGCAATTCTAACAACATGCAGTACTTGTTAAAGACAGTACTCGGGAGGATACAATAGATGGATTTTTTAAAGTTAATCCTCACATAAAATATTTGAAGTTAAAAAAAAAAACTAAATGAAAAGTTGAACTGACACAACTAAAACTTTTTAAATAATTGTCCCTTTCTTAAGGAATTTTATTTAATTTACGTGTGAGAACGGAGTGAAGATTTCAGGTTTCTGTTACAAGCTTTGCGAGGCCTTGATATTAAGTCAATTAAATATATATCACTGACGAATTTTCTAAGAGCAAACGAATTTGCCGTGGGTTTAAAGATTTTCGTCTTTCATTGAACTAAAGTTATGTCTATGTTGAGGCGATTACGCAAAATTTCAATTACTTATTTTTAAATATATTACATATAAATAGAAAAGCTTAATACAAATCATCAAACAACAATATTTTAAAAAATATTTTGAATTGTTTATTAGTCAATAAAGGAGGCGTTTTTTGTAATTATGGGTGACCATACACAACATATCAGAAAATAAGAACGATGACTATAGAAAATTTAAATGCATTTCCAAAATTCAATACAAATATAGTCTAATCTATTGCATTTCATGATGTTTATCAGAACTGTTATGAAATATCCCACTTTGATTTAATAGAAGGTTTACCAAGAAAGGTGAACTTTTGTTATAAAATGAACGTAAATTTACAGCGAATAATCTAGTTACTGTTTTCATGTAATTTATTATTGCGGATTATGTTATTATTTTTGTTTCGGTTGTATATTTTGTAGGCCTTTCTTCTTGCGTTGTGGATGAAATGATATGGGTAGTGTAGGCTTTGAATATGTTTTCTATGTATGTTTCTTCTTTAAAACATGAAAACAGATACATAATACTACCGACCAACTCAGTCACGTCCACTCTTCAGAACAACCTATCCCATCTAAATAATCTTAAATTAGTCACAAACACTTCCAAAACCATTATGCCAAAATTTTTCCTCCCAATATATTAGAGAAACAAGTAGAAATTTAAAAAAAACGCATTCATGAGCACAAAACTTAGCTAATGCACTTGTCATACATAGAAATGAATTCAACCACAATTTTGATTTTAAAAATGCTACACTCATAATAAAAAGAAAATAACTCCCTCAGTCGGAAAATACTCGAGAGTGCTGCCATTGAATATTACCCAAATATTATTCAACGCTCAGGCCTTTTCTTTATTTCACCTTTCTTAAAACCATTACTACTCTCCCAAACAAAGGTACAGAACAGTATCAAGAAATCAAAAGAAAATGGTTGAATTCATCAACACAGCAATATAAACAATATCTCCCCACGTGACAGTAATTGAAGTAATTTCAGTTAACAATATGTGTTCTCTAAATTCTTTCAGTTACTAAGGACATTTTGTTTTTTTTATTATTAGTTACTTTGTCTAATAAATTGATTTCGTTCCGCCTTAAAAAAAAAAGTCCACTTCGGACGAAACGCGTCAGCAACTATTACAGTTCTCCTATTGTCTTTTAGATTCATAAATAATGTATTTTCTACAGGTTAATTCTGAGAAATTTGTCACAAAAATATATATATATATATATATATATATATATATATATATATATGAATGAAAAAAGTGACAATGGAAAACTGGTAATTGCTGACGCGTTTCGTTCAATGTGGAATTTATCAAACAAAATACGAAAATGAAATTAATAGCGTTTCTCTACAATCCAGTTGCTAGGTACATTCTGTTTTTTTTTTTATTAGTTACTTTGTTCAATTAATTTCATTTTCGTATTTTGCTTTGATAAAGTCCACATTGGACGAAACGCGTCAGCAATTACCAGTTTTCCTATTGTCATTTTTTTATTCATAAATATTATCTTCTCTACTGGTTAAATCGGAGAAATTTTCATATATATATATATATATATATATATATATATATATATATATATATATATATATATATATGAATAAAGACAAAAGGAAAAGAAAAAATTATCTTCGTCGATGCGCTTCCTCCCTAAATAACTTGATCAAGGTAAATATATATATTCATTTAAGTATGTCTGATTAAACACTTTAGACATGTTGTGCTTACTAATCTTCAATAAGATCCTTTCATACTTACGTATATGCTTTCTTGCTTCATGATTAAATAAAGCAAGCAATGTACCGTGGTTATATTTATTAAGTTTTATATTTTTCAAGTACTTTCGATATTATTTAAATTAAAACATGCTGTCAAAATATGCAGAACGGTAGAAGTCATATCCTAACTCACCTATTAGAATGCACACTATGCCAGAAATAATATGTGGGAAAATCTGAGTGGCCCTTTCACTAAAGTATTAATAATTATCGCAATCGTATCAAGTCAGCTCCCCACGAAATATTATTATTACCTGTAAAACATTTCCGTCTAGAAAAACATGAGTTTAAAAGCCTAGCAAAGTTAAATATTATTGAAAAAATAGACAGAAATGGTAACATTAGAAAAATATACAGAAATGAAAACATATAAAAAATTCTAGACAATTATGAAAACAAATTGATTTTCTCCTCAAAGCACTTCGTCAAGACGGGCTTAATCACAAATTTAACAACATAGATAGAATTAATATATAACCCCATGAATCAAGCCCTACCAACTTTTCTCACCCAGACAAGACAAACGGAGAATGAGAGGTGTCAAACTTATACTCACACCCATACTTAATATATGCAATTAATCACAACATACACACTCCCAAGGAACTAAAAGATAATTTAACACACACACATCCCCTTTCAAGCAACCAATAAAACTGTCAGAATGGCCTAGAAGTGAATTCTGAAACTCCCCAGCCTCTGTAGGACTTCCAATAGGCTGGAAAGAAGAAAGCAGCGAAGTAATAGTTGTATGACCTGGAGATAACAGGAGCTAGGTCAGGAGCACATTTCTTTAGGACGATGTCTGGTATCCCCTTGCCTGATGGGAGTCTAGTTTAGAAATGATGTCCGAAACCAGAGATGAAGTTATGCACATATCACTCAGTGGAGCCTCAGTTCTTGAGAAGAAATATGAGTTAAGGTTTAAGTTGGATGAGAATTTTCGACCAAAGCACTCAGCGTTTTCTGTTGTAGATGTCAGGACTTCGAATTGATTGAATAGAGGAGGGATTGAGGATTTGTTGTTGTTGTTGAAGAGCTGTCAATAATCTTTAGAATCAACCTTGCGAAATTCTATATGATGTTTCATTTTAACAGCAAACAGTAACTTTGCTTCATTGAGCACACGCTTGCAGTCGTTAGAAGCAGAGACATGGATATATCTGTTAAAATCAGATTATGATTTGTAAATAAAGTTTCACTAATAATATTATCCAAACCGCTGAAATTGATAGAGAATTTTAAAAGATTTAAAACAACAGTTTTTTTATGAATATAATTTTAATAAAATGAAAAGTTATTGGCAAAATTCACCATTCTTTTATTGAGACAATAGTGTACTTAATATATTTTATTTATAAAAGGAATTAAAAGCTTTTTTAATTAAATAATATCATAGTTTAATTTCATTTTTTATTTTACAAATCAGAACAAATTTTCAGTAAATGAACTTTCTCTTGGACAAAAACATTTTCTCCAAGGAATGCTGCTTTAAAATAATCTAAATACAAATTTTAATTTCTCCAAATTTCATAATTAAAATCCGACAATTATTGTATGTTTGCAAAATATTCAAAACAATTTGTTTTATATCTCCAAAAAGAAGTAAATTCCCCATACTTATGTTTGGCCCACCGCTGACGAAAAAAAATCAAGCTTTTTAAACTCAAATTTGAAACGTGTTAGAAAGGATTCAAAAAGTTAACAAAATAAGACAAATATACTTTGGCCTTTCGTCGTAATAATAACGTAAAGACATGGACAATAAAACATTGTTTCTATCAAGTTTTGGGCCTTTTTCCTTATGCTATGCTCTCATTTTAGATGTTTGGATTGTCTTAATAAAAACTAAGAAAGTATGAGGCCAGAGAAAAAGTGCCTACTATCATTGAAAACACGTTCGCCCTCTGAATGTGGTCTTAGTAGCTGAAAAATGCTCGGATAAATATGATTCCAATATACATCTATTATCCTGAATCATCAGTATAAAATTTTACAAAAACAGTAATAAAAATACTCACAATATAAATATTCAATAAAATGGCTTTTGTAAATCAAAATATCATATGGTGAACATTGAAGCCTATATTTTTAAGTTTAAAAATGAAATTAACTCCCAAAGCTGGCTGTATAAATGAAAGAAGTATGTAGATGAAATGTTCTTATTGTCAGGAAATAAAAAATCTAGACAAAATCCTGAATAAAATAAAATCTCAATACATAAGTGTAATTCTCTTCGAGTGAAAGAGACTGAAAACAGAAGAAATTTGGTCAGGATGAAACATGAAAAACAAAATTGTTTGACGATGCAATCAGTTTCTAATCCAGAAAGGACGACCAGGAAAGATTCACACACAAACAGAAATTGTCTGACGTGCAAATTCACTGTGGCTGACGTTTTTTTGTTTGATTTTCAATAAGTCAAACGACTGCTGTGGCTATGTTGTGAATTTGTTGACAGTGTGCAGGGGTAGAGGTCTCGTGTCAAATGAGTCATCATCAGTAACTTGCAGTTTTCTTATTTCATCTCTATGTTAAGAAAAGGGACACGTCGATATCCCCGTGCCCCTTGCTTGAATGAAATTGAAAGAATGAAAGAAAATGTGGTTTAAATGGTGGGAAGGTAGACCAGTGACTCTTTGTTTGTTGTTGTTATTGCTGCTATTATTTTTTTTTATTATGTTTCTGTATTATTTTTTTTTTTTAAGCGTTGATTTCTTTATTGACATCTCTTGGAAAAAATGCCCTGAAGGAATCGCAATGTTTTAGCGCGTTTATATAAATTGATAAAAAATGTTTCGTGTATTTGGGGACTGGAAAATTGTGAGGAGAGGAAGTTTACTGCATTAAAAGAAAAAATATTTTATATGATTTTTTCTTATGTATATTTTATTTATTTGTTTAGGTTTCTCTCCGTGCCCTATTGGAGGTAGACCTAAAATAAACAGAATAATATACAAGTGAAATATCAATGCATATTTGTCAATATTTGCACGTGTATACTGATTTATTAGAATGCTCTCCGTTTAAGGATTTGTCAACGTTAGTCCCAGCGAGGCGAAGCAACTACTTTCGATCTTAAATATATATAAAATAAAACAAAAATAAAATAGAATAAAAAGAAATAAAAAAAAAAAACAAAAAAAAATAACTGGGATTTACAATGAAGTTTTTCAAGGGAAACAAACTTTTCTTGCGATGTAAATGATTAGTCAAGCGAAATAAAATGTTTTAGCGTCTCTACCATACAAACGTAAAAGCTAGAAAGATTGATTATGGAAATTCTTGTTAGTGGGTTTAGCATTTCCCTGTTCACTGAAAATATTTCTTCACTTTGGAACGAAGATCTTGTATGCTGATTTTCTAGACCCTAAACCACTGTGACTTTTTGTTTGTTGTTGTCATGGTCAGTGGAAATTTGATATGCAGACTACGACATCTATCTATCTATCTATCTACTCCTCTTCAGATTTATTCGTCTATCATTGCTTGTTCATATCTATCTATCTATCTATCTATCTATCTATCTATCTATCTATCTATCTATCTATCTATCTATCTACTCCTGTTCATATTTATTCGTCTATCATTGCTTGTTCATATCTATCTATCTATCTATCTATCTATCTATCTATCTATCTATCTACTCCTGTTCCTATTTATTCGTCTATCATTGCTTGTTCATATCTATCTATCTATCTATCTATCTATCTATCTATCTATCTATCTATCTACACTTCACCGGCTTTTAATTAACTGCTTGTTATTATTGATCATGATGATGCAAATCCGAACGAAGCAACATAAAAATATGATATTTGAGGTCAAACATATCATCCATATTTGGAAGTTTTTCTCAATAAAATGTTTCCTATTTAACGTTTGTAAATATCTATATTATCAATCTGTCCGGCTAAGATAAACCTACCTTGCTATTTAACCCATTACTGGGGAGAGAAGAGACGGCTCCACATTTCTCCAGTTATTTTTTTGAAATTGAATACATCAGCATTGACTGGAATCAGAACTTCGTTTCCTAGAATCTCCTTTCTGCACCAATAACCGTTACGCCAGGCGCACATCCTACTAAATTTTAAAGAAATCTATTAAATTGTATTCATATGACTAATAGGTGGGTAAATATTTTAAAATAAAATAATAGATATATACAAACGAATTCAAAAATAAACCTTAAAATATTATTCGTTTGGCAATCTCAGCAACGGCGTAATCTTTTCATAGATTCTGGTATTTCCTTCGATTCAACACGTTTTTTAACCATTTCACCCAAGAAAGGCAATAAAGCCACTTAGACGCAATAACATTACTTAATTTTAGAGAATATGCGAAAATCTACTATTAAGGAGAGAGAACAACAACAGAATAAGAATAAAGAAAACAGAAGTATCTTCTGTTTTCTTAATTCTTTCTTAATAAATATTGATATTTAATTTAAATTTTTGAAGATCAAAGTTGATTGGGAAGCAAGATGTCGGAAGAGAATTCCACGTGCGAGAAGTGCGAGAGAATAAAATGCTTACATATAACTTACGTCTACATCTAGCCATTTCAACTGTAAATTGATGTGAACTTGCCGCCAATCTCGTGCTTTCGAAATGACATGAGAATGACGGTGCTCATCTGCTATGAATAGAAAGCTTTGTGCATAAAATCTAATCTGAAATGCATTATTCCATTGTATGAAATTCAATGATTATTATCATGTTTTAAGACGAGTGGTATTTGATGTTTGAATTAAAATTAAATGCGATTAATTAGAACAATATTATTTTTCCAATAATATTTGATAGAGATCGGATTTGAAGTGGAGTAATTCTATAAATTGGATAGAAAATATGAAGTGATGTAAATTCTATGAATCGGATAGACAATTTGAAGTGTAGTAAATTCTACAAATCTGTTAGAAAATTTGTAGTGGAGAGAGTTCTATAAACCGGATTGACAATTTAAAGTGGAGTGAATTCTATCAATTGGATAGAAAATTTGTAGGGGAGTGAATTCTATAAATCTGATAGAAAATTTGAAGTGAATTCTATAAATAGGATAGAAAATTTGTAGGGGAGTGAATTCTATAAATCTGATAGAAAATTTGAAGTGAATTCTATAAATTGGATAGAAAATTTGAAGTGGAGTAAATTCTATAAATCGGATTGAAAATTTGAAGAGAGCTGAATGTTATAAATCGGAGAGAAAATTTGACGTGGAGAGAATTCTATAGATCGGAAAGAAAATTTGAAGTGAAGAGACTTCTATATATCAGAGGGAAAATTTGAAGTGGAGTGAATTCTATAAATCGAAAGTGAAATTTTAAGTGGTGTGAATACTATAAATCGGATAGATTATTTGAAGTGGTGTGAAATCTATAAATCGGATAGAAAATTGGAAGTGGAATAAATTCTATGAATCAGATAGAAAAGTTGAAGTGAATTCTATAAATCGGATAGAAAATTTGAAGTGGAGTAAATTCTATGAATCAGATAGAAAAGTTGAAGTGAATTCTATAAATCGGATAGAAAATTTGAAGTGCTGCGAATTCTATAAATCGGAGAGAAAATTTGAAGTGGAGTGAAATCTATAAATAAGAATTTGTAGTGTAGTGACTTCTTTAAATCGGATAGACGATTTGAAGTTGAATGAATTCTATAAATCTCATAAACAATTTGAAATGGAGTAAATTCTATAAACCGATGAATTAAATGGCATTCTTTAAAATAATATTATGTCAAGAAAATTGATTTGATTAATGTTAGTAAATCTATCTTGATTGTTTGATGATATAGCACTGATATACAATGGCGTTCAACATTTCATAATAATTTCCTAAGTCGACGTGGTGTAATGGTTAGTAATTTTCTCTCGTTAGAACAATTAAAACTGAGTTCGAGCTTTACTGGGTGTTCCATACTTTCGACCTTGTACCGCATATAAACTACGCATAGAACATCAATGGTGCACGTAAATGTGATATAATGTTTAGCAAACTTCTCTCATTAGATAAATTACGAATGAAAATTGAGTTTGATCCTCACTGTTTGCCCCCCAAAAATCGGCCTTGTGCCACAAATAAAATTTGCTTGAAAAATCACCATAAGATTTACTTAAATACGTGTTGGTCCCAGCAGCAGAAATCTGCCTGAACTTAAGGGCGGAGGCAAATAAGTAACTTTTCACACAAAGATCTTCCTTATTGCTCAATACCTGGTGATTAGCATTTGCAGTTTATGATTCGTCCAGTAGCAAGGCCTCTGATTAAGAGGTTTGGAGAAGAATAGAATCACATCTTAATTGATTATGTTCTCAGAACAACCCTGACCCGGGGGGATGGGGTGGCACCTGTTAGGGTCCCAGCTATGAGGAAATAGTGAACATTCACGAAAATATGAAAGTATAAAAAAACATTGAAGTATGAATGCCAGCAATACATTTTCATTGTAAAATGAATTGACTTTTGAAAAACAACAAACAAAAAAAAACTAATACTATTCAGCATTAAATGACCCATAATGAGTTGCCGTTAATCACACCAAATGAAAGTGTTGATTATATCACAAATATTTTCATAAGATTCACTTTTAATAATGAAGCCCAGTTTTCCTTTGGATTGTTTTTTTAGAGAGACTAGGCATCCTTACATTAATATAGATGTTTGGTAATCCGACTTTACGCACACAGTAAGCAACAGTATAATATTTAGTATGCTAAAGAATGCTGTCATGCATAAATAAACATGCTAACTTAATGTTTCATAAGTTTCATGTGTGCAATTGGCAGAATCAAAAAAAATTCTTACATGGAAATGTAAGTAATGGATAGCGGCTCGGATTGAGGAATCGGAGAGCTGAGTTCGAATTACAGTCGAATCCATAACATTCACTTACGTGCTAATAGCAGGATAGACCGGGTTCTATAATATTGAATGGCAATTAGTCTACCGCAGAAAGAAATGGCAACCAGTTGCGGGAAAAATCTACCTAGTCAGTTATGTATCGAAAGATACATGATCGCCTAAGTGTGTATCACGCATGGTAAGGAACTGACTGAATCCTTATTATTTATACTGATATTTTCTCAACTTGTGATGTTCCTATAATTTTTCAGCAATACGAGACCTGATATTTTTAGTCTTTGTGTTGTGGTTATGGTTGAATATTTTTTGTTGTTTTTTTTTAAGCAAATCAGTCCAAGGAAGTCGGGAGTGCCACTAGCACGCTACTGGTTATAGAGAGTGAGAGTATATGTTTTTGTGATATTCTTAAAACTAGAATTTCCTTCAAAATCTCTTATTATTATTTTTATTTTATTGTGTGATTAACTGATATCCTATATGTCTTTCTGTTTGTAGCATTCTGTTTCCATCTTTCAATAGCAGTATTTTCCTTTTGCAATACTCCTCTCTCTCTCTCTCTCTAACTCTTCCTATATATATATATATATATATATATATATATATATATATATATATATATATATATATATATATTATATGTTAAACAAATCAGATGATCAAATCATATATCACAAAATAATTGATTATAAATAATTCTAGAACGTATCCGTCATTGTAGTCTTAAATTCACATGATATAAAAACAAATATCATGAATAATATACAATCCTTTTTTGTTCATATCAACTTTATTATGAATACATTGGCTGGCATTGGCATATAAACCGGCATAATGTACTAGGTGTGTGCTCAATTTCCTTCCGTACACATTTTGAAATCTAGAGAGAATATATAGTTTAAAGCCGGGATTTTATTTTACAAAATTCCGATGAAAATATTTTCACACATAATATGTAAAGAAATACGGAATTAATTATGTATGAGTGAGAAAAGAAAAAAAAATATACAGAGATAGTCATTTCATTCAGAGAGAAATAGCGATAAATAAGGAATTGTAAAAAAACTGAATGGGTAGGGGACAGATCCGGAAACACGACGGAACAATGATTGAAAAACTCACTTCACGACACGTGCAATGATTTGAATTTAATGAATATTGGGCTATATCGAAATAAATGAAGCAACACAAAGAAAAGACGTTGCTAAAGCCTGTTCGAATGTCCTCCAGTTGCATTAGCCAATACTATTGTTGGAGGAATCTTCGTATCTTACACGATTCCAGACCCACTTAAGTTCCATCATCCGAACCACTGGCCATTTTGTCGCACTTAATTGTCATGTCTGAAGTGAAAGGATGTCAGGAAAACGTAGATTATTGGAATTTTTTATAATGGAATCACAATGAATGGTAAAATAGTAATATAATTTTTTACACAAAATGAAGATCGGAAAAATAATATTATATAGTTTTGAAACCTCAATATATGTATTTTCATATTAATACCACTATGCTAACTTAATATCTATCTATCTCTAGAAAGGAAGAGAGAGAGAGTGAGAGAGAGAAAGAGATTATGTTATCATTCACTATATATATCGTTCAGTATATATAGGTCTCACATAAAACTCAGTAATTCCCTTTTATGTTTTATATAAATAATAATCTCAACTCTAAATAATTATTAAATTTTAATTTTTATTCGTTTAATTATAGGCCCGTCAATTTTCATATGTTTTTTTTTATATTACCATTAATCCCTAATTTGGTTCAAATGAAACAAAAATATTTAAATAAAAAATATTTATTCCCGTTTATTTATATATATATATATATATATATATATATATATATATATATATATATATATATAAAACCTGTCTATTTTAAATTCAACATATTTTTTTATGAAATAAAACATCATAATTTCCGTAAAAGATATATATATATATATATATATATATATATATATATATATATAGATAGATAGATAGATAGATAGATAGATAGATAGATAGATAGATAGATAGATAGAAAGAATTTGGTGTGAGGAGAGGAAGCACAATGGTGAAGATAAAATGAAGAGTACATAGAAAAAATTATGTTCATATAGAATATAGAAATCACGATTGCATGATGATAGAATCGTTTCTATGTCTACACTTTACATATATCTTGTTGTCTATCTATTGTCCTTGATACAAGCAATATTTGATTCATCTCATATTTAATTTGCTCGTTATGTTTCTCGCCTTTATTCATTTTCATTTAATTTCATCATATTTGTCTTTTCCTGTTCTTTGTTATCAACTTCCTATATCATTGAAATTTCCCCATCATTTCTCCTTCCATTAATCATTGCGCCGCTTTGGCAATTTTATGTATTCCCTTGGTTCACGATCGTAGGCTACTGGAGAAATTATATATTTATTATATACTTTTTGTTTTAACCATATTGAGAAATTCATTTTCATTAAGTTTCAATTTTATTCCATACTTTTCAACCAAGCGTTAAACATTTGTTTTAATCATTTCACCCCAAGCATAAGAATAAAGCGACTAAAATGCATGGGATTAGTGAGTGTTGTAGGATATGCGGATAAACTAGAGAGAGAACAATAAAAGAACAAGAATTAATACACTCCTGATAAAAAATTTAAGACCATTTGATTTTTTTTTATAAGATACTGTTTGTCATGGATACATTATAAACTTTTTCTTACTTAAGGTTACTAACTTTATAATCTACAAGTTTATGTAGACAAAAAGTTATAACCCGATCAATCTATTCAGAAATGGGCATTTTGTTATATAATGAGGCGTTTTACACTTGATCAAAGGGGTTATAAATTGTTAGATCTAGGGTAATTCCAATGTTTTTAGTTCAATTAGAGAGTAGTGATAAATGCATAAAGGTGTCACTTACCGAAGTTGAGCGAGATCGAATTCTTGATTTCCAAAATCAAGATTTGTCACAGCGGGCGATCGCAGCTAAGATAAATCGCAGTAAAACTGTGATTTGCAACATTCTAAATGACCGTGCGAATTATGTAAACGCAATGTCTACTAGTAGGCCAAAAAAAAAAAAAAAAAACTTCTCCGGCATTGAGTAGGAGAATAGTACGGGTTGTTGTGAAAGCCAGTGGACTTTCTTCTAATCAAATTAAGGCAGTCACAAATGCTGATTGCAGTCCAGTAACCATCAGACGACACTTACGACAAAAAAGGCATGATAAATAAAAAGCGCAAGCAAATTGCTTGGCTGCTTCCTTGTCACAAAGGTAACCGCTTAATGTTTGGTCGTGAATACCAAACATAGGATATTGCGGAAGAAAGTCCTGTTTTCTGATGAGAAAAAATTCAATCTTGATGGTCTTGATGGCTTCCAATGATATTGGCATAACAAAAACATGCCTCCTGAAATTTTCTCCACACGTCATAGTGGTGAAGGATCCTTAATGTCATGGGGTGCCTTTTCTTACAGAGGAACGATGGAGCTCCAGTTTGTGCAGGGTCGTAAGACAGTGGCTGGTTATGTTAGCATGCTACGAAAAGCATCGTTG
This sequence comes from Acanthosepion pharaonis, assembly GCA_903632075.3. Lineage (NCBI taxonomy): Eukaryota > Metazoa > Mollusca > Cephalopoda > Sepiida > Sepiidae > Acanthosepion > Acanthosepion pharaonis. Next base: position 1,534,424 of record CAHIKZ030002201.1, read on the forward strand.
GTGACGGAGGGCCATCGTTTGTGCGGGGATGTATGGTTATTTCAACAGGATAATGCTGTAATACACGCAGCATGTTGGAACTTGACCTTTCTACATGAAAATGGTGTACATCACTTGAGACATCCTGCATACTTACCGGACTTAAACCCAATTGAAAATGTTTGGGGATGGATGACAAGAGATGTTTATCGGAATGGCAAACAATATTCAACAAAAAATGAACTTCGTGAAGCTATCTTCAGAAGCTGGAGCAATATTTCTTACAGGTTAATGGAAACACTAATTTCTAACATGCTCCAAAGAATCTTTTAAGTCATCAAAACCAGTGATGGTCATTATTAAATTTGGTTGTTGAAAGTTTTCGTACACATTTCGTACAATTTCATAGAATTTTTGTCTCTGGTCTTATAATTTTGCTCAAGTGTAAAACGCCTCATTTTATAAAAATATCAATTTCTCAATAAAATGGTCGGATTATAACTTTTTGTCTACATAACATTGTAGATTATAAGATTAGTAACCTTAATTAAGAAATGTTTAAAATGTATCCATGAAAAACATTTTAAAAAATTTTCAAGAGGTCTTAAATTTTTGATCAGGAGTGTAAACATTGACATTACATTTACATTTTCGAAGAGTCGGATGATAGTTTAACAAGCGAGAAGTTTTAGAGAATAAAGAGAATAGAAATTACGATTATATCTAGCCATAAAATGGACATTGATGAAACTTTGCTGGAAGTCTAATACTATTCTTAAATTCGTATAATACAGATATCATAGCAGAAAAGTTATCAGACCAGTTACCATAAAAATATTTATAGAATATTCCCAAGGAATATGATTTTTGAAGATTAAGTATTTAATCCATATTTGCCGTTGTTTCTTTAATGTTGTCACATGAATATGTACAAATTACATTAAATCCCACTTCTTCATTCTCAGTTCTCATATCTTTATGTACGTTAGAATTTAACATAAATATTCTATTCATGTTCATCTCTTAATCTATTTTATATTTACAGATATTAACGAAAGGAAGCTGTAATTAAGATTGTTAGCATTGACAGTTTTTAAGAATAAGCGCGTGAGATCCTTTGTTTCTGTTGTTACCTAAAAAAAATGTTACTGAACATGGAATAACCAAAACGGAGGTTGCAAATGAAATGGCAATCTATATAACATCAACAAAATACAATACTCGCTAGCGGCGTCAAGTAGGTAAACCACTGCTAGTGGTGGACTACATAGAAAACATATTATCCCCACTTACAATAGTATCAAACGGATTTAGGAGGATCGGGACGTTCTTATTCGTGTTCATAGTTATGGCATAGAACAGTTTCTTTCTTCATATTTGAATATATTCTGTCTCCTATGGTTTTATCTCTCTCTAAGATCTACATTCATTATATTCCTACGGCGGAACGCGAAATCTTTTAATCATTTCACCCCAAGCAAGACAATAAAGCCAATAAGACGCAAGGGTTTACTGAGTGTGAAATAATATGAGTAAAAGAAAACATTAAGAACAGGAATTATGAAGGCAGAAGTTAACGATTGACATCGCATTTAAATTTTTGAAGATCAAAGTTGGCTATTAAGCAGTAAGCAGACAGTGTACAAACGAGACGTGCGGGAGAAGAAATGATTTGCATAGAATTTATGTTAATCTGTAGCCATTTCATTTGTGAATTCATGAAAACAAACTACAAATCTAGTACCTCGACAAGTCTATTACCACGAGGAAAGCTCATCAGAAAAATTAGCATAAAAGTATTACTAGAAAAGACTAAAGGAATATACGTTAGGATGATGGGAAAGTGGCTGAACCCGTTATGGCAGGTTAACACCAAGAACACTACAGATTATTTGTATTTTATCAAGAATCTGAAAACACACAGCAGAAGCACCAAACGTCATTGATTATATATTTTGCTTTTTGATAAATGCAGATATTTTTTCTTTTCATTTTAATAAAAACACTTATGTAAGTCAATTCTCCGCAATGGTAACCGAAAGTGTAATTTAGGATTTTTTTTATTACAGGAAAGTGAAAGAAATATTTGCAATTTCTTGTAATAAAAATTCCTTATTTCCTTCAAAAGAGTCTGATATACATTTGAATTACTATTACGTAGAAACACATTTGAATTAGCATTGCTAGAAACACTATTTTTTTTAATAAATTTCAAGGTTTCTCTCTACAGTAACAGGGTTATATAATTCTTTTAATATGTTCGTTTTTTTCTTAACTTCAATGATTTTATTTTATTTTTTTTCATAAATCATCCATCAATCACCTTCGTTTTTTATAAATCATTCCAGTTCTACCCTACACTTTTTATCTCTTTCGCTCTCACTCGGAATGTCATTATTTTTAATTTTTTTTTTCATTCCTGTCTTTTGTAACTTTTGCTTTGTATTTTCGTTCATTCCTTCGATTTCCTTCTCATCTCTTTCTGTCATTTCAATCGCAATTCTTGTCTCTTTCTCCCATTCTTCCGTTATTTCTGATTCCCAGACTATCAAGATGAGATCACTTTCAATATTGCTTCCTCCTCCGATCGCCATTTGCCAAATACCACGTTCTCTCTTGGCACGATGCCCAAAAATGCCGATACAATTTCCTCTAATTAAGAAACCATTGTCAGAATAAATAAATAAAACAGAATCCAATTATTTTATTTTGAATCTAAACCATATTCAATTTCGACTACTTGAATTTCGACGAGTGTTTTCACATACAATAGTATTTTGTAAGTGTTGAACGTACAATGGGTCTATATACGAAAAGAATAAAAGCTTTTGCGATCTTTTTTGTTTACATTTCGAAAACACTAATGAGTTTCTATATTTTTTATTATCTGGCCTGAAATAACCAATTCGTATGATTAACTTAATGATTGCGTCAAAATAACTTTAAATAAAATATAGTTGGATTAAACTGCCAGATTGTACGTGTACTTGTGTACAATGTGCTTCTTTCAATGTGATAAATCTTTTTTCTTCTTCAAGGTTTCGATTATTTTGATTTTCATATTGTTTGTGTTCTTTTTTATATAATTTACCTCTCGTTTCTTTGCTCACGTTTGCTTCATGGCCGCTGGGTTAATAATAACAAATAATGAAATAAAAAATAAATTATACATATCTTGTTTCAATTTTGAAATTATCTAACATAATCGTGATGCAAAAAATTACTTTCGATAATAAGAATGTCCTGATATAATACTTGAAATATTAAATATTAATCCAAAATTTATTTTGTACAGAAGAAAAAGTTACTTGTTGAAATCTTCAGCTCTTGCCATTTGGTAAATTCTGTTAGAAAGGAGGATTTACTTCACAATAAAATTAAGAGCACGCAAAGAAAAACAAACGCCTATTCATTTATCATGTGGTTAAAAATATTCAAGCTGTACGATGTATACTGACGTAATTGTATGTTTTCGCCTTCAAAGATAGAATTCAAAACAACGCATGTCGTAATTACTCATTAGAATTTTTACTGGGCCTAAATACTTTGAGGAAGAGAAAGTATTAGGTGTTTAACTGATTAAATAAATATTGTAATAACAGTGACATACCTTGCTTTTACAACATTTATGCCAACATTTGTAGGATTATATCTAAGGTGCTTCTTGTTCTAGTGTCCATATTTCATTAGGTGATTCATTCAATTAAAACAAACTTTCAACTACTGCCGCGAATATGTCTAACACAGTGATCTAAGCGCAATATTTACGAAATTCAACATTCAAATAAGCACGTTTATTTTGATTTAATCTTGAAATCAAAATTATGTTTATAGAATATCCATTCAAGCACTTTTCCTCCTGATTATTATATATAGATTACTTCTTTTCAAAACACATCACTTGATGATTTTCAACAACAATATTAATGACGAAGAGAAAATAATGACTTAATCTAGATGTTTACATTCAAATATATGGTGAGATATGAAACCCACATTATACTGGAAAGGGCAATAACAGGTAATATACTTAAGAGAAGTATTTTCCTGAAAAAAATTGGTTCAAAAGAAATATTTTATGAATTTAAACCGTCAAAAGTAGTCTCTGTTATGTTAATTTTTTCATTATGAGGAAAAGGCTAATGTCTTCATTGCATTTATCATTTCACTAATTATATAGAACTCACAGATTTAACAAGAAATTCTATTTTAACTTAACGTAAATCATTAATAACGTAATTTTTAAGCTATCAAGTTGTCAAGACTATTTGATAAATATTTTTTTATAATTTCTATGAGCGTGTATAAACGCGTAATTATATACTTCCGTTCTGGTATGATACGCCGATATATTTTGATCTATATCTCAAATGTTTTAGACGCGATATAGACTCGTCTTAGCTGCATGTTCGAAACACACTGTAGATTTGCTGGAAATATCCGTTGTTCTATGGGAAATCGCATGCTGTTCATTCATTCATTATTGCAATTATCATTCAATCATTCACCTTTAAAGTAATTACTTTCTTTTTAGGTATTGTATTTTGTAAGACATTTCTAACAATATATATATATATATATATATATATATATATATATAGTAATGAATTAATCACAGGCAAAGCAGTAAAGCCACAAAAATGAAAGGTTACTGAGTGTAAAAATAAGGAAAAAGGTAAATTTCCTAGTTTATTTTATTTTATATTTTTTCCTGTGTAGTTTCAATTGTTGGCACATTTGTTTTGAAGATTTGTTAGTTGTGTATGTTTAAGTAACATTAATCAAAAACCCCTTTTGACAGAATTATTTCTATCGAAATGCACCTTATATAAATGATAGCAAGAGCAATAATGAAATGATAATGATAATAATATTAGCTATGACATAACAATGCGTAGCTATGATGGTGTAGAGTATGTAAACTCAAATTTATATACATAATCCATAAATTGACAAATATTATAAACAAAATGAGATAGGTCTATAGAGGGACGATGGTCTATTAATTGTAAGAAGTTGCATAGGCTGAACTACGTAAAAAAATAAGAAATAATGAAAACGTTCAAAAATCTAGGATTTATATATATATATATATATATATATATATATATATATATATGTGTGTGTGTGTGTGTGTGTGTGTTAATGATTTCACTACAAGCAAAGCAGCAAAGCCACAAAAAAGAAATGGTACTGAGGGTATAGAACACGGAAAAAGATAAATAATTTTAGGAAGACCTAACAATTAATGAAGATAACGATAATGATTGACACTGTATTTAATTTTTGAAGGTCAAAATTGGCTGGAAAGCATGGAGTCAGAAGAGTGGTAGTCAAGCGCGAAAAGATATGCTGTTAGAACTTACGCTTACATTTAGAGAAGACAACTGTGATATTCAAGGAAAAATTATTACAAAGTGAGAAAGGATTTTCGTATAACGCGTTTCGTCTTTTACTTGCCAACATAAAAAAGCACTTTAGACATACCAAAACGTTTTTCGATTTTGACATATGCATATATTGTTTACACACGTATGCACGTACGCACACACAAGCAAATATACACTCGTATATATATATATATATATATATATATAGCCACACACACACATATATATATATATAATATGAAGAAATATAATCTTAAGGTGTGCTATATTTATGGGATAAAAGTGCTCAATACCAGAGATAGAGCGTGTGTAAATATAAAAGTGAACATAAAGTCAACACTTACAGGCGACAGTCTGTTATATGCTATATGCAATCGTCAGGCCTGACGATTGCATATATGAAACAGACTGTCGCCTCTAAGTGTTGACTTCTATGTTCACTTTATATATATATATATATATATATATATATATATATATATATATATATATATATATGTATGTATGTATGTATTTATATATAAAGAAAGAGGGAGCGAGAGGATTTAATGCTATGGCATTATATTGGCAGGAGAAATAATATGATTGATCATTTGGTCTAAATTTGGAAATAGGCCGATTCGAAACCAATAATCACCTTCACTCAGGCGCACGGGCTTGTGCGTGTGTTGTATATATTTGTAAAGCAATACACATGGTGTTACGTGTAATTAATACTTCTTAAAGACATGTGATGCTGGGGAATAGTAGTTGAAAGTAAAGAGTTCTGTCCAGACAAACGCTTTGTCTCTGTTACTTGAAAACAGCTAAAAGTCTTAAGGAAGACATTAGTAGCATTCGAAGCAATTAAATTTTAATGACAAAAAAAATTTCTTTTCCATTTCCTCCTTCCGTTCATCCACTTCCTTCCGTTTCGTGGCCATCACTTTCTTCAAGTCTCTTCACAAAATTCTTCATTGTTCACCGAGGCCTTCTTCGGAATTTTTTGAGATTAATTGTCAATTTGTCATTATTTTCCGCCTCCATTTGCGTCATGTATTCTGTTCTTGCCCAAACCATAGACAAACTGATTTTCATCAAGGACTTTCATGTTGAAAGACGTCAACCACTTTAGCAACTTATTGTTCAAATGTGGTTTTCCTATTCTTATTTAAATCTCCTTTCTTGTTTTTCCTTCCAGTTTTAATATTTTATATGGTTCTATATTTCACCCCCACCACACACATATATATATTTTTTATTTTTTTATTATTATTTCCTTATTAACTGGTAGCTTACACTAGAATTTCCTCAATATTCCAGTATTTTCATTGTTACTTATTCTTCTTCTTCTTCTTCTTCTTATTATTATTATTATTATTATTATTATTATTATTATTATTATCATTATGTTTTTACTTGTTTTGTATCTGTTAGCATAATTTGCATTTTAAGCGAGGTTAATTTACCTCGGTAGTCCAGCTCTCTTATCATTAATGTAACTTTTATCAACTTTCCCATTATCTGAATGATGAAAACACATCTGATTTCCAGTCCCCCATCACCCAGGCCTCCGATAAAGATTGGCAAGACCGTCCCTTTTACATTTTACATCTTCTACCGGCCTCCAACAAGCTCGAATTACTCATCTATCTTTTCAATTTCTTTTAAATCTACTCTGTAAGCCACACAAAACTGTGTCCTTACAATGTAAAATACAAATAGAATTTATGCTATAAATGATCGTAGATATTGCTACGCGTACGTGATTTGAAATTATAAAAGAATTCCTAATGATTGCTACCCTCAAATATTTCATCATATTTGACTTTCTCAAGACGAATAGGTGCAGATACCTACCATGTAGAGATAGCAAGAAAATGTTAAACCATACACTTAATGAATCTGGTCCAAAGATAACACTAAAGAAGACATTGCAAATTATAATTTTAATTGAGTAATTATGCAAAAGAATTGCATTCGACCATGTAAATGACTTTTTATAGCATAAAACGAAAACTGTTTTGGAAACTAGAAAACAGGAAAAAATCTTTCAGTTTCCATTTCAAATATACTGTATTTGAAATACAAACTGAAAGAATATAAAATTTAATCAAACAATATTACAATACCATTAGAAGCAATATGAATACCTAAGAAGAACACATCTTTTATCTCAGCTCTCGAGTAAAAGCATGGTAAATTATAGCATGAAAGAGTATTTTGGAAAAACTGGAAACAGCAACAACAACAATAATAATAATAATAATAATAATAATAATAATAATGATAAAATAACAACAACAACAACAGCAATCAAATTAACCTTTAGATTAATAATATTTTAATTTTAGAGACATGTTACTAATCTAAATTATATTACTTGTTGATACACCTAATACAATATACCTATTAGATTTATTAATTTTTTACACAAACCTTAATATTTATTTACTTGGTTCGGGCAGACCATTGGGCAGTTTAACGTCTTATTACTGGCTTGACGAACAGTGACCTGTTGGGTCACTGACGGTTCAAGTTATAAAAAACGTTGAAGCTGTTTCCAACATAAAAAAGAAGTTGTCTCTTTGAAGAAAGTTTAAGTAAGAACATTTTCTGTATTAACAATTATTTTTAAATCTTATTCAGTAACATCGTTTTTTTGCTTGATTTTATTAAAATCAAATTTAAAAATATTTTTAATATACCAAAATATTTTAAAATCATATTCGCTTGTATTGTTTATTGCAAAAAAAAATGGAGAAAGAATAAATTATAACCATTGAATATGAGTGTTTAAGCCTTTTTATTATATTCTTACTCTGTCCTGGACATTGAGTTCTACCTGTATTATATCCTCTTGGAAACTTTTATATGTATATGTATGTATATGTAGGTATGCATGTATATTTATATATTCTCTCTCTTTTTCTCTCTCTCTCATATATATATATATATATATATATATATATATATATATATATATATATATATATATATGTATGTGTGTGTGAGTGTGTAATTGTCTGTGTGTGTCTGTGGATTTAACCACTAATATTATCAATATATACATACACACACACACACACACACACACACATATATATATATATATATATATATATATATATATATATATATATATATATTGTAGAGACATGAACGTGCACACATTTTTCTAGTTCCGTTTGATTAAGTTTAGACTCAAAAATTTTATGTAATAGTACGAATAATGAATTGTTTTTAGAGGAAGTAATATAAGTAGTAAAATTTAGTTATCGAATTATGTGATTAGTATTTAAAACGTAAAAACATAGGATTAATTTATGCAAGTTCTAGTACAGCTTACCTCGTTATGAATTCCGGGAAAATAACTCGAATCAGAACCGGATGAAGCAAAAGACAAGACTATATAGGAGGGAAGCGTGAAAAGCTTTTATTTCATTGGGTGATTTTGACTGACGTATGTCAATAAGAACGGTCGAACTCCTAACCATATCTGATTTTTTTTTTGCAATGTTGAGGTGCGTAGCACGACGCTATCAAGGAGGCGGCCTGAACCTTTTGGAATCAGGTCGGGTTTGCTGTTTGAGCCGATAAGATGCAAAAATCTAAATCGGCGATGAAGACATTGCATCATTGAATACCACCCTTGATGCATCTAAGATGTATTATTAAATTTTATATATATATATTGTTTATTTAAAGAAAGCCGAAAAATAAATAAGCACACACGTAATCACAGAGAGATGGAATGATAGTGAGGTGGAAACAGGGAAAAGTCGAAAGAGAGAGTTGGAAAGAAACTTAAAACCTGCGCCCGACGTACGTTCGATTCACTGGCAAAATGGGGATGCAAATGCTTATAAATGAAAAATTTTCAGCGGTTTTAATTGTAGCAGTAGTAAAAAATGAATAATAATAATAATAATAATAATTCACAACCCTATCTCATGGGCATAAAGAGATCTTTAGTTTTGGCACAAATTATCCCTTGGCGCTCAAGGATATAAAAAAATTTAAATATCTCAATGATTACAAACTTATCTTCATACAGAATCGGCCGACACCCATGTCAAGGAGTGCCGCGTACCTCAGAGAGGAACCAGTCTGGGTCCGAAAAATCTGTCACTAGAACAAACTCTTCCAGCAACGAAGAGACTCTTAGTTGCCAAACCCGGATTATTTCTATCATTAGACCAAGTGACTCAATGCCAAATCAACTAATAAAAAGAAAGCAAATGAAAAGGTTACACGAAGAGTATCAACAAGTCATGACATCATTTTTACCAGAAAATAACACCACGAATAAGACATACCAAATATGGAGAACTACGGTAGGAAGTGAAATAAGACCGCATCTCAACTCAAACAGGTTTGCCAATATCCCCAGTGTCATCGTGAGAAACAAAGAAACCTTGTCAAATACAGAAATAGATAAATCTAGATATAAGTCAGAATAAAATAACCCATCACTCAAACAGTAAACAGATGAGAGAAGAAAAATTATTCTAACCGAGGATGAGGTAAAAATTAAAATAAATGAAATACAAAATAATAATCTCCCAGGAAATAAAAACGAAGAATCTACCTGTGGCATAACCTGCAGATGTCACTGAAGATGAGTCCAAGTACCTTAGGGTAGAATTCCTTGAAAACCAAAGAGATGAAATCATCGAAGGAAAAAAAAAACACATCGTCCAAGTAGAATAAAAGTCACAGAAATGTAAGAAAAAGACCGACTCCCAAAGATTCGTATGAGGAAGTCCAAAAAACACAATGTGCAAATATACAGCTCTACACTTGAAAAACTTTTAACGGAGAAACCACTGGGAAACATCACAGAAGATAAAAAAAAAATCATATACGTAACAGCTTTGGCAACTACAGGGAAGCTTGGAGTCAAGGCAATGAAAAGATCAAACAACAAAGAGAGTTAGATTGGAAGGAAAAATCTGATGCAAGATATAAAGAAAATCAGATGTGAGATTTCGATACTGGATGGTATCACGAAAAACCCTAATTTATCAACACGCAATGCAGGAAGATCAAGCGGAAATATAAAATTAAATCACAAAAGGACATTTCATCAATGAAATGCTAAAACAGAAAATGCAGTTAAAGTCAGAGACAAGACGATAAGAAAAACGTTGTAGGTTCTATCACTAAAATAAAATATTCCAAACGGACCGTCATTAATTTTACAGGGAAAGTGGAAAAGCAGTTATACATGTCAAAAAGCCAACATTGATTGACAAAGTGCAGAAATTTTGGCAGAATATCTGGAGCAATCCAAAGGAATATAAATCCAGTGCAGAATGGATCCAACCTAAAGAAGAAAAAATGATGGATAAACGTCTACAATAATGGGGATATATAACCGCGATTAATGTTAGTCAAGCTTTAACGAAATCCCCAATATGGAAATCCCCAGGAAATGACAAGGTGCCCAATTTCTGGCTTTACCATCATTCAACAATCCCTAAAACCGTTACAAAAAACTCTATCAATGCTTATGAATAATCCCAATGAAATCCCGAAATGGATGACTGAAGGTATTACATATCTCATGCCCAAAAAAAAAAAAAAATGAAACAGATAACCCGAAAAATTATAGGCCAATAATATATCTTTCCACTACGTATAAAAATGGTCACGTCTGTCCTGACGAACCATACTTATTCTTTTCTCGAAACAAACAGTATTCTTCCACTGGGACGGAAGAAAATCCGGATATGTTCATATGGTTGCAAATATCAACTACTGATATACAAAATGATCCTGGGAAATTGCAGGATACGATGTAGAAATCTTAGAACAGAATGGATAGATTACCCTAAACCCTTTAATAGTGTGCCACACTTTTGGATCCTTAAGACTTTGGAAATGTACTCAGTTTTCCCCGTGATAGAAAATTTCTTTAAACACAGCATGGTAATGTCGAACACAACATTATACCTAAATCAAATCAAAGGCACTGCCATCTCCAACCGACTGAATATACGAGGAAATCGTTCAAGGAGACTCCCTGTCACCCTTTCTGTTTTGTATGTTCTTAATCCCCCTTACGCATGAACTAAACAATAATAGTTATCGTTACAAACTAAACAAGAAATTTCTCAATCACATACTCTACATAGACGATATCAAAACTCTTTGCCAAAGACGAGAATGAGTTGAATGGAGTCTCAATACTGTAAAATGTTTCACTGACGGATTAGCACGTCGGATTAGATAAATGTGAAAGAGTAACATTCAAGAAATGGAGAATTACAGAAACACACTCAATAGATTTAGATTTTGGCACAAAGATTATGGAACTGGAACAAGAAGAAGCATATAGGTAGCGAAGTATTAGAGAAGGAGTGGAATACAAATGTAGGAGAAAGAAAGAAAGGAATACAAGCGTTTGTGTCTGGGAGGGAAGACTGAGCTGAATTAAAACAACAGAATATCAGCCATAAACATCTTGATTCTCCCCATAGTGAAATACAGTTTCAGCATTCTTAACTGGACCATAGCTGACATTACGAAAATGGACGCCAAAACGAGAAAGCTTCTGACATTACACCGCAGGCTGATGTTGATCATCTGTATGTGCTCAGATCCCAAGGAGGTAGAAGATTATTTTAAACAGATATATCTTAGAAACCTACAAAAATTGGTCTTCAAAGATACCTCGAAACTAAGGAAGACACTACGATGATCTGTGTCAAATAGGATGAACATATTAAGCGATTTTATTCAGTAAGTAAGGCGGCCAACAAGTTCAAAATGGAGTTTCAAGTTGTTGAAGAAGTACAAGCAAACTGCAAAATCCTAAAAAAAATGCAAAGGCAACTGCACCCGACTAGATAGAGATACGATGATAGACAGCTTTATTGTCAATACTCTGCCGAAAGAAAACATTCTGATGCAGACAGACCCCGTACTCATCAGTGTCTATGCAATGTGCGGTTAAAAGCTGAAACCAAGCCTTTTATTCTTGCTTCGTATTACAAATTCTTACTGACTAGAAATTACCAATCAAACAACGAAAAATTATGTTAGCCCCAAATTCAGTTTCCGTGATAAATATCCAGAACATTTGACGATCTTCTTTCGCGGTATTGACACACAGTGAATATAAATCCCGTCATGAGAGATGAGGCCAATATCTGCGGAAATGTAAATGTAAGAAATTGGTATGAACAACACCCAGGACCGATTACAGAGATAGGTCCTGTGATAATATTAAGGAACTTTATAATACACATTGACAGAACAATCAAAGCTAATCGCCCAGACATCGTGATTATAGACCTCAAAGACAAAATGTGCCGTCTTACTGACATATCACTCCCTGGAAATGTATCTTTGAAGATCTTCAAAAACTAGAAAAATACAAGGATCTTGAAATATAAATCTACAAAATGTAGCACATGGGGACATTATTATTTCCAGTTGCAGTTGGAGCATTCGGACTGATTGAAAATGATTGAGAGAAGGAATTACTGATAGCCCATGCTTTAAAGATATACAAAAAATGTTCTCACGTTTATAACCCATACCTTACGAAGGGTTTGCTTATGTAACATATGTGTGATTTTTCATTTTCAAAATAGCTCAGTGGAAAATGTTCTTATGTCATTTCTTACGTCACGTTTCTGGTCGATTCCGGGAAGGAAATGGATATACACCAGAAATCAAGGTAAATACAAAATAATAATGATAACAATAATGAAAAGATGTAGGAAGGGCTTAGAAGGCACCTATATTAGAGATATACCTCCAAACAACTTTTTTCTTCAAACGTATAATGTTGAACATTTGAAATAGCAAACTTCATCTCTATGTCACTGCTACCTATTTTAAATGTTTTAAACAAGGATTAATTTGGGGCTGCTGACTTCCCAAACAATTTCAGGTCATGCAAAAACTGGATGTGATTCATGCAAGAACCTCCTTTTCCAACCTGCTAAACCATTATCACGTACCAACCTAATCGGAATAGGTGCAATGACAAATAAAATGAGTGAAAACGATTGTCAGGGAATATTCCTCTTTTGACATTGACATTTCCAAGAAAGCCATTTTTTGAATACAGCCTAATTTTCAACTCAGTCATGCTACTCTTGAAAGGACTGATGATATTTTCAGCAACATCTGCAATTTCGCAATAATCCAGAAATGAGGCATCATGGCATAAACATTCTTGACATCAATCCAAGTCATTGACTTGTTAGTATGCTGTCTTCTACAATGCCACAAAAAATGTCTTATCGATCAATAAACAATAATTAGGGCCTTGTGAGCCCGTCCTACATACTTATTATTATTATCAGTATCATTATTATGCTGCATTTAATTTGGAATGTGGGAAGGGTGTGTCAAGGAGAGTCCAATGCTGATTGGTCCGTTAGGATCAATTCTATTAAAACTCTGACTTCCTGGACCAGTTGGTGATACCATACCATCAGGCTCATTTGGACACTGTGCATTATTTGAGGAAAACTTTCCTGTCTGAGATACTTACAGGGACTTGACAGATAACTTAATGTCCCCAATCTATTCAAGATTTACATTGCATATAAAACATAAAATAATAATAATAATAATAATAATAAGAAGAAGAAGAATAACTCAAAAAATAGACATAAAAACAAACTATATTTGAATGCAGTGTTCCTAAAGAACTTGATTGATATGTTGGTATGGTCCGGTTCTATGTACCACGGTGATAGTCCAAGGTAGAACCAATAAAGAAAAATACAAATACGGATATGGAACAACACAGATATATTACAAACAGGAATATATACAGAGAAGAAGAAAGGGTTAGTACGAACAATCAGGTTTAGTACTAATTATCTGAACGCGACTCTCTTTCGGACTGCCTCTGACTCGACTGACTGACTCGCTCTGACTGACTGACAGACTCCTGACGGCCCTCACTCCAGACTTCAGACTGAACAGTATTTAGTCACCCCCACCCCCACGAGGGCATCATGTGGCACAAGGCCGGTTTAATGTGGGATCTCCGAGCCTGTGGGCTCGGCCAAAAATATGCCCTTTGAACCCGTATAAACGGATTCAGGGTCGGTTTACCTCCCCGAAAGAGAATCCGCCCTTCGGCGTAGCCTCGTCCGGGTTCCTCCCCGCCCGATGGCAGAGAGTTCAACCGATCAGCCGGTCAGCCGGTCACCCGACTTCGGACTGAATTCCCTGCTTCCTCTTGAGGTGCAGTATTTATTACGTATGGAATAGTCCATTATGTTTTTAATCGGTCAGTTCCCATAACATATGTATCAATGATAAACATTAGATTATGAGTTTAATTCTATATACACATGATATTCGTAGAGATTTGAGGCAATATTAAATTTCAAATGACTGAAAGTTAAAGAAACTTAGAGATCAACAAATCTAACAAGGAGATCGTTTTTAGGTACATTTTTAGAAACCGGAGGAGGTATTCATTCTGTAGAGTTGTTCCTACATTAAATTAGATATTAAATTAAAAAAGAAAGAAAAATACATGATAAATTAAATAGCAAGTCTTCGCCTTAGACCGGAAATTGCCTTAAAATATAATTATTAAAGTATTTTCCGTAATCAGTATTTCCTTACAGATGAAGAGGACACCTGAACCAAAAGAAATGAGATTCTACAGAAGAATGCTGAGGATGCTATTGACAACTAATGTGAGTAAAGTTGAAGTCGTAAAGTATATTGTAACGTCATTATTTAGAAACAGAAAGAGACGCAGATTATGGGAAAGAGAGTTTGGAGAATATGATACTCACAGGACATAGTGAATACGAGAAAGATGGAGAGAAAAACCGACTAACCTATCTAACAAAGTCGTTTAAATGGATGACACAAACGGTGGAAGGGACAGTAACACTGCATATATTGTTAAGTGCTACTAATGATAGTAAGTTGTTTAGGTCATGGTCATCCACACTCAAGAGGGACAGCGACCATCGGAAAAGAAATATACGTAAGTGAACCGTCTTGTGTATATCAGAATGATGTGCGAATTCCAGAAATAGCTTAGAATATCCACTTCATGTCTGTATATGATACTCAGTTTTAACTATTTTAATTTTGATATTCGAATTTCTCTTCTGTGCTGTTCTTATAATTATAAATATTATTACCCTTTTAATTTGATCATTGACATTTTTTCGGACCGGAAATTTTTGCAATTTTTAACGTTTGGACAAAGAACTGGTGTCGCTGAACATCAACAAATTTACTTTGTTTTTAAATTTCTAGAAGCTATTAATTTTTTTTTTTTTTTCGCAAGAGAATAATTCGTATTCGTGTAATTATCGACAGTGGAAGCTGTAAATCAATAAAACAGAAAAATCTGAATTTTCTCTCTCCCATTGCCTCATATTACATGTGTTCTCTCCCTTGTCATGTGGAGGAGGAGGAGTGGAAAAAGACAATGTGGAGAAATATGTGGTTATTTATACGCACGATGCGAGAACTCTTGATCAGTTTTTAAAAATATTTCACCTTATTAATAGCATATCGAACTTAATATTTTATTACGTGAAAAGGTTTGTTTTCCTGCACAGGCACAGAGCATCGCAACAAATAATAGGGAAAAAAAAGAAATATCTTAATAATATATCTTATAGTTATTCCAACACTCGCGCACGCACATGCACGCACACATCTCGCTCTCTCTCTCTCTCTCTCTATATATATATATATATATATATATATATATATATATATATATATATATGCATATTACAATGAATAATTCATGGAAAAAGTAAAGTTAATGATATAAAATACATTAACCTACAAATCACTCGATGAAAGTTATGTTCCTTTGTTTTAATAATTACAAACTGTATAATCTCTATTTATAGAACAATTTAGTTCATACTACATTGACTGATAATCTCTTAAAAAAAAATTCTCAAATTGCCATATTAGCAAGAAACGTATTCTTTTAAATTTTCAAAAAATTCAACCTTAACGTTGCGACTGCACGCTCCAAAATTTTGTAATCATTAACAATAACGCATATTATATATATATATATATATATATATATATATATATATATATATATATACTTTTTCGTCTCGGATGATACCTGGATTTACTAAAAACAAAATAATTTCCAAGCCTGAGGATGACTGTCTGTACAGTTGAAAGTACTTGTAGATTAAAAAAAAGAACTTATACAGCTTGTAGTTATTAAAAACAAGGATCATAATATTCATCGATTGATTTGTAGGTTAAGGCAACTTTAATATTTTGATTTCGAAATGATTTCGCCATTTTATATCATTAACTTTCCTAATCTACTTTTTGTATGAATGATTCATTGTAATATGAATTGAACTGCACCACATATTTGATTTAAAAGAACTGATCCGGCGTGCAAATTTTCGGTATAATAACAGAACAAATAAACAATTGAACTGCACTAAAAATATATATATATATATATATATATATATATATATATATATATATATATATATATATATAATATGTGAAAATATATAGAAAATAGGAAGGAACTGGTTAGGTAAATAATCCAAAGTTCCTTAATATTTTAGTTATTATTTTTAAAAAATAGTGCTCGATACAAAAGTAGAGCATAAATATAATTATTTATTTAAAAATATGATTCCAACTCGCGACATAAGAGTTCACATGTTTCAAAACAAGAGCCGAAAACTTCAATATAATTATTTGAAATAAATTGAGTTAAAATAAGCTCTGTTCCATCTTCAAGCGAAATTTTTTTTCGAATAACGTATTTCTGAAATTTACCTGTTTTAATAATTGAAATCAAAATTTCTATAGTAACAGCTAGGGCGAATTTTTTAAATTGGGTAGGCGTGTGTTGGGTGTTAATAATAAGTATCAGTATAGAGTTACTTTCATAGATGTCAAGTCAGGGAAAGGTGAGGGTGTCTAAATTTGAAACGGAAAATGTATTAACCCTAGTCTGGTATGCGTGTCTGTGGAGATTTATTTTTTTTTTTATTTTAATTTTTTATGGAAGGGATTTGTTCATATAAAAAAAACTTCCGTAACGTTTTTTTTTTGACGACTTCATAAAGGGTTATCTTTTTTGTAGGGTATTTAAACTATTTATTTGGGCTATGGATTATGAAAGTTATTATATTGTATGCTTGTTTTTAGCTAATTATTCAAACCAGGAATCTGATGATGTCGACAAAAAACCGTCAACTCATGTCTATTGTTTAATAGATTATTATTATTTAGAAGCTTAATAATGTGCAATTTCTCATGGAGGCACAAAGCGTATTCCTGTTTAGCGTATTCCTAAAATTTTGCTTGAAGATGAAACGAGACTAACCACCTCAATTCAACTTAATTTTAATAATTATTTGGATGATTTCGGCTCTCGTTTTTGAAACATGAGAACTCTTATGTAGCGAAGGAATCATATTTTTGAACAAGAAATATATATATATATATATATATATATATATATATATATATATATATATATATATACAAAAACATACCTACCTTAACTTACTAACACACACACACACACACATATATATATATATATATATATATATATATATATATATATCAGTATTGGATTATAAAGATTGAATTAAAAAAGCTACAATCCTTTTATTGGCAATCTTTTATAATTTACAGTATAATCTCTCTAAAAACATAAATAAACATTTTCATCCTAAAGAACAAGGCGGTGTCGAAAAGTTTTCGAAGGAATAACGCTAAGTGCCAGTTACATATTTGAGGTATAAACATCAAGCATGTACAGAAGGTTAAATATCTGGTTTTAACTGAAGATGAATGATGTGACAATGAGGTCAGAAGAGACACTGGACTTGCGAAAGAATCACAAGTTTATAAAAAGATTCGTAAGCACAAAGAATACATTGCTCGACTGCTATGTTTAATTCATCGTCTTATAAGGCAGTGAATGCAACTAGAGTTAGCAGAAATTTGGATCCAATGAATAATATATCAAATTCCTTGGACAAGTAGACAAAAAGGTAAATCATATTTGGAGCAGAATGAACACTTTTACTCAAAATAAGGAAAAGAGAACTGGAATTTCTAGGACAATTAATGAGGAAGCTGGGTTTGTAAAATGTATAGTAAGGGCAAGAATGATAATGGAAGTCAATGTGCCAATTATTTTAAATTTGTGTCAGTTGATGGCAGAAAAATGGTGAAGTGGAGAGACAATGTGCTAAGAGACACATACGTTAGGAAGTTGTGGGCAACCATGCATTCTGGAACGCAGGTCATATAATAAGAAGAATAACCCGTAAAATGGGATTTCCCGTAAACACCTACTATATCTAAAAGCAGCCGTTTTTACTTTCTACAAGTTTACTTCAAGACCAAGGAAACTTATTTGATATATATATATATATATATATATATATATATATATATATATATATATATATAATAATGGATTCTCCTGTTAGTTTCGATGTATGAGGATCTGATAGCTTATTGATTCAGTTATGAAATTTTGTGCGATAATCTTAAGTGACCTTTAAGACCCGCTAGTGATTTACAAAAGAGGCCACATATGGAGCAAGTGTGAGGATTGTGAGATGAGATCACTCTTAGATTAGCTGACCTTTTAGATCTTGCTCTCGCTTCTTGAAGATGATTCAGACAAGCATATTGAAAATTGATGAGTCCACTAAAACACGTTGATCTCAATTCTCCCCGCTCCAACGCTAAGCGTTCAAGGGTGTTATGTGGTATATTAACTGCTGAGAAGTTGCTCTTCAGCTTGTCTTTGTATCTTAGCCATGGGCGTCCTACATTCCTGTAGCCCTGATCTAACTGGCTGTACAGTAGGATCTTGGGTATCCAGTCATCAGGCATTCTCAAGACATGGCCAGTCCACCGTAACTGAGAAATATATATATATATATATATATATATATATATATATATATATATATATATATATATATATATATATATTTGTTAATTTCACATTATTTCTGGGATTCAGTAGATATTCAATTATAAATTTTCTAATGTTTGAGTAATGTTCACTTCCGTAAATTATTACGAATGATTTTTTTTTATGACAAGTCGTTTCCCTTTATATAATGTAGTCGCAGGTTCTAATCTCAAGAAAGTGCACACATTCTTTATTAAAAGCTATCGATAAATCAAGAATGGCAAATGTCAATTATCTTCCTTTAAAAAGCAATGTTTTCTACTCAGACACCTATTTCCACTACGGATATCCTGTATTGATAAAACACACACACACATACACACAGACATACACATGCATATATATATATATATATATATATATATATATATATATATATAGAGAGAGAGAGAGAGAGAGATTAGCATCCAATGAATAGGCACGTTTGATTACTTTCGCTTGCAATTATGTGTATTACATGCTTGCCAACTACGTCGCATTGACACTGTTCTACCCAAATTAAATGTCATAGAGAAAATTGGTAAAACGCACACCAAATCGAGATATTTCAATATAGTGTGTCTGGCCAATTTTCTCGTAACTTTCAGGCGCCAATGCCAGTCTGATCAGGGCGGCATATTTGGCACAGTTACTAAATATATTTGGATAGGGTGGTAAATAAAAGGTCCAGTGATTTATTTGAAAATTTAATTTGTTTTTCAGCTGAAGTAATATTAGTTTTATTCAATGAATTATTCAGACTTGTATCATCATTCATAATAAAATGCAAATTACGTTGCAGCATGTATCTTTGTTGCACGGTCATGTAAATATTCTTGTGTAGGTAGTGGTTAATATTAAAAGAATACGAGAAAGTAAGACAGAACAAGATGCAACTCATCATGCATAAAATATGCATTAAACAAAGATCATCATTCTTCACCAGAAATTTCAAAGAAAAGGGAGACATGGAAAGAGATATGTAATCGATAAATGACATTTGTTAATTTCAGAAAGGAAGAATTTTAATAACACCTCTGTTGTTATATTCATATAATAATAGTTCCGTTCTAAATTTCGTACAATATATATGTAATATATTTCTTATTGTAATAAGCTAGTGAGAAATTTTGTATATGGAACCAATATTCTAAGAAGTCATACCCTCCTTGCGTAAGTTTAAACTGATATCTTTCCTCCATATATTCGTATATTTTGCATAAACATAAATTTGTGGATACATAAATAATATAAAATATATATTTACATAACCATGCAGATGAATGAGAAATGTGTCAAAATCTGGGTGTGGGCTTTATTTCCCTCGAGATATCTCGTCACTTGAAACTGCAGTAATTAGACGAGGCGTCAAAGTATAAGTGCTGAATTAAGAAAATGGCCTCTTGTCTCTTCTTATAAACAAAGAAGTACATGATGCGGGTTAATTGCTAAGATAGGACTTAATTTCGGTGACATGCTTTCTATCTATTATTGCCGCACAGATACACATACACTCACTTTTCCGAAAGTTAAACATTAGTATATCAGTGTAATAAACCATGGTCTTTTCATTTTTTTTGCTTTACATTAATTTTCAAATTTCCACTTTCGTACTCATTTCGTTGAGAAAGGGCACAGCCCAAAATTTGGAATTTTTAATTTTTTCTAATCATTTGATCAAAAGGCTTTCTAATATTTTTTTCCAAAACTAGACTACTAGCAAAAATTATTCGCGTTAATACATTTTTTTTTTTTATCAGAACCGCGAAGACGAATTTAAGGAGAAATTTGTCATTGCAATATAGGATAAGGTTGAGCAGCAGGCATTGGCAAAATTCTTTACAAGTGGCCTCTTTTCGTCACCTCTTCGTTTCCATTTAAATTTCATTCTCTGCAAGATTTTGGGTAATAGATTTTGTGTGTAGGATGCGTTTATTAACAACTAATTTTGGTTGATACTTCAGAAAAGGAGGGTTCTTTACATTAAGAGTTTTCATCTGTTTGTGGGTGTTCCAAAGGCTCTGTTGACCTGATGCTAATTTGATTAACATGAACGATTATAGATGACAGGCTTTTCTGGGTTTTTCTTGATATTTCTGTTGTCCTTGCCTGTGGTGTGTAGTCTACTAAAAACTTTGGCTTGGTAAGATTGGCATCAAATTATAAAATGCTGCCTCTGCAGAATTAAATCTGGAATACCAATGCTAGAATTGCCAAACCATGTGATATTTTGATTTTGTGTATGTAATTTTGTTTGGGTGCCATTTCATCTGTTATTTCTTAATTTTTGTCGAATCTTTACCACAATATGTAACTTTTTATTTAATTGCAATATAATTGCACGATTGCTTCAAGACACGCAGGCACAAACATAATAAAAACATGCACACACACATATATGAACATAATCTTCAATGTGTGTATTTAGGCAGCAATTTTTCTTGATGCATGTTTCATTAAATAATATAGACAAGTTTTGTCTATTTATTTTAAGTAATTTCCTTTCATATTTTCTGATAAGCTTAATAACATTATCATTGAAAGACGAGAGGAAATCACCATATTCATAAGAAATAATATGCTTTCTTACAAGTCTTAATACTAAGCAAATATAACATAATACTGCTTCAACTAATTCCAAATATATTAATCTTCTATCCTGTAGTCAAATGTATACTAATTATAAACAAGTTTAAATTATACTAAAATAATAGTAAATACTAAATTAGGTTAATCATATACTAAACTAAATCTAGTATATTCCACTTAATTATTCCTAATGATTATTCCACACTCCCCGTTATTGATTTGCAATAACCAACATAGTTTACAAATTCACGTGCCCCTGGGGAGATTGTATCTGTTATGATTTAAATAATATTTATGTTGGTCGCGACTCTTGACTCTAAATTTGAATGAGAAATCTAACATTTAAAACAACATGGCTGGCCGCGTAAACAATTCCGGAAAATCTTCATTGAAAACTCAACTATGCTTAAACATGAAAACAATAAACAAAAACTAAAAATTCTTTAAGCTTTATACATAAAACAGTTGAAACCTAACCTGAACAAAATAAATTGTGAAATCTCCACTCTCACGTCGTAATGTGTGACGTCAGGAGATGCGATGCGATTTTCGCTTCCGCGTCTCGTATACACGAGTGTGTCGTTGCTTTGAAATTTTTCATGCAGCAAAACAGACTATAAATATTGTTTTGTCCGTGTTTGTTTAGTATATTGAAAAGTAATTGTCATCATTGATAATGGCTTATGTAAGCCGAAAGCTTAAATAGGATTAAAACACTTATCAATATGGTGATTTCCTTTCGTCTTTCAATGATAATGTTATTAAGCCTATCAGAGAATATGAAAGGAACTTACTTAAAATAAATAGTAAAATTTGTCTATATGATTTAATTAAACATGCATCAATATATATATATATATATATATATATATATATATATATATATATGTGTGTGTGTGTGTGTGTGTGTGTGTGTGTGTGTGTGTGTGTGTGTGCGTGCGTGCGTGTGTGTGTGTGTTTGTCTGTGTGTGTGTGCGTGCGTGTGTGCATGCGTTAATGTATGTGTGTACGTTTAATGATATTATAGATATGAAACATAAGTCCATATCATTATTATTATTATTATTATTATTATTGCTCTTGTTTTAGTTGTTGCTGTTGCTTATTAGAAATCATATATGCAAACATCTCAAAGTTATAGTGCAATATTTTCTTTATTATATTATGAATAATTTACAACCTCATCAGTAAAATTATTTGCAGAGAGGAAACATGTATACTTATACACTATGAGAAAACGAATTGTGCAATTACAATTTGGAAAGGTTAGTTCGTAAAAAAGTTTGAGTCAGTTTCACTATCGGGCAAAGCGTTCAAATATATATAAATATATATATATATATATATATATATATATATATATATATATATATATATATATATGTTGTGGTAGGATCCACCTAATTTGCATAGTGGAGTACCGACCATATAAATATGGTTGGTACCGGGAAGAAGGGAGGAATCAAGAGATTCAACCAGAGACTCTGCCCGACTCCGACTCAGTACACACATTCTCCAGGAACGGTCTTACCAGGAATATACAAAAGACTATATGTAAATATTGTGTACACTTTCTTGTTTCAATACATTTTGTTCTAAGTACATTTTGTGTTGCATTATTATTCCATGCATTATTCAAGTTTCAATAATATATATATATATATATATATATATATATATATATATATATATATATATATATATATATATGTTCAAAGAGTTGACCTTGGTAATGTGTTATTACTACAATCCATTCTACCAAATTCAGCAACCTAATCTATTAGCTTCAAATCCGTTACACACTTCGGCTACAATTTATATTGAACTGGCCTAAAAGAGATAAAATTGAGTTGGAAGTGAAATAAGTAATGATTAGATATTTGAACAGAATATATCTAACCCTCACCAGAAAGACTGCTGGCATAATTGTTCGTACCAGTAGTGGACTGTTTTCTCTAAAGCGGGTTAGCGAAGTTTTGTGATGTGGAACCACCCCCACCCCCGGAAAAAAACTATGCAGCAACGGGGACTTAAATTCCACCTCTAGGGCTTTTAATGCCAATGCAACAGAAGTCTCAAACAAAAATTGGGAATTCTTGCGAAAGATATGTTATTTCAAACGTCTAGCAGGTACTTTGGAATTTGTATCTTTTTAGATACTAATTCTAAATTACCTGATTGACCTCCCCATGAAATATCGGACGACATTTAGTTATAGACTAAATAGCTTACTTAAAACTTGGTTTAGAAAATTTGTGATGTCAGAATTTCTGAGTCCCATTTTGACACTGATCAAACTGAAAACACCAGTAGGAAATAGCTAACTTTCTCTCACATAAACCACAAAATTATTTGATATAACTTCTAAGCACTTAAAAATTAAATTGAATGAGAAGAATTTTATAATAAATTATAGACCAAATTGATGTCCTTAAATTTTGCCGATGAAAAATAGAAGAATCAAAATATCGTTCTTAGACGAAGCGCGTGAAACGATTCGAAGTATATGAAGACGAAAACAGACGCCCACTTCGGACGACAATCTTGATTTAAAAAAGATTGATACGAGAAAGGAGGAAACAGAAGAGGAAGAACAATGGCGGGGGAATACTAAACAACTAACAAAGAAATTAAAAGCATAAAGTCGTTAAGTGTCTAAAAAATCAAGATCTCCTAAAAATTGGAAACCAAATTAATGAAGTCAAACAACGTAGACACTGCGATAAAATGTGGAGAAAAGCGAAGTCACAATAACATCAAACAATGAAAATCAAAACAGATTTTGTAATATCTGTCTATATTTCTGAGATGAGGCATTATGTACACTGTTTACATTATTCGGACACATGGCACAGTGGATAAAGTCCTTAGTTAGATCCAGTGACAGGATCCAAAGTGTGCGTTCACTAACCGGTTAAGGCAGTGGAGAACTTGGAGAGGGGAATTAACAGGAGATAACTAATAACTGACATCCATTAAAACATGGCACGTGGAACTAGAACAGTCTTCCCCAGTCAGAAAAATAAAGGGTTCAGTTCGACATTCCAAACACCTGAATAAGGCCGGAGCGTACAACGGCTGAAACGTTGTTGCAAATATGGCGACAAAGATGAGAACAATAATCTGAATAATGTAAATAGATTTTGTAGTTTGAAAAAAAAATCACTTCGAATTACATTTCAACACTGACTACATAATGTTATATAAAGCGAAAAAAATAATAATAAGAAGAATCAATACCCAATATGGCTGCAAATTGGGAAATCTTCTCCCTGGTTTTAAAAAAACAAATCTCTAAATATCGAATCAGAAGCGCACCCCCTTAAATGTGTGCGAATCATCCATTAATGGACTATGTAAACAAACTTTAGTCCGTATGACGCTCAGACATACAGCGGTATCACAACTAGATCCATTATGGTGAAGATTCTAAAAGAACATTATATTAACTAGACTCACCGTTCTATGAAAATCAGTTTCTGAAATAAAAAGAAAACAATTTTGCTTTTGTTCTCGTCAAGGATATAGTGAAAACAGATAAATATTCAAATAATTAAAAAAATTGGCTACCAATCCAACAAAAATTTGTTACCTGCTCAGACCATATCAATAGAGGCTTCCTCTTCTTCATTAGAAACCGACTTTGAAACTCCAATTTCCCTGATAATTAAACCTGATGCAAGATCTATATTTCCACAAAATCGTACAAAGCTAGCAAGGACACGAAACCGGAAATATTCGAAACTTAATGTGGAGTATAAGGAGGACATTTCAGCCACAATCTATTTATTCCCTTCCTAGATTTTACCCTGCACATATACACACACAGATTTTGATAGATGAGTACACATCATTTAAGTATTTTATCGCATATCCCAAATGAATCAACTAATACAAAATAGCTTTCTGGATTTCCCTCTTGCAGCCAATGTGCAGATGATGGGAGGGTAGACGATGACATACGTTTTCATACGTTTGGGATAACAATGATCTTGAACAAAATAAGTAACATTCTCTACAAAGATTTTCTGGATTCATTGTAAGCATTTTCAAACAAAAAACTGGAATTAGAATGAAGGCAATGATAACTCCATTCCTAAATACATCATAAAAAAAGGATGTGGAATTAGTATATACAAAAAGCTCCAGATTCCTGGATACATAAACCAGCTATAATATATTTAGTATAGGAGATAAGGAAATTGAATATGAGCTGTGCCATTGATGGTTTCGTTCCAAAAGTGCAAGTTTGTATGTAGTCAAAACATTAACATCAAAACTAAAGTTATGTTGTAAAATATATTCATCAGCTTGAGACTTTCATATGGATGTCATATATGGTGCTAAAACTGTTCAGAAATATCTAAACAGTTGTTTACAACCACTTTCTCATATCGATGTTTAAAAATGGCTTCCAATTTTAAATGACTGCACCAGATAAAAGACGCCACATCATTTAATAACTTTCAACAGCAGCAAAAACGAAAATGTTTATGCCATGTAAATAGAAATGTCAATAATTTATTAAGATGCTGCCGTCCACACCACTACAAGCATAAGAAAAGGAAGGCAACCCTATCAATCCAGGAAAGACCGATAACAACTATTGGACGTGAGAAACCTATTTTACTGAAAACTGCTTACAAAAGAAAAATTTAGTGACTGCTCGATCATTAACTGCCGAATATTTCCTTATAAGAAAAAGGCTAATATTATCATTACAGTTAAGAATGTAAGGATGATCGTATATTGTAATTAGTGTTTCTGAAAATGACATAATTGAAAGTAAAAAACAAACATTTGGTTAAAGATATGGCTATAATAGTAATGGGATAGACTGCAGGGAAGTTTAGCGGGAAGTTTAGGAATGAGGACTCATTAAATCACGAGCCACTCGCTGAGACTTGTTCATCCTGTAAATTACAAAATGCCTGAAACTCGTAAGTCGTGTGAGCTGAGCAACCAGCTGCAAGCGGAGATAATATCTACTTTTTGTTTTCATTCTACGGCCTTACCCGAGAGACACTTCTCTGTATGTGTGTATGTGTGTGTGTACGCTCTTTTTTCGTAGAACGCCTACCATTAATGTAAAAAAAACAGTCGCTAATAAGTGATGCCTTCCGACCCAAACTAGTTTTTCAAACCTCAACTAGATGTTCAGACGAGATAAATTCCACAATCTCAGACCTTCACATCTAGGACATGCAGACAACCATTCTCATTCTCTCTGTCTTCATTTGATAAGGTGCAAGTTCCACTCAGACACTTTTTTCGCCAGAAATGAGGTTTCGTGGAATATACTCCCGAGAGGATGCTTCCCAGACAATTCTAAACTGGGCTTTTTCAATTTCAGAATCCTCCGTAACCTTTCCTGCACGTCCTTATAAGATGCATTTATTAATTCCCTTTTCTCCCTTCCTTACACAAATCCCCCTCAATAATCCTATACATTGAGTGTCCTTTGAACATTGTATTGTCTGAATTATCAGCACATTTTAAATTAAAAGAGAAAATCTTTATATTATCCGCATATTTTCTTTCCAATATTTTACTTTCTAAACAAAATTATCAGTATCGCCTTTATATTCACACTTCTCTGGCCTATATTATTAGCAGGGCGGCTAGTAGACAGACCGACGTTAAATGGGTTAACCCTGCAGCGAAACTTGCAATTATATAAGAATTGTTAGTCCTTTACTTAGATGGAATCTGATATAACAGAGGCTATTACCTTCTTATCTACCCCGAGTTTGACTTTCAAGGGCTCGTTATTTTCCTTTTATATTGTTTTCAACAATTGTATAGAATGTCAAATAAGCAATCTTTTATTGTCCATTGTCTCCGGAGGGAACAACATTAGTAATGAAAGCGCGAAGAGATATGCTATTGAAAACCTCGCTGATATAATGCCCATAAATACGATGCATTCCTTAAATATTGTAGAAGTTAACTTTGCTTACAGAGACGATGTTGTTTACGACAGCCTTTCTTCTGATTCACGTATCAGATGTTATGTAAGATGGATATTTTTTCAGATGATTTCACAAAAAATACCATTTAGCTGTTGAGATCCCTACTGAAGCCTGAGGTTGAAGGCAAAAAAACTATACCTCTCTTAGCAGTGTAGGGGAATTCTGCCAAAAGGTTTGATATAATGTATAAGAAATCAAGTCCTACAAAAACGAGGATTGTGAAGAT
>CAHIKZ030002201.1:1567500-1582500 GCA_903632075.3 Acanthosepion pharaonis
ACACTTATATATAAATACATATCAATAATAATAATAATAATAATAATAATAATAATAATGAATTAAATTTACAAATAAAGAATATCAAATTATTTCATAATTTAAGATCGATGTAGGCAAGACAACCACATAACTGTGCATATATACAAAAACACTGTGAATGCATATATGCATACATTTTAGTACCATTAAAACATCCACTATTTCAAGTATAAAATTCTCTAAAGTTAATGTTATTAGGGAATTTTGAAACGGATCCTTATATCTAGACTTAAAGTTCATTCAATTGGTTCAATAATTATTCAGTATTTTCGTACTTAATTATAATTTTTCTTCAGTGCATAATTTGCATTTGCCCCTGAAGTTGTTGGGAGTCTGTAATTGAAAGATGATCCTTCAACTTTAAGATTTCAGTAATGTTTTGATAGAGCCGTTTCATATCTTAAAGACGCATTGGTGAAGGAATGCCAGGAATTGTAAAAATTTTGCTTCCAACTCTCAGTTGATATCCATATGTATACTTTCTTCTGACTGATATTTTCTCTCGGAAAAATATTATACTTCTTATACTGCATTTTTAGAAGTATAAATACTTCCAACTGATCAGTTAGTTCCGGTTATATAAGGAGGTATATTTTATTGTGTTTCACTCCCATAAAATTTCGTTAAAAGTTTAATATGTGAATGATTTATACTCTATATATTACTAGTACAGGGATAACTAACTTTTAGAGTTTTTCTATTAATATTTTTCTTAAAGGATTGTTATGCTTAAAATGTTTGTCTATTAAAATTTAAAGAAATATTTTACAGAAAGGTGGGTTAAACCATATTATCTTTCTATTTCTGTTTTTGGTTTTATTGGATTGCTTTTCAACATTTCCTGCTAACTTAAATAATAATTGAAATTACTTTTTTGAGCGCTTCATTATAAGTTTATTTATTCTCGTTGAGGATTTACTGTTAGATGATAATCTTTAAATCTAGTGTTGACAGTGTTAGGGATTTGATTAATTATTGACTTAGGATGATTAGAGTTGATATTAATATAAAAGAGAGAATTTTTTTTATGTGTTTTTAGAGAGGTTGAAAGTGATATCTTATTTAAATCCTTCATGAGATACGGATCCCTGGCTATGATTACTTAATGATGACCATGTCATTTTCGTTTATGATCAATTTTATCACGCTGCTTCTGTTAAGCTTAAAGAGTAGTTACGCATTTTTATTTTGCACAGTCTAGATGAATAGTGTTATAAAAACCTCGGAGAGTTCGAGTAAAATATCTTTCAACATTTCTAAGAATCTACGGTTCAAATCTTAATCTAACAATTGGACAATTTTGCTGTTATGCGATTTGAAAATTTTACATATATATATATATATATATATATATATATATATATATATATATATATATATATATATATATATATATATATATATATCGGCAAGTATATTATTGTTGTATACGGATTATATTCCAATAAACCAACAAATACTGTTGTTAAAAGTGTGCTCAATACAGAGTAGAGCAAATTTAATTATTTATTCGAATTATAACATAAATATGTTATAAAATCAATAAAAAATTTTATTTTATTTCAACACTTTCTGTGTCCTATCAATGATGTTGTTTAATATCCAACACCTTCACTTAATGAGACACCAGAAGTGTTGAAATAAAATGGGTATTTTTAGTGATTTCCTAACATATTTATGTTGTAATTTTCGAATATATATATATATATATATATATGTATATATATATATATATATTTATATATATATATATATATATATATATATATATATATATATATATATATATATATATATATATATATATATATATATATATATATATATATATATATATAAATATATATATATATATAAATATATATATATATATATATATAAATATATATATATATATAAATATATATATATATATATATATATATATATATATATATATATATATATATATATATATATATGTATTCGAGTATGTCAGAAATCCTTATACAGACTTTAGTGGAGGATTCCTGACAGAACACAACGCAAATTGTCCATATGGACATATGTCCAAGTGTTGATGCAGAATGTGTTCTTCGTGGTCCGGTATGTGAGCGGATCTCAGTTTTCCCCGTTCCATAGTTTGTGTTGCCACAAATCCTGTCTCAGCACCGCGATGATAAGCAGCATCAATAATTCAATGACTCGGCTGTCTTTGGTTTCGAAACGCAGTTTGATACAGCCATACAGCCTCGAGTCCACTACCATTCATGTGGCTGCTCACAAAATGAATATCCTGCCACTGTTAAACGGAACACTTCACAGTTAACTCACTACTACACACTTTAAACGTTGAAGACAGACTAGATATAAATATAGATAAACGAAATATGTAACTTTCTCTAAATAGCAACACAGCGTTATCTACCGTAAAATTTCTTTAACCTTGGCCATATGTTTATGTGGAATTTTTTCTTCCTTTTGATGTGAGGGAACCACCCCAAAGATTTTCAAAATATTTCCATACACCCTGTATATCTTAAAAACATAACACATCACTTTCAAACTCTTACGATCACCGAAGTTATGCATCTACTACCCTATTCAGTCTCTAGGCGGGTGATCTCTTGGAAATACCAGATGCTGTATACTTGCATGAGCGGATGGTGTAGTGGATAACAAATAATGGGTCGGAATTGGAAATCTGACAGCTGAGTTCCAATTCCAGGCGGGTTTCATAAAATTAATTTACTCCAAAATACCATCGAGAAAGGTATGAATCCAGGTTTTCTCCTCCCATCTATGGATTAATTAATACTTGTATCAGTATATCATTATTACATCCAAAGAACAAGACTATATCTTTGTCTTTTAAATTCATAACCATTTAAATTGTTGTCAACCGGCATAGACAGAGAAGCCCTACTAAAATCTACTCTTGGGTATGACGATAAACTACATCTAGCAGCAAGGCATCTGATCGGGATATTAGAGGTAATGAGGAGCGTGGAACCACATCTTATTGCTGCTGTTCCCAGGTCTACTGTAACCCGGGTTGATAGCAAATGTTAGAGTCGTTGCTATGGCCAAATAGTGAAACCTCAGCAAAACAAAAACAAAACAGTATGCATTTTTATAGTAAATATACATGCAATACATGTTTCTACTAAAAATGCCAGCAATATATTTTATATAAATGTTTTACCAATAATAATTATTTATAGGTAAATTACGAACAATACATTTTACGTGTGTCTATTAATATTTCTTCC
Source organism: Acanthosepion pharaonis (assembly GCA_903632075.3). NCBI lineage: Eukaryota > Metazoa > Mollusca > Cephalopoda > Sepiida > Sepiidae > Acanthosepion > Acanthosepion pharaonis. Next base: position 1,570,794 of record CAHIKZ030002201.1, read on the forward strand.
TCAAATGACACATAGAGGCTAGTATACCGCTAAACATATTCAACCAAACAACCTACAAATGCATAGGAGTTGAATCGAATATGTTCTCCCTTTCTCAATCAGGGATACGACTCCAAAGCATGCCTTTGCTTATTATCCCATACGGGAAAGCCATGATAATCCAAACTACAATTACCTACTTAACAAACACACATCTTGTTGGTATTTGCTTTATATCTTGCTTCTTTATTTTCGAAAGGAAAACTTAAAAATCGGTTAGAGAAGTCTTTACACTGTAGAAAAATGAAATAAATGTTCAATACTTGTTTGGAGGTCAGATCGCATCAGAGGTACTTCTAGATCTACGATATATGAAGCAAAACAAAAGGGATAATTACTCAAAAATTTGTATACAGTAAAGTCATGATTTAGTAAGAAGTTGTCCACAGGCATACAACAACGCAAGGGAACAGACACACAAACACAGAAACCTATACATGTAAATACACACACACACACACACACACGCATGTGGGGACACACACACACACATATATATAATGTATGTGTATGTTTACATAGATAGATACATATATATATATATATATATATATATATATATATATATATATTAAAATAGTAAAATTATATATTACTATATTAAATATAGTAAAATTATAAAAAACAAGGCATAATACTTTTTTCTAAATAAATCCACATTACAACCAAAAACGTTTGCGGCACATCTCTTGTCTTCTTTTAATATACACACTTTTCTCTCGTTGGAACCACTACAACCATATATATATATATATATATATATATATATATATATATATATATATATATATATATATATATATATATACATAAAACTGTTGAAAACCTAACCTGAAGAAAAACTATGAAATCTTCACAAATATTCGTAAATGCCTATAATTGATAACAGAAGTTTATATCAATGGTTTCCCATATTTAATACTTTTCGTTTTCATTCTCGCGTGGTTATGTGTGACGTCACGAGCTGTGATGGGATTTCCGCTTTCGCATCTCGTATACACGAGTTTGTCGTTGCTTTGAAATTTTGCATCCAACAAAAAGAGACTAACATTATTGTTTCGTCCGTGGATTTTTGATATATTGAAATGTAATTTTCATCTTTGGTAATGGCTTATGTAAGCCGAAAGTTTAGATAGGATTAAAACATGTATCAATCTGGTGATTTACTTTCGTATTTCAATGATAATGTTATTAAGCTTATCAGACAATATGAAAGGAACTTACTTAAAATAAATAGACAAAACTTTTCTATACTATTTAATGAAATATATATATATATATATATATATATATATATATATATATATATATGTCTGTGTGTGTCTGTGTGTTATAGTCAAGGTCAGGACCAAGGAAGAAAACACGGACACAAGAGTAGAAATAACGAAGGTATATTACACGAAATAATAATACAAGATGTGGAAGTTGTTAGTACGTGTTAGGGGACCTTACACATAATAACAAAATGGACTATTCCATACGTAATAAATACTGCGCCTCAAGAGGAAGTAGGGAGAACAATGTAGTCTCGACCAGTATCACTATTCCAATGTCTTGTAGTAATTTTCTGAACGCGACTATGTTTCGGACTGCTTCTGACTCGACTGAATGACAGACACATGACGGACTTCACTCTAGACTTCAGACTAAACAGTATTTACTCACCCCACCACGAGGGCATCATGTGGCACAAGGCCGGTCTAACGTGGGATCTCAGAGCCAAAAATATGCCCTTTGAACCCGTATAAACGGGTTCAGGGTCGTTTTACCTCCCCGAAAGAGATTCCGCACTTCGGCGTAGCCTCGATCGCGTCCCTCCCCGTCCGAAGTCAGAGAGTTCAACCGATCAGCCGATCAGCCGATCAGCCGGTCGCCTGACTTCGGACTGAACACCCTGTTTCCTCTTGAGGCGCAGTATTTATTACGTAATGAATAGTCCATTATGTTAATATGAGTAAGGTCCCATAACAGTATGACTGTCAGTCTGGTCTGGAGTGAACTACTATCGGCTCGACTCGATTTCGACCCTCTCTCTTGAGAGGCGTAGTATACATAGTGTTAGGAAGAGTTTCTTCTGTAGTTATAGGTAAGGACCTATGACAATATATATGAACTGCGTATTTTCATTCAATTATGTTTAAAATATTAGACATTATAAGTATTGTGTGCATTTATTCTAGTTTTAATACTTTTCGGTTCCTACAAACAACAAGAAATTAAGTCGTGGACTCGAGAGGATGAAAACCAAAATAAATTGATATATGTCACCTAAATTGTACACACACATACACTCACAAAAATATATATATATATATATATATATATATATACGAAGATACATAAGCGTTAGAACAGTCTACAACGATCAATCCAAATATTGGACGAAAAATAGCTTAAATTAACTTTCCATACGAAAGCAAAATATGAAATAAACGATCAGAATTCATGTCATTTACTACGTTGCTAAAACATCGAAAACCGAAAATATTAAAATTATATAAAATAAATAAAAAACAAGTAAAATAAATTAATCCAAAATAAATAAATAAACAAACCACACCGGCAAATTAACCGTTAGAATGCTCTATCCACAATGCACCACTGACCCGTATATGTAAAAATAATCGATAAAAAACACCAATACATGTGGCCTGATGTTTGCGTCTAGCATGAAAAAATTGTGTGTGTGTGTGTGTGTGTGTGTATTGAAATATAGAGAAAGAACTGTGAGATTTATAATCCAATGTTCTTTTTAATTATTTCCATTTTTACAAAAAACGTGCTAAATACAATTCTGCCGAGCATAAATATTATAAATTTACTAGTTTAAGCATATGGTTCCATCGCTACACAGGAATTACCATGTTTCAAAACTAAAAACTAAAAGAGACATGGTAATTCCCGTGTAACGATGAACCATATTTTAAAACTAGTATATATATATATATATATATATATATTAACTTTAGTATATTAAAATATGATTAATATTTATAGGGCTTACTTTTTCAGGTCTTTCCTCTCTATGACTTTCCTTTCAATTCTTCCGTATATAAATGTAATATTGACCACGTGCCTTCCAATTCGACGATACTATTTAGAAATTTCTAATAGTGAGATGCTATGAAATATAAACGTGAAATTATATATTGAAATTTTAGCCCGAAAACATTATCAACTTTATTGGGAATAGATTATTCTCATTCTCTATAAATGCCTAGCAGATATTTCATATCAGTTTATAATCACTTCTCCTATTGATTTTCGTGCCATTTGTCCTACTGAACAAGTGAATATAACTTTTCAGGAAGACACGCATATTCTACTCAATTAAAACTTTTACTAAACCTATATTGTTCCCTGCTAGTTGTGCGTTCAATTGGTAGTGATGAAAACTGATCGGCAAAAATACCTAATAATTTGTTTAAAATTGCTTTGAGCGGGTGAAGCCTGCGGGCCTCGGCAAATTCTACTTTGAACATTGTGGACTAGAGCTACAGAATCTCATACAAAAAATAACGGCACCAATATCAGAAATTATTTCATTTGAGGACTATCAACAGCAACAACAATTACAATATATTGAACATGTACCTCGAAGAAAAAATAATGACATAAACAAGATGGTAACGTTCCATAATTCCTCAAACAAATGATTACAAAGGAAACGCTCAGCAACAAGGGAAAGAACTATAACAGCTACGGGACTTGAGAAACCTATTTTCCTGAAAATATTTTAATAGAAAAAATTATCTTTGTTGCAGTTTGCTCGGTCAATGAATGTCATTTTTTTCCTTGTAGGGAAGCGACTAAATTTACTATTATCATTCTTATTTAAATAATTTAGATGACACATGTGGCCATTTTAGATATTTTTCCGCCAATGTTGTCATTAACATTGATTTTCATTCAAATAAGAAGAAAAGCGCAATAGTCATGAATAAGTACAATGAGAATATGACTATTGATACTAATCGAATTAAATCTAACTTACGTCTACAATTTAGAGTTATTTGCTAAATATTTCCCTAATATACGGATAATCTGCAATGTTAGTAAACAAACTGGTACTGTACGACGACACGAAGTGGTATTTCCTGAACATGGTACATGGCGATGCAAGCCTCTGTCTTTGCGACAATAACTTTCAAACCAATTCTCTAAAGTAGTAATATTCTGTCAAACGAGACTGCTAAATTCGTGTTTATGGCGAGTCGACAAGTTAGCGATTGTAATATATTCTGCAATGTTTATAAATGGTCACGATGCTATGATCAGTAGTCACTAGTTTCATATTTATTAATATCACGTGATTGAGTAATACAGCTTAGAACAGCGGGTGTAATGTAGAGAAAAATATAAGCGTCGAACGTACTTCAATAGTAATCGTATAAGAAACTATAGCGCACATTGCTTAACGAAGAGGCATCTAAACATTTCTGTCACTCTTGTTTCTTCATCGAGAGGGAGTTGATGAAAGATATGTGAAGAATAATATTTGACTACGGTAAAAAAAAAGAATTTATTAGATGAAATAAATTTCATTGTATGTATCAACCTCGAATTGTTGACATTTTCTTGGTACTGATTATTGACTTGCAAAGTTGCTTATCAGTGATTCGCACATAATGTTTGGGTTAAAGTTGATAAGACCGCACCGCCTATTGATTAATGTTATTTACTATCGTTATCAGTCATTGTACAAATATAATTTCTGTGACGTCTTAAGATGACTAATAAATGTCTAAGCAGTTGTGATAGTGAATACCAAAATAACTAATCGCATAAACATATAAGTGTAAGATGTAAACACACATGTTTATATATTTAGAATAGTATGTGATTATATTCGAGTGAATTTACGTGAAAAGCTTATAGACAAATACACACAAACACACGAGTGTGTGTGTATGCAGAATGTGATGAATAAATTGTCGTGTAAATTATAGACATTTCATTTCAGCACATATATTTACTAAAATTACAAAAAATATCTTGAAATACTAAAGAGTAGCTTTAGCAACAAAACCACCATTGAAATACTAAAGAGTAGCTTTAACAGCGAAGCCACCATTGAAATACTAAAGAATAACTTTAACAACAAAGCCACCATTGGAATACTAAAGAATAACTTTAACAACAAAGCCACCATTTGATTCAACTACGGCCTCCAGATGACTTCGGAATCTTCTGCATCTTGTCTATACATTGTAATAATTCAATTATGGTTATATTTGATGTTATTGAGATGCACCCCCATTATAAAATATAATGAAGGTTTTTTTTTTGTCTGGGGAATTAGGTGGCCACATGTAAAGGTTGATGTGGTTGCAGAAATTGTCTGACAGCAATGAACGGGTTCTCCTGCTTGTGTGACAAAAGAATCTTCCACAGCTGCCCTCTTTAACACCTCAACGTACATGATGTAAACTGAATTCAAAATTTGGAGTAATTTTCTCATCAGAACAATCAAGTGAGTTTTCGAATTACCATCACATCACAACTAGACTCATCAAATTTTCCCGAATCCTGTGCATTGTCCTCAGGTTGATACTCAAACACTCTGGTGTGTTCGTATTCGAATATCCAATGTCAATGCCTAGCAGGACAAGATTCAGTTCCAAATTTCTGGCGGAGAAAAATTTTGTTTAGGGGCGTAACTGAAATATATGTCATGGCGACAATTTACTATAGCACCATATATATATATATATATATATATATATATATATATATATATATATATATAAATCGTAGAAAATACAAATATAATAGATTCATCAATATGTATCAACGGCTAAATATAATCAAAACATCAATAAAATAAATAAAAACAAAAAAAGCTGAACAGCTTCAACTATGAACAGTGTCACCATGTGTGTGATCGTGTTTGGAATTAAAAAATAAATAAACAAGATACATACACAAAAAATCATTCACTTAAAAGAAGAAATAATACCATCTTTGTTAATATCTAAAACGAATGAACGAAAGGGATCAGATGTTTTTGAATATATTGTTATTGACGGTTTGTAAGAAATGCAAAGACGCAACGCTAAGTTTTTCAAAATTTTTTTTAAGTGAGAATTTTATTTAAATATTTCTTGTGATGTGATTCTATTTTTTTACAAGTGTAAGTTTTTATGTCATGAACTAATTATATAGTTCAATAATATAGTGTAATGTCTTAGTAGTAGTTTTTTATAGGAATTTTTTATATATTTTTTATGTGTAGATATTCAAAAACATCTTTCGGTCGACATACAATATCGTCTCAAGTTTTTGATTTTATAGGAAAAAAAAACACATGCCTGATGATGGATAGAAGACTATTTACTAGCATTTTAACATCAAATAAACTGAAAAACTACAGACAACAAGTTTTTTCGTCAAGGATCCAAACTCGCACTATGGATGAACAGGATTTTTAATGCATATATTATTTTTTCTAGCGATGGATGTTAATACTTATATGATTAATTCTATGTGTGATTATTCTTTGTATGTAAAATGCTGCCTAATGTATTATGTTTTTTTATATATATATATATATATATATATATATATATATATATATATATATATATGATCGCTTAAAACAAGCCTCCCAACATTTCTCACACACACAGGACAGACTTGCTTGTAAAGTTGCTGTGGTCTTACACTTATACACACGATCATAATAATATATACACATACACACTTCATACACACTCCCAAAGAACTAAAGGATAGCAATACACATAACACACACATACCATACCCAGCAACCAATAAAATGGTCAAAATGACCAAGGAGGTAATTCTTAAAGTTAGGATTTTCCCATTCCCTATCTTAAAACCAACTTGAATATGGCCGTTGAACCAACATAAGGTCTGACCAAAATTAACGTCAAGAAGACAAATGAAAACTACAGATAAATTACATTTTCTTTATATATTTATTTACTTAATACTTGAGTTAATATTAGTAAGTGTTGGATTTTACTTTTTTATTATTGCCAGATATCTGAAGCAATATTCACTTGGATCAGATATGACTAACCAAGCGCTTATTTATGTCTGAAATTCTACGTTTTAACTTAAGCTTCTGACAAACTTCTTCTGTGCATACAAAATTATACTGATATCTTGAAATCTACTTGTATAATAATTTGTTATGTAGATACAACTGAGTCTTCCGTACATTGATATATTTTAATGGGAATATATCCGTAAACATTGTTCTGGGTACATTAAATTAAATCTCTGTATGTATATGCATATGCACGTGTGTGTCTTTGTGTGGTCATGTGTGAATATGTGTTCTTGTTTGAGGAAGTGTGGAAAAGAAAGAGAGAGTTGGGCTTTTAGCCAAAAGTCAATCACTAGTTTATTGAAACAGGCTGAGAAAACCGCTGCGTTTCTCATAGGCACTGATTCACAGCTCGTAATTTTCCAACGTGGTAATATCTGCACACATGCAAATAAGCACATTTATATTGGAAATCGTGATTAAGCATACACGAGTGGAAATGTTTTACAAATGAAATATACGAAAGTCTCGCAATGAAATCGTCCGAATTAAAGCAGTGATCGACCAGATAAAATCAGTAACGGAAAATGGCAGGGAATAACGAGAGTACAGAATGAGATTAAAATAAGAATATATATATATATATATATATATATATATATATATATATATATATATATATATATGTGTGTGTGTGTGTGTTTATATATAGACGAGCACACACACACATACACACACACACATATATATATATGTGTATGAATATGAATGGAGGTAAGGTGGAGTAGTGAATAGCAGCTCAGTATATGGAATCGAAGAGCTGAGTTTGAATTTCAGTCGAATCCATTACATTCACTTTCACTTGGGAAAAGTATGAATCCTCTTCTTCCTCCAGCTATGGGTAAATAGTGGTAAGTAGTCTAGGATGTTTGGTTCTGCGCTAAGCCTTCACCACGATAATTAAATCATATGCACTATTGTCTGGCTGTCGGTGTCTAGGAACTGAATTGCTTGACTCACATACGTCAGATAACGAGAGTCCACTATATATATATATATATATATATATATATATATATATATATATATATATATATATATATATAAATATAGAATTAAAACTAAATCATATGTAATTAAATCGAAGCATGACTGTAAACATATGATCACGGAGAGTAATTTCAAAACCTTCGGCACTCACGCAATATTCAAATCACCGGCACTGACTGGTGATTATTCAAATTTACATAATGATTTTTCTGCCACAGATGAAAAAGAAAATTCTTAGAAAAACGGGCACAGAAAGTCCGTCCTCAGATTAATAACCATAATATTCGTCAAAGACATCAAAAGACAGCTGCACACTTGAAGCATTGATGACATCAGATGCTTACTTTTACCGTATTCATTCAACAGCCGACACGAAAGATGCAGATCGGTGGTGAAAAATATTTTTAAATTAAATTAAGGCTAGAAACAAAGTTTTTGTATATGGTTTTACTTTGAGAATATCATTACCACAGGAATTCCTCTAAACAACAAATATATTTCAAATCCCATATCTTTGTTTATTCCTCATCTCTTTGAAATAAGACTATACAAAAATTCCGACAATACAATATTTCTCTTAAATTTATTCAAAATGCAAATATATAATTAATATCATCAATCAATACCAATATTTTTTATCATTTTACTAGCTGTTAATTCCTCAAATTTCATTAACCGGCCCGTTAAATCAATACACACGCACGTATAATATATATATATATATATATATATATATATATATATATATATATATATATATATATATATATATATATATATATATGCGTGTGTGTGTGTGTGTGCATGTATATATAAATAAAAAAAGAAAGAACAGTAAGATATATAAACCGGTGTTCTTATAGATATTTTTATTTTTACAAAACAATGTAAATTTACATAGCTTTAATATTGTAAATTAATTGATTTAAAATATGTTTTTTTTCACTACACAGTTCTAACCATGTTTCAAAAATGGAAGCTAAAGGCTTCGAATTTAATTTTGTAATGAAATGAAAGACATTAGTTCCATTTCCTCCTCAAGCGAATTTTGGAGTAAGCTATTTTTAAAATTACTGTGTTTTAAAGGGACAGCAAAAAATTATAATTCACGTTTCCAAGGATACAGAGAAATTCATTCATCTAGACAAGGGGTGTTCGCGTGTTCATTATCGCTGTATTTTGATGTATCTGTTATTAGTTACGTTTTGTTAGGGTTAGGGATGTCTTTTGCAATGAACTCTGACATCCAATAAAACACATCTGGATTTTTTTTTTAAATTTATTGTTAACAGCAAAAAATCTTACGGCATTTTTTTCAATTTGTATACTTAAATATTTTTTGGGGGTCTTTAGGTTAGAATACATTTTATTTAACTACGATTTTTAAAAAAAATTCACTTTTAATTTGTAATATACTATATTTCTAAGTAAATATAATTGAATTACTTACAGTATATAAAATTATTTTTAGATTCAATATAAGTATGTATATTTCCAGGTCGCACTTTTTAAATTCATTTTTATTTTTAAATATTATTTAAGGAAAATTTTTGACAATGACGGCATAAAATAACTATTTCATTTCTCTGACTCAGTAAAATTTTATTTTTTATAAACTTAGTAATATATAGTTTCTCATGTATTCATAAAGGACATGGGTCATTTAATGACTTACATATTCTAGCTTTTCTTATTAACTTTCATTTTACTGTAGGTGTTTTATTTGATTCTTTTAGGTGCCAGAAGTACTTCGAGAGAGAAGTTTGATTTTTATATTTATTTATCCTAAATGAACTTTGATGTTGGTTGAATTTTTTTTGGACTCATGGCTAGTGCAACCTATATATATTTTTATGTTTTCAAGATTTTCAGTCGACGAGATATTGCATTGGTATACTAATGATTCTGTGCGGCATTTATTTTCTAGAGGACAATTATGAGGGTTTCTAGAGTTACATCATTTTTGTTTAGCCTCATCAATTTTTATTTTTATTTTTCCATTGTCTAAATGTTTTTTGGACTTGATATCAGTGTTTATTTAAGATATCAGCATTATGTTTCTTAATAATAGTTTTCCGTACAGCTGTAACTAAATTTTAGTGTGTTTTTATTGAAAATAGTACTTAGTTTCCTTTCACTAGGAAAATGCTTGACTATTAATGCGAGGAATTTTTGTCCTAATTTGTTCTTTACCATTTGGTTGTATGGGGGAGTATACTAAATTATTTTTCTACATCTGTTTTTTCTATGCTTTCCATTTGCATTTTTTATATAAGTTAGTTTTGGGTTTTTGTAGCCACTCTCTTTTAGAGCTTTATTATAGGAATTGATATGCTCATCGAAAATCTTTTCATTTGCTGAATTTGTACTTATTCGTTTACTGATAGATAACGGTATATGTTTAATTATAGATGGGGGGTGATTTGTTTTAGGGTGCATATATAAAGGTTTGGTATTGGGTTTTTGATAAGGTGTGTTTGTATTTTTATTATGTGTGTGTGTGTTTGTGTGTGTGTGTGTGTGTGTGTGTGTGAATGTGTGTGTATGTGTGTGTGCGGGGTTGACAGAGATAGGGATTATGGAGTGGAGTGGGAGCTCGAAATTTATCGTTTTGCCCGCAGAATGTTTACAAAAGTTATTACATTTAGTCATTATGTTAGATATTTAAACGTATGTTGAGTGATAAATTTCCACTGGTATGTCCTAACTGATAATGGAACATATCTCCCCGTCTCACCTCCCAGAAATGAGTAAAAGGGCTTCATAGCCCGGATAGACCGTGTGAAAATTTAAACGCGAAGACTGAGGTCAACACCGATTAGCAACTTTCTGTTTCAGGAACATATTTTTCACGCCTGAATATTTCCTTCATGCATCTATGGCTACTAGGGACCGACTTCAGTATTGATTTAAGCAGGTTCGAATGTAGATAGATAGATAGAGAGAGATAGATAGATAGATAGAAAGACAATTGGAAAATATACCTTAGTCATTGCCGTCGCGTTTCGTCAATCCGACTTTGTCAATATTAAAATTCAATGTTTTGTAATACACACACAGACAAACATATATATATATATATATATATATATATATATATATATATATATATATATATATATGTTGAACTCCCCGTCGATATCGACGTATAAATATTCGACAAACTGATTCAGTTTTTTTGATTTTGTTCTATGTGACACATTTATCACGATAGTGACATGTATAAAAATCAACATATTGTGCAACAACGAGGATTTCGAGACAATGCAACAGTTTCGCCGTTCTTTCGTCATCTTAACACATCACTACGACTGATATAGGAATTTCTGTTACCACTCTGGCAGAAAATATTTCTCCAGTTATTTCTATTCAGGCCAAAGCAAAGCTTGAAAAGCAGAATTCAAATAAATCTATAGAAAATCTATAGAATAATAATCCTGGCTGTATACAATTGTCTACAATAGGGAAAAGAAGGAGACATTTTTATTTTAATGGTAATTAAAGAAAATCCATGAATATAAACGTTTTAAAGTATCACAGGACTTATTCGGCGTAAATGCCATCATTGGATGAACAGTATTAATAATATACATATTAGGCAGA
>CAHIKZ030002201.1:1587500-1590000 GCA_903632075.3 Acanthosepion pharaonis
TTAATTATTCTCAAGGTAACTTTTTTTAATATAAATTTCCATAGTCAAATACAAGACACTTGCATTATTTCCAACGGAATGCCATTCTCATTCAGCTATGTCTAAATTCAACACAATTTGCTTCAGTTAATTATATATGGTTGCATCACTATTTCTTCAGACGAGACAACTACTATTTATAGATCATCTAAAATTTAAAACAATTTGCCCTAATTCATTTGAACTGGAGCGTTACTAATAGTTCGATTGATCTTACTGTAACGTCAGGTCATATTTTCTAAGATATTTTCTTTCTTTTTTGCCTCTTGAAATATTCATTGCCTTATTTTTTATTCGTCAAGTTTTTCTGACTCAGCTTTTCTATATTTATGCGTTTTGTTGCTCTTAAGTTTATCATAATCATTTTTTTTCTTTTTTTCACTATGCGGAGTTTTCCATCATCATTATCAGAAGCAGCAGCAATATCATCATCAGCATCATTATTTTGTTTTCTCTTCTGTTGCTGGCATATTTTCAGAAGTCTGGGCTAATGTATGGTAGTAAATAAAATATTTATTATCTTTACATTGATAATGTTCTCCTTATTAGATGAGGAATTTGACAAATTGCAATTTCTTAAATCTCTTCTAAATACAAACTATCCGGAATCGCGTTAATCGTCTTCTAAAAGACAGTTTTTAACAATGTTTAAAATATTTATATGATAAATAATTACATAAATGTATAAAAGTATAAAATAACACAAGTCTTTGTACAAATGTCACATAAGAACAGGTATAGTGTCATGTTTTACATAATAACATTAATAGCAATAATTTTCGTAATTGTTCGTATTATTTTTGAGATAGTAATTAGTTTAAACATCATATTCTTACAAAATTTATTTTTAGGTACTTAATATAATTGAAGTTTACCAGATCCTTTTAATGAGATGTATTTATCATAGTATATCAAGAAGAAAACAATTTTTAAAAATATGTTGTTAATAAATGTGGTTTATATGCACTCATAGTGCGGTATCTATGTATAAAAGTCGACTCGGTATCCTTGTCGAAAATGAATCCAAATGACCTATACACTTTATTTATTTATAAGTACTTATTATTTTATTATAAGTTATGTGTCAAATAAGTAAATCAATTGATTAAATATATGTTTGTATTTTTTCAGCGGAATATTTAATTTGAATATACCCAGTACATATACTGCTTGTTTCCCATATGTATTTTCTGTTTCCCATTTGAGGTACGTTAACATGTGAATGTGGAGATATTCGCTGACGCAGAAAATCTCGAATAGAACCTGAAAATTTTATCCTAATTAGAAATTTTCTATTGTGAACTTCATGTGAACATATTTAAAAAAAAATCTTTTGTTGCCGATTAATTTTTTTACGAGAGTGAAAACATGTTTTCCATCACTGTAAAATGGTTGCATCAGTTTTGGCATAAAATATAGTCGATCTTTGCATTGCTTCTGCTCTTCTATCAGAAAGTGGAGAGATAAAAAAGAGAAAAACAACAGAAAAAGAATAACGGTAACAACATCAGCCATCTAAACAGCGGAAGTCAATTTGAAAAGCATGGTCAAAACAGCATTTATTAGACATTCATCTATAGACAATATTCTTTTCAAAAAGATATACCACATACACATAAACGCATATACATATGTGTGTGAGTAAACTAGTAAGAAAATAGAAAGTATTGCGTTCTAATTCAATGCCGTTGAAGCTAAATTATAATTTTTATAGTGATACAGTTAATCAAAATTTAATCAACTTGACTGCCTTCCGTTAAGAGTGATTATGTACAATCCAGTTGCTTATGACGGTGTATATCATAGTGAAAATATAAAAAAGTACAATACATTCTGACGCGTCTTATATATATTACACACACAAAGAGACGACGTCTTTTGTTATAATGCTGTAAAAAATTGTTTTCATGTCTGCTTTTTCTGATCATTTATTTAATAATTTGTGTTGGTCTTGGAAGGTGTTTTTAACTATTTAAACCTACTAAAAAATTGACAGATTTTTTTTTGATTTACTTTTGTAGGCTGGTGACGCTTCTTTAGTTCCTAATATAATTATGTCTATTTTTTTTTTCTTTTATGTTCCTTCCGAAAAATGCTCCAAAATATATTGCGTTTTAAAACGTTTTTGTTGCATATTCTCTGTGCAAATATCACCCACTTTTTTACTGATATTCTGTTGAATATGTTGTGGAGAGAGCTTAGTTGGGGGACTATTTGTAATTTTTTGTTACGTTTGTTTTTACGATGGATTAAACCATATTAAGTTTTTTTTTTCTTTTTCTGTTGGTTTTGCCCTTATGGATAGCGTTATGCGTATATGAGTTTTTTTCCGAAAATGCAGTATCTTTCACGGAAGGTTCCAAAATATTGTTTAGCACCAATGAAGATAGATTCATTACGAAAATAGGTAGATAATCTACGGTCAATTGGTGGCATATGTGATCATTCATGCTGGACGCAA